>JAEQBH010002595.1:0-406382 GCA_016808115.1 Tetrastigma voinierianum | reverse complement strand
ACTTCAATTTTTGGACATATCAAGATATACTGGAAAATATTAGTGGATATTTGATATAATATTGATTGGACTCATATAAATGTCGGAAGCCTTCAAGAAATGAAATAAAAAGTAATAATACATGTACTTTTTTATACGAATAAAAAGTAATAATACATATATTATAATTGATATGTGAAGGAATTAAGAAATGAATGGTATAAATTATAACAATCTATAATTTATAGGTACTATTTGAAGACACATTTATCTACTTTATAATATATGAATAATATTAAATTTGTATCTAATTCATTATTTTTTTGTGTTTTCACAATAAATTAACAACTAGAATTTGAAAATAAAATTTAAATTGGATAGTTACAAAAACTTAGGTGGTAATTTGTTTTTTTACTTAATGCCGAATATAACTTTTTGATGACGTCAATAAACACTTAATAAAGATTAAGTATTAAGCTGTTTGTTTTTTTTTTAACATTAGTAACTATAGGGATTTATAATCTTAACTGATTATTTTGGATTCGTCTGTCTCGCTCTTAATAACACATGTTTAATTTAATTTTAATCTAAGCTTTAACGGTTTGAGTTTATTTTCAAATCCAAGACGGTCTGCGATTGTTACTCAGAAACCCGAAATTAAAAATTTTCAAAAATGGCAAAATGTTAATAAAAAATAATAAATTTGGTCATAAGGGTTCGTGTGAAGCCATAAAATTCCAGATCCTGATGATCTAAATGGATCGCGCCGTTAAATCTGTCTCGCGAAATCTAAATGACCTAAAAGCTCTAATCGAATCCTCGCGACAAGATGAATTTTTTCGATTTTCCTGCGCGATAAAATACAATATTCCAGAGAGATCTAGATTACTTAAAACTCGAATCGTGAAAACGACTGTACAAGCTTAATTTAAAATAGCTTTTAACTAAAAGAAATTAATTGCTTTATGCTAAACTTTAATTCGACAGTTAGTAATATGAACCATATATTTAAAATACACACAGTTCTCGCCGATTATATTTAAAATAATTTTATTATTTTATTTTTATACTTAATATAAATAATAATAATTATCATAATGTTTTTAATAAATAATATATAAAATTCATAATATTTTTTTATTTTTATGAAAAATATTAATTTTAATATAATAAAATAAAAAAAGAAAATATAAAAAAATTAAAATTAAAAATAAAACAAAAATAAAATGTAAACTAAGGAGTTTGGGAATTTTCCCATCTCCGCCCACCCCGTTTAATTTTTAAATGAGATGTTTTGAGACCAAAAATAAACAAGCAGTGGCTTGATTGATCGCCTCACCCCAAACCCTCCCGTCATCCCTAAGACAGATATCGCTAGCTTACTCATTTTGCTGGGCAATGATTGAGTTTTTCTTATTTACGGTACCGACTTTTTCTCAATAGAAAAAGCCAGATATTTTTCACTTCTTTTTTTCTTTATTCGTAACTTTTAAAAATTTCAAAGAATAAATGCAGAAAAATTTAAAACAAACAATTTTTAATGCCGAAAGCTATTCACTAGTGATAAGTCAAAACAAACACCACCTAGTTTTAATATTTTATTTTTCGAGATGTACATAAAATATATTAATCAGAGTCCTTGAATGACTAAAGGCATGATCGCTGGGCGTTGGTGTACGGTTTGTTTCAGAACCCGTAAAACGAGAGGTTAGTCCCCACCCCATCAACTCACTTTGCATATTCTCACTGTAGCTAATTCCACCGAAAAATCGGGAAATTTCCTATATATCAATGAAGTATCAAGGAAACCCAAAATAAAAATACAAGCACACACACACAATAATCGCTTAAACAAAAAATCAACAATATCGGTCATTCGAAATATCTTCCCAGATTTTGTATCGATGTACACCACTGGAATATCAAGGTTATATCAGTGATACATCCAGATATTTTTTTAAGCTAGGTTAAAACAGATGTAGGGTTTTGTAGTTGTCCGGCAGGCGCCTGTATGAGTTTCTTGATATAAAAGGCCTGTAAGATGTGTTTTCACCATTCTATTTCGATTTTCCTACTTTTTCATTTTTTTGTACCCATGTGCAATCACACTGCATCCTCTTCTGGACCTCCTGTGAATTTTTTCAATAATAAAAAGTTCCTAAAAATATATACTAATATATTTATAAAGATATATCTACTTTATATATAGAACAGAATCTATTAGAAACTTGTTTTATGTAGCTTGCACTATTAAGAAGGTTATCGCCTTTCTATATATATATATATTCACAATGGATCAATGAAAAAAACACACAAGGAATTCATTCCTCCAATTCTTTGTCTCGCTTCTACACGGTATTAGAGCAAGGTTTTGAATTTACTCCTAAAAGGAAAATTTTTTGAGAGAGAATTTTCTAAGAACAGAGAAGAGGAGAAGTCAGAGAGTGCTCTTCAAACACCAACTTCAAGGCACGGGCGACACCGCCACCTAAGGAGGAGTCTCGTGCCCAAACCCACAGCAGCCACACGCGCCTAAGATCAGATTTTGCCCCTGTTTCACACGCTGTCACATGGGTCGCGCATGAGGGCATGTGACATACTCTCTGGCGACGTGCCTCCTCCTCCAGCATCGCGGCGCCAACAACTCTCCCTGCCCACTTGCTTCCCTTTGTCCGAACTCGCACGTTGCTTCTTCAAACACTTTCATTCAATACCTTCTTTTCGGCTTCGCTTGATTTCTTCGAGGTCCATAGGTGTTTTGTGGATCAGAGCCAATGCCTTCATTCCAATGCAATGTTTTTCGTGGAAAGGTGCTCTTTTTCTCTTGCAAGATCCTATTTTTCCGTATTTTTAGATTGAGGCTGTCGAGTAAGATTTGCTTCTATGACTAACACGAAACCCTCAGGAGGAGTTGTGTGTCATTATTGCCATAATCTAGGACATGTACGCCATAATTGTAGGAAGCTACAGAATAAAAATCGAAGATTTCAGTCTGTTCATCATCGAATCACTAATTCAGACAAGACACCTTCAAGTCGTAAAACCAACACATGTTTTATTTCCTTCCTCCACATGGATCATCGACTGTGAGCCACCGACCACATGATAATTCCAGCTTATTTACTACGTTTCAGTCACACCCTTTTACTTTTACTGTTACCCTTGCAGATGGGTCAACATTTTGTGTCCTTGGGTCAGGGACAATGCCTTTTGAGCTGAAATTCAAACACAATTTCATGTCTTTGTATAAACATTGAGAAGTGACAATGCCAAGAAATATTTGTCGAACTTCAATCCTTCATGCTACAAATACTGATTCTCCATCGACTGTATGCTGATAAATCCTTCGTAACGGGTAGTCGAGAAATAATAGACACCTTCTTGAGATCGCCTCGAGCCCTTTGTTCAAAAAATGAATGTCCAAAACATTTTCAGCCGACGCAACTTACAGTTGTTTTTTTATTAACAGATGTCTCTATCGTTTAATCATAATTCCTACCACCGCTGTTTCCAAATAATTGTCTCTATCGATCCCAAGCGTTTTTTGGATGCACATGCTTGCTTCTGGGTCCTCAAGTTTCTAAACTTGATCCGAAGTCCTTAAAGCATATCTTCAGGATATTCTCTGTTCAAAAGAGTATAGGTGTTATCTGGTCCCACTCTTCGACGTTACTTTGTGTCAATCGATGTCAGATTCTTTCGAGAGACTACCCCATTTTCCCTTCCGTCACCTACGAAATATGGGCGAAGAAGATTTGTTTGTTTATACTCTTGCCTCACCCAATGTCTCTCCCGAACCTACTTTTGTCCCTCACTGTAAACCTCCATCACTGTGTCTACTCCCGGCGCCAACACCCCCCAGTCTCGAGCCCTCCACCAACTGCTTCGACATCAGATCCAGTTCTCAATGATGATCTTCCTATTGCTCTCTATAAAGGTAAACGTTAGTATGTTCATCCAATTTTCCTTTGCCTACGACCACTCTGTCATCACGCTCTTGTTCTTTCATCAGATCCTCGATTCCTATTTCGTCGCTTAACAAGGCTTCAAGCCTTTCACCTCGGTCGGGCATAAGGTTATGATAAAGGGAGATAGATGCTTTAACCACAATGGTACTCGACTCGCTCCATTTACTTGTCGGGAAAAAGGCCATTGCTTTCTCGATGAGTGTTCGCGTGAAGGTTAAAATCCCGATGGATCCATCACGGCTGAGTCTAACTTTGCTGCAGCGTGATGCCTCAGACTTAGCAAGCGACTATTCCAACACTTTTTTCCCCTAAGCTAAGATGACATATGTCTGGCTTTATTCCCGTCGCTACTTTCAATCGGGACTTCCACCAACCTTAATATTAAGAATGTCTTTTCCAGACTGCGGACCTTCGTGACAAGGTGTATCGGTAGAATCTCCGCGCTTGTCGTCGTGGGGAGATAAAGAGGGTTTTTATCGTCTTCTAAGTCTTGCTGGGTTTGAAATGTAGTCCACATGCGTGGTTTAAGAATTCAGCCAAGCGCTTGAGGAATTCGACATGCATAAGACTAATATGTCTCACTCCGTCTTCTACAGAACCCACCCGAAAGTATCATTCTATCGGGTAGCCAGACATTTAATGATATTGCTATCACCTGAAGCCGACTCTAAAGCCGATCTCTTACCCTAAGTCCTTTCTTCAAAGCCACTCTGATGCGTGACTTAGTGGATGCTAAGATACTTCTTATAAGATCGGGTTGGCGCGGGCTAAACATGTAATCTTCTTATCTCAAAGAAATACGCCGATCTACTGCTGAGACTGAAAGTTAAAAGAAACCACGCAGCCTCTCTATGGTTCTAGCGTATTAACCTTACTAGAGAAGGCAAACATTCGAGGATCCCGAGAGATATAGAAGACTTGAGTTGGGAAGCCGACCACCGACAACAATTGCCCCGATATCGTCTAAACACAAGATTGTGGTCAAGACACGCTCTTCCAATTACCGATCATTATACAGCTTGTAAAACGTGATTCATGCTACTCGAAGCCGAGCCTCGAGACGCAGATTTTATACATAAAGTACAATACTGGAAGCAGTTCTGACCTGTCTTTGCCGGATCGAACATACCTCTGGGGCAAGAGCAAGAAACAAAGGCTGTTTCGATCTAGTGAAATCCGACATAGAAAGAACGGCACAAATTCAGATGCTGACATGTGGCATTCATCAACTCTCATTTAAGTCGCATTAGCACACCAATCCCAACAAAACTTCAGCGACAAACTAAAGCTACCCTTATATTGCTTCTAATTTGCATTCCATTTAACGAACTAAAGCATATTGAGATAGATCACTATTTTATTCATAAGAAAATACAATCCTACTGACAAGTAGATATGAAGACTGAGAATAATTGGTGCTATCTCACAAAAGCACTAACAGTGACCGTGTTGGTTATCTATGCAAGTCGGGCATGATTAATATTTATGCTCCAACTCGAGTGCAGATTATAACATATATCTACTTTACAAATAGCTGTAATCTATTAGAAACTCAGTTTTATAGAGTTGTAATCTATTGTAGAAGGTTAGATCAAGCCAGATATATATATATTCACAATGGATCAGTGAAAAACAAGAAGGAATTCATTCCTCCAATTCTTTTGTCTTGCTTTCTACAATATTACCATCTCAATGGACTTTCGGGGTCCCTTCACCAATCACGGATTGTTTCTTCGCATCAATGTACTTAAGCATAGGTTCAGACCTAAGTCATCTACTCTAAGTCCTTAAAAAGCCATGGTGCATCAATTCAGATGATATGACCCACAAAGCACCAACATCAGAGATTTTTCCAAACAGCCAACAACACAATAATTGATTATACCCAGATAAACAAGATCTCAAATGTGACAAGGCTATCAAAGGAGTAGATATACACCCTAAGAATAGAATCTACATAATATTTAAGTTATTTACTTAGTTTAGTAGACTTCAAAAAGTGGAAACATAATTTTTCCCCTGAAAATAAGTACCCATCCTCAAGAAACTTAAACAAGATCCTCAGCATGCATGCATGAGAAAATATAATTATACCAATCCAATTCAATGCATCTGATTAAACACTTACCTGATGAATTGGCAGGTAGGAGATGACAGTATGGGGTGATGAGCTTCTTAAGGCTTCTGATAGATTAATACAAGCAGCTAAGCACTGAAAAGGATCTTCAGCAGTTAACCACCAACGATGTCCATTCAAAGGGTTGTCTGCTGAGTCAAACACATCATCTAGATGGTTATCCACAAATGCTAGGCGCCCATCATATGAAAGCTTTTCAACACCACCAGCATAAAGGTTTGCTAATTGTATTTTCAGCCAACGTAACCCAGACTTCCCTAATGGCCTTCCTTCAGCAAACTCAAGAACTCCTCGACAGAGATCGGAACTCAGATGATTCAAATGTGGATGCATAGGGTATGCACGGCCTCGAAAATCAAGATTGTGGGGATAATAAAAGCCTTCTTCATCTTTCATTTTTCGAGCCACCTGTTGAAACTGAGTCTGCTTAGCACTGAAGTTTACAAAATGAAAAAAGTTCTTTCAGATTTCTGGTCATGGCAAACGTAATCAATCTGCAGTAAGAAATCTGCAAGCTAGCCAGATAACCACAACAGCCTTGACTTAACAGAGACTTTCCAAATTTTCCTTTGAGCTAATGAATCCTCAATCATAAGCAATATGTTAATCCTGGAATCCTCAAATTCAGGCTTAATCATATGCAACATGTTAATCCTGGCCTAGACAAGTCAACTTGCGGATGAACCCATGAATGAATCAATTCAAGGAGCTCGGAATGCTCTTAATACATGAACATGTTATAAAATGATATGAGAAGGGGATCTTACAGAAAGCTTAATTTCGGTATCACATCGTAGAGAATGCCTCTCCTGGTTGATCTTCTTTGCCTTCCTAGAAGTCCATTTCCAGTTCTGAATTTCAGTTAAATCCTCTGTGGATGGCTTCTCTGCAAAGGGAAACTCTTACCAGCCATCAGAAAACTTAATTAAGAAAGATAATATCAAGCAGCACATAAAGAAAAGTAAGATCTAAAAATATCCAGACACCACTAGCCTAATAACAGCAAGTTTAGGCTTACAAACTCAAGGAATTATGCCTAGCAAGTAATTGATCAACTAGTCCAGGCATATAGCATACATTTAGATAAATTTATCAGGTAATATCACAGGCAGGATAGATAATAAGCAGCAAAGGGTATCTCACAAGTTTGATCAGCGCTAAATTATCCCCATTAATATGGCCAAACTTGATCAAAAGACCCCACGAAACCTCCACTACAAAAAGGAGGGTTATGCAAAGGACAAAAGGGCCTAGTACATCTCCTGAAACTCATCTACGTTTCTCACCCATAGGCCCAATCCTGGGTGTGCATATTGAAAGCCAACTAAGCTGAATTAATTGTAATGATAGACTTTAAATGTCACCAGTAGGCCTAAAAAGGAAGGCATAACGAAGCAACCTCACTTCATCTCTCGGCATCTTGAAGCGTCTCAAAAATCCTAGTTTTTTCTTTCCACACACCACAAATAGTGAATTATGCAATCTTTCAAAGAGTCTTGCTTCAGTAGGGTTCAAAGCACTAAGAAATAATCAATGATCACAAATATTACTCTAGCTAAACCCACATTATCCCAGTTGGTGGGAATATCCTATGTCCTAGTCCCAAAGAAATCAGACAATGTTGGAGAGATGATTAACTCTCTCTTCTCCTCATACATAGGATGCTCCAATTAGGACTAAGGACTTTAAAAGGCCTTCTTAACTGTAACATATCATTGGTATTTACCTCTAATTTGCCACTATCCATACAAAGGTCATGACCTTAGAAGGTCTTGATTTCCACAAATAAAAAAGAAAGGAATAAGTTGGATAAGCCTGAGAAAAAAGATATTACTACAAATACTCTTGAAGAAGTCATCCGCTTATCATGTATGAAACATAAGGAAAGAAACGACACAGGAAAGTAAAGACATTAGTTTTTTTTATCGGAATAAATACATTAGTTTTTCAAGATCCTTAATCTCCACATCAGTTAGATTTCAACAAACATATGATCTCGTGACAAAGAGGAGTCATTACCTAAGACAGCTGAAATAGATAGGTTTCTAGTTGTGGTGACTCTAAAAATCTTCCATTTTTTTTTTTAATGATTAAAGGCTACAAATGTATTAATATAGAAACCACAAAGTACATAGCAATATACAAGGTGGCCTCAAAGAACCAAAACAAGAACAAAAACATCACCAGCCCTCAACTGGAAGCCAGCCAATCCAAAAAATCAACAACAGAAGAAACCTCTACCCTTATAACTATCCTATACCAACCCCATAAATTATAAATAAAAGAAAACTTTAATCTTTGAGCAACGGGAGTCCCATCGTTGAAAGCTATTCGATTTCCCTCTTTCCAAATAGTCCAAAAAATGCATAAGGGGACTACTTTCCAGATCTTCTTCCTCTTCTTGCCCATGAAAGTTCCCCTCCAGCTAGTTATAGCCTCTCTAACCGTCTTAGGGAAAACCCTGTCATAAATCTTAGAGATTGTGAACACAAAAGTTAATCCTATCATAAATCTTCCCAAAAATGAATTTTGATCCCTATCACCTAGCGCAAAGCAAGTTTGTGTTTTAAAAACTAAAAAAGATCCTAGAGAATAAAAATGGCCTTCAAGAGCACAATGCACTATCACCTCAAAGAAAAACCTTTCTCAAAAATAACATTTGGCCCCATCAACCAACAAAAGTGAATTTGTGTAGAAACCTCTGTAGTAAAAGTGTTGGTTCACTCTATCAAAAAAAATCCCTATAAAAAAAAAAGTGCAATGGTCTTCCACAAGCAACAATGTGACCATCCAACTATGTTGCTCATAATCCATCCATTATGATATTTATATTCTGTTGAGAATCATAGGATATTCTTAGAATATCCTTTGATTTATTCCCTTCTCTAATTTATTCCCTTCCTTTCCTGTACAATATTTTTTCCTTCCTTTTTGTACTTGATTTATTTTTATGTCTTCCCGATGTATATGTTGTGTAGGGCCTGTAATGTTTGAATCATTCAATCAATAAGAAAAGCATTCTTCTTATACTTCTTCACAACAAAGCCACATGAAGGTTCGAGTTAGGTTTTGTCATGTCTTCAATTCCGACACCCATCTTTAAAATGCATCTCTTCCAGCCACTCCACCTCATCAGCATCGAAATTCTCTGCCACCCACTTATTCTCTCACTACCGGGCGACTTTTCGATGACAACCCTAGCCAACGAGATATCCCCACCAGTCGACTTGTCAATAGCCGATCTATCCACTGAGGCAGTCCCAAGAACTGCTTTCCACGTGTCAGCCACTGTCCTTCTCCTCATACCGCCCCCATGCGCCTGCTGGGTGGTACTGAGGAGCCCGTTTCCATCTTCAGAGCCATTTCCATTTTGCCTCCGACAATACTTCATTTGCACTACTATGCGGCTTTTCCGAAGCCCACCTCCACAAGCTTTCACCTTCAGCAGTTGTGGTACACTTGTTTTCTTGCTGATTTTGTTGATTTTATTACTATGGCTAACAAAGCTCAGCTGTCATCTGAAATCCCATGATAACTGTCAATCAACTCAAGGGAACTTATAACTATTAGTCCTGGGTCAATTTTGTTACATTATGGTTTACCTGAAATAGTGTTGAAGACCATTCACCTCTTATGGAGTCTAACAAAAACACGTTAATAAAGCCCCGCATTTAAACATGACGCTTTTACTCTATAACATTCTCTAGCAAATTCCATGTATCTAAAACACTCGACAATCTTGAGGATTATGAGACATGTCAGCCCCTTTGGACCCAAGCAAAGAATTTATATACCAATGATGTTCAATGCCTCAATCGTGTCATCTCCTCCGTTGATAGTCTGGAGCAGCCTGGTATGGAATTATCTTCCTTTGTTAGGGGAAAATCTGCATTGAAAAATGAGATCTTATTTGTCCTACCCAAAGCCACTATGCTAAGACATACTACATCCAAACATGGATCAAATCTTTAAGGATCCTTACTCTCTTATTAAACTTGGCACATAGTTTGACAACATCCTGAACATCTCACAAGCTCCGCTATCCCAACCTTTAATGACATTTTTGCTCACTCACTGTACCATTTATCCACTAAACTCGGTCTCCACACTCTGAGGTTTCCAAAGAGACTTCGGTGATGCTTGTTCCATCTCACCCTCGTGGTGATTCCCGGAGAATTCGTGGTGGCCATTGAGGCAGAGGCCAACAACCTCATTGTACCTACTATAATCGACCGGGTCACATTAGAGACCGGTGTTATCAATTATATGGTCATCCTCCTTGCACTACTCATGTAGCCCAATCTTCTGAACTGCCTCCACCTCCAACTGAGGATTAGCCTCCGCCTCCATCTCAGGGAGTGACTCTTACGCCTAGTGAATATGAGGAGTTTTCTTCACCTCACCTACGCCACCAATCTACCTCCATCGCTTCTATCGCTTAAAACCAAGAATGCCTCCGCCGATCTTACACACCTCTCGTCCATGGATTATCGATGGCGCATCCGATCATCCGTCTGCACAAGGATCTCTTCTCTTCCCCTTACTATCACTTTACTTACCCATGACATTTTACTTAATTCGACTCAAAACCATGGCCAAAGGAACCTGGGTTCCGATGTCCCCTCCCATCTTTACCTCTACTGCTCTCTCGTCCTCGATTCTCCATTGAATCTTATTCTATCGCAAATTAGTCCATGACCTTAATCACTGGACATTTTTCTCACTATTCTGTCACCTTGCAAGAATAGAGTACGGGGAGGACGATTGGCATAGGACATGAGTCTCAAGGCCTTTATCATCTCAATTCGACCCCATCTGCCACCATCTGCACTTCAACAAATAAACCTTTTCTCGTCCACCGTCGTCTCGGTCATCCAAACATTTTCAAGCTTCGGAAGATGGTTTCTCATTTTTCCAATTTATCTACTCAGAGTGTGAGTCGTAGTCACTGGGAAACATGTTCGTGTTTCTCTGCCCCTAAGCGCTCAGAGTCCCTAATTCAAGTCTCCTTTTAAGCTCATCCACACTGATGTTTGGGGTCCATCCCGAACTGCATCTTCTTTAAGTTGTTGGTATTTTGTTACATTTATTGATAATTTTTCCTGTTGTACTTGGCTATTTTTACTGAAGAGTTGAACTGAGCTATTTTCATTATTCCAAAATTTTTTTGTTGAGATTCGCAACCAATTTCATACTTCTATTCGCATCTTACGCAGTGATAATGCCTTGAAATACCTCTCTGCCCCTTTCCTTTTTTATCCTCCCATGGGATTCTTCATCAGTCTTCTTGTGCTTACACTCCACAACAAAATGGGGTGGCTGAGCGCAAGAATCGTCACTTAGTTGAGACAGCTCGCACTCTTCTCCTCCAAGATACAGTTCCTCAACGTTTTTAGGGGGATACTATCTTAATCGTCTACTATTTGATCAATCGCATGCCCTCTTTTGTCCTGGGTGATCAGATTCCTCATTCTCTTCTCTATCCTGACCAACCCCTCTTTTGTCTCCCTCCATGTGTTTTCGGATGCACTTGTTTTGTCCACATCCTCACTCCTAGACAAGATAAACTTTCTGCTAAGGCCACGAAGTGCATCTTCCTTGGTTATTCCCGCCTTCAACGTGGTTACCATTGCTACTCTCCCGATCTGTTGATGTCACTTTTTTCTAACATTCTTCTATCTTCTCTACCCCACCGCCTTCCAGTCTTGGATCTACCTCTCATCTTTCCATTCCGGCTTTCTCATCTGAGTCTCCAACTACTCCACCTCGACCGTTACAAGTTTATACTGCCATTCAATGCATCACACCGAGCCTGCATGACTCATCTCGTCATGCCTTCCTTCACGATATCGGCCCACCGCCCCCATTGATCCTCTCATCCCCTATTCGTAAAGGTACTGCTCCTCTCAGAATCTTCATATCCCATTTATACTTTCCTCGCTCTTAATGCTTATCATCACCTTACATTCTTTATTATCACCTTGTCTTCTGTTTCTCTTCCTAACATTGCCAATGAGGCCCTCTCTCATCCGAGCTGGAAACAGGCAATGGTTAAAGAAATGGTTACCCGCACTTAACATCAAGTACACGGACCTAGTCCCCTTACCTGCTGACAAGTCCCCTGTTGGTTGCCATTGGGTTTATACTGTTAAGATTGGTCTGAATGGTGGAGTGGATCGTCTTAAAGCTCGTCAAGCCGCTGGGCGTGCCTTAAATATACGGGCTCTGATTACTAGCGACACTTTTTCTCCCGGGTCACGCATTTAATTTAGCGCTCGTCTTCTCTTATCTATGATTGCCATGAAAGCCTTACTGTATCATCGATACGGTTAACGATTTCTCCACGGCGACTTCGCCGACGAGGTATATATGGAGCAACCATTGATTTATTGCTTGGTGAGTCCGCCTGCATGTGCTACGCCGTCTTCATGGCCTAAAGCACCCTCAGATTGGTTTCCTACTTCGCTTATAAATTTCAGGTACGTGGTTCCCAGATGACTCGGCACATCGCATAACTGCTTTCTATCATCATACATCATCAGGACAATGCATCTATCTGATTGTTTATGTGGACCACATTAGTAATAAAGTGAATGATCGTGACAGATTCGAAAACTTAAACAAGATTCTTCACCATTTTGAGACAAAAGACTCTTAAACTCAAATACTTTCTCGGGATTAGATAGCTCAATCTAATCTGTGGTTATGTCTCGTGAGGAAGTATGTCTCTGATATATCTAAGAAATCGGTACGCTAGATCAAACCAGACACCCTACTGATCCGGTTCGCCGTTTGCACTGACAAAGGAGCCTCTACAAGATCTAGTGGAGATATCGACGACTGGGAAGACAAACTAATTTCACCATCACTCGACCACACATTTCCTTCCCATGAGCGAGTTGCGAAGTCTTACAAATACCTCATGATAATCAATGACAAGCCATGATTCGTATCCTTCGCTATATCATCAAATAACACGGCAAAGGAGTATGCAGTGAAACAAAGGTCACACCCGCATTGTCGATATCATGATGCGCATCGGGCAGTTCTACTCGCAGATAGACACTCCAATTCGTGATCTTCAGGTATTTATCGAGGCAACTTAATCTCCTGGAAGAGTAAGAAACAGGATGTGGTGGCTAGTGCTGAAATTAAGTATCGAGCTATGACTTTGGCAATCATGGAACTTATATAGCCTGCAAATTTTTCAACGAGCTAAGATTTGGGAAGGCCGACAACGACGCCATGCACAGTGATAACCAAGCGGGCCTTACACATCATTTCCAATCCGGCCTTTACGAGTAAGACCAAACATATCGTCAAGACTTCATTTGGAGAGAAGATTGCCTCAGATGCATGATCAGATGCATGACTACTAGTTCCGCGACTTGAGCGAATTGTAACTAGTGTACATTTTCACTAAGTCTCTCCGATACCCAAGGATTCGCCCATTCAGAATGCTCGACGATAACCTATACGCTCCAATTTTGGCAGTGAATATTGAGAATCATGCGATATTCTGTAATATCCTCCGACTTATTCCCTTCCTTTCTAATACAAATATTTTTCATCCTCAGATTTGATTTATTACCTTTTATGTCTTCCCCGATGTATATAAGTAGTGTGGCTTGTAATGTTTGAATCATTCAATCAATAAAGAAAAGATACTTATACTTATTCATAGATTCCAAAGTGAAACTTTCCTTAGGCTACCTTTTTTTATAATGAACCTGACAAATATATATTATATAAAAGGTTCCTGTGGTATGTGGGGTCTAACAGAAAAAAAGCAAAATGTAGAAAATATATACCTACCACCTAACTAAGAACTCGTAGAGAATACACAAAATAAGCCTTACAATGAGTAACTCTTATAAATTAAGCATGCCCCAAGCAAATGTAGGGAATTAATGAAAGATCAAGTTTCAGCCTACTAGATGAAAACTCTCATTTCAAAAATAATTTTGTTTCTTCCTTCCAAATTGTCCAGAAGACTTGGTGTAAATAGCTTCCAAATTTTCTCGCTTTTTTATAGGAAAGGTTGTCCATTTTAGCATTAAATCTTTTGCCAAGAGAGGGAGGCCCAAACCATTCCTAGTAAGGAAATGAGGGCTGCCCAAAGACCTCAACTGCTGGACAATGAATCAGGAGGTGGTCTAAGCTCTCCTCAGCTTTTTAGCATAGAGGGCATCTACTTGCAAGATAAAAGCCCCTTACGCAACTTCCAAAGCCACTTCTATTGTAAAGCTTGATTTCTCAAACCAATTTTCCAAAACCCTAAATCACTAAATTCCTTAAGTCTACACATCAGACTGTTAGACGACCAACTCTCCTAAGTCTCTCGTTCATGATTCAAGCATTACGAATGTCGTATTTAACACTCTCTCACGCGCGTAACCATACCCGCACGCCGAGAGTTAAACAAACCAAATGTAGCCCTTCATTTAACTTCAAATCAACAACAGTAATAAATCGCAGAGTAGACACTAACCTGTGACCTCCCGCCAAACTAGCTCGATACCATGTTAAACGAACAACTCTCCTAAAAGCTTAAGCTTGTAAGATTTTGGTTTAATACGAATATCATACCTTTAACATATCCCGACCAAGTAAAAGATCCCTTTTACCCTTCCCAAAACTCGACCATAGAAAATCTCTTTGCATGTTTTCAATCCTTGAAGCCATTTTAGCTAAAATTCTGAAAAGCGATAAAAGTAGCTCAAAATATGTAACTTACAAGTCTAAATTAGGGCAATTCTACCTCTTAAGAATATAAGTTTTTCCCAAAATGTGAGACAAACAAGTTTTTTGCATCCATCCAACCTTCGAGAGACTATCTATCACCAGATCCCAAAAGGAGAATGATTTGGGGTTTTCCCCCCTAAAGGAAGAACCAAATACATTTAAGGTCACCTAGAGACTACACAATCAAGAAATGAAGTTGTCCTAACAATTTGATCTTGACTAATGTTGATTCCAAAAAGAGTGATTTTGTTTAGATCATCATTTTGCAACCATGAGTGAGAAGTGGTCGAGGAAAGAATTTCGTGTATTTTCAATCGAAATATCATACATATATATACAAAGGCTGCTAGACTATTACACAGTAAGATTTATCTACTCTTCCTAAAGGGTTACAACCCTATAAGGAAAGTATCATAATAAGATATTAGAACTGAATATGTTACGTAGCATTTATTACATGCTGATAACAAATATCGTTAACGTATGATACATACTATAACATTCCCCTTCAAGTTGTAGCATAGATGTTAATCATGTCCAACTTGTCACATAAGTAACTAACCCATTTCCACTTAGTACTCCTTTTGTAAAAGATATCACCTAATCGCTCTCCGCCACGTATCCTATAGAAATCAAACTCTAATTATATTTTCTCACAAACAAATACACCCATTCGTGTTCAATTGTCAGTAAAACAAGTGATTATGCACATGGTATACTTATTGTCACACCAAAGCTTTGTTGGGACTGAGGTTTTAATACTGACTTCTGCCAAAAGTTGAAGGAGCCACATAATCTCGCATGCAGACCGTGTCATCGCTTATACTCGCATTTCGCGACTGGGGACGAAAGACAACGCCCGTTTACCTTCCATTTAAACTGATTCCCTCCTAACAAACACACAAGAACCCGGCTGACCTTCTATCTTCCTGGGATCCCGCCTAACTGCAGATCCGCGAAACACCTGCCTATTATGCCCATGATTACTGTACAAAATACCACGTCTCGGAGCTCCTTTCAAGTAACATAGAATCTGTTCTACAGCCGCCCAATGCAACTGTTGGAGAAGACATGTATTGACTTACAACACTGTGAAAGACGAATATCACATGTGTTACTATAAGCAGGCTCAAATTTTCCCAACCAGCCTTCTATATCTCTCAAGGTCTTCAAACAATTCGCCTTTTCTAGTAAGATGTAAGCTTTGTGCCATAAGGGACTAACATGGCTTTGCTGCCAATTTTCCTGTTTCAAACAATAGATCCAGCACATATTTCCTTTGAGATAAGAAGATTCCACATTTGCTACTCATAACCTCAACACCGAAGAAGTATTTTAGCATGTTTAAGTCATTCTCAGGTGGAATCGCCACAAGAAAAGACTTGGGTTACTATATACCTATCATATCATCCCTAGTAATGATAATATCATCAACATACACAACTAACAAGATGATACCTGTTTGAGAGTTTCTATAAAAGACAAAATTATCGGATTTTCTCTTCTGCATGCCAAATTTCTCAATCACTTCACTGAATTTGCCAAACCATGCACAGGGACTTTGTTTTAAGTCATATAACGATTTTCAGAGATGACAACCCACTAATCTCCCCCCGAGCAAAAACTCGTGAGGTCAGCTTCATATAAACCTCTTCTACAAAATCCCCATGAAGAAAAGCATTTTTAAGATCAAGTTAATGGAGTTCCCAGCCATGAGTGGTCATAGAGATATAAATAACCGACAGCGCCTGCAACCGAGGGAGCATACCCTTTAACAATAAGATCTGCCTTCGTCTAAGCAATCAATCCATCAAGATTAACCTTCAATCGTAAACACCTACGCAACCAACCTACTTTCTTCCCAAATTGTAAACGCTTAATTCCAATCCCAAGTACCATTATCAGTCAAGGCATCTATCTCCTCTATCATAGCACTATGCTAACCAGGATGAGCTAGGGCTTCAGAAACCTTATTAGGCAATGAAATAGAGTCCAGTGATGCAATAAACGAACAAGAATGGAATGACAAATGGCTATAAGAGCAAAATGAGGAGATTGGATGAGTACACCGACTTTTACCTTTAAGGAGAGCAATAGGAAGGTCATCACTAAGAACTAGATCCAATGTCGAAGCATTTGTTGGAGAGCTTGAGATTGGGGGTGTAGGCGTCGAGCATAAACCTATGTGATAGGAGGCTTAGTCAGAGGTGGATCAAAAACAGGAGCTAGCGAGGCAAGAGTATAAACGAGCAAATCATCATCCTCCCCCTAACTAGTGTGGATCGAGTCCGGAGAAAAAAGTGTATTCTCAATAAAGGTGGCATCAATGTAAAACCATGTAAATTAAAAACTAGACACAACAGTTCCATACCCCTTTCTAAACTCGAGAAACCAAGGAAGATACATTTCAATGACTTAGATCCAATTTGTACGTGATGAACATCCCGAACAAAACAAGTAATAATCAAATACTCGGCGCCATGTAAACAAGATTTATGCGAAAGAGGTTTGAAACTACGCCTAATCCAGCAGAGGAAGGCATCCGATTAATCAAAAACAAATGATGGAAACAAAGATCGGCCCGTAAATGTTCGGGACACGTGCATTTGAAATAATAAGAGCCCCGAGCTTGGTATGTTCATTTTTTCTTTCCATGACTCCATTCCGAGAAGGAGACAACACAAGATATCCGATTAGCTGATGCCATTCAAGCATGAATGCTTGAAATTTTTTCGATCGATATTCTGACATTATCACTTTTTAGATTTTGAACACAAACACATGAACTCGAGTGAATTAAAATAAAAGACATGAAAGTGAGAAAAATAAATCCAAAGGGTTTTTCATTAAATATAACCAAGTTGCTTCATGAATAATCATCCACAAATGTAAATAAAATAGATCAAACCCATTGGGAACACAACCGACATGTAATTCCCACACAGACCGAATGGGACTAACTCAAAGGAAGATCAACTCATTTTTTCACTCTGTGACGAGAACTAAGACGATGATGTTTTGCAAATTGGTAATTTTTTGACTCATTTTTTTATTCTAAAGGAACTGGGCCAAGGTGAGAATCGCAATGGTAGCGTAATTAAATTTGATCGACCATCGGGTGTGGCTCCCAAGCTTTCGCTTTCTTTTCCGATGCTTCGAGCTAGTCACAACAAACAAGAAACGGTGGGTGAGGCGTGGGACCAATCAATGGCGAGGAAGCCTGGACCAAGTTTGTGAGAGATTTCAATGATCGAGTTTGGAGTTGGTCAGAATCATGGCGTACTAGAAAAATCAATCAGTCACACGTATAAAGTTATTCGAGCAGGTAAAAGGTGATTGTTTCAAAGCATGAAGCTTTCAAAGTGTTACAACCGAGGTCAAGTTGTCCTTTCCTTAAAAGGGCATTTTGGGTTCTTTCTGTGCACCACTAAAACAATTTTAAGCGTGAAGCAACGTAAGCTTTAACCCCGCATAAGTTACAAAGAAGGGGTGCAACTTCCCAATAGATGCTATCTATGTGGCTGTGCGTAGAAACACACACCATATACCGCTACATCGTATCATCACAGTGCACTTGGGAGATCATTTTAACCTTGTCAAGTTCATCAATTCTTCCTAAGACGCTGAAGAAGGCTATAACTATCGGGAAGTGGTTTTAGTGGGACGGAAGATAAAGAAGGCTTGGAGAACTGTTTCGTTGTGTATTTTCGGGTCCATCTGAAAAGAAAGGAATCGTATAGTATTTAAAGATGGGACTCTAGCTGTACAGAGACTCAAGTTTAATTTTGTTTATAATCTGTGGAGTTGGAATAGGGTATATTTAGCTGAAGAGGCTTCGTCCCTGGTAGGTTTTGAAGTGGTCAGCTCAATCGAGGGTCAGGTTTGTTTCGTCTCCCACTTCTTTTGTTTTCATTACTCAGATACTTCACGTGGACCAAGTCAGTCTCTTGCAATATACGGGGTCAGGCTTATTTATCAAAAAAGAAAAACAATGCACATTTTATGTATCTTGCTTCCTCCCTTACTCCCACCTCCTCCGGAGATAGAGGGTCAGAATTTTCCACAACATCCCACACAACAATCAAGTTTAAAGCCTTAGCTTTCTTTACCCCATATTACCGAAAACATCCTTATTCCAAGCTTTAAGAAAAAATTTCAATGCCCTTCAATTTTTCAACTAGCATGAAACTAGCAATTCCTCAAAAACTAAACGCCTCCCACCAATTACGCACAATGGACTAAAACGCCTCCTCATTAAACCACATGTTCTCAAATTTGAATGGTAATGGTCCTCTCAATCCACCCCATCAAGCCAAATAAGAAAATCATCCAAAACAGGTCTAGGAAGAATGCATTGAACTGGATCACTGGAAAGACCTTCCTAATCCTCAGAGACTAAGAACTGACCGAGTCTCAACTTTAATTGGTAATTTAGCCCCTCCTCTCCATGCGAAAGGCCCCCCCTTAAGAGGTAAGCCCCATAGCCCTAAGTCCTCAATCACCTCTACAAAATCTCCTCATTTCTACAATCAGTTTAACTTCTACCACGCTCTTCAAGGTATCTGACCAAGTTAAAATCCCCAGCCACATGCCAAGGCTCTCCACAAACATTCGATGTCCCCTAAATTTCCCTAGAAATCTTCCTATCATTCTTTTGAGTGGTACCATAAACACCTGTGCAGTTGAAACACACATTATCTTCACAATTCTTAAAATGATAGGAAATAGAGATGGTCCCCTTCTTTTAAGGAAAACAACAATTATATTAAAATTGCTCCCCAAACTAATGTACCAAAATACATGCAATACATATAGGTGCACAAGGACAAACAAAAAGGAAGGAAAAAAGAAACCACTCCTGCCTATTTAAAGTCAACCAATCGACAAAGTCTACCATTGACAATTTGACATTCAAAATCTCTTATATACACTCTTACCCAGTCCTAAAATTCATACATAAAGGACAACTTCATCACTTGATCCTTTAGATGATTTATTTAAATGTTCTAATAAAAAATGAGAAGCTTGGTTTAAAAAATTATTTGCTTCACTTGATCCCCATGCTTTTAGGGGAAGCAAAAATGAGGCTTGGTTTAAAAAATCTCTAGTTTAATTAAAAACAACCCATGCTTTCATGGGAAGAAAATAACAAAGCTTGGATTAAAAAATCTTACTCTCTTTCTTCTGGACAATGCTAAAGAGGTCCCATATTATTGAAGACATCCTTCTCCCCAAGCTAAATCCACACAATTTACCTCACCTTTGGATGGTCCTTTCTCACAAAATCTACAAAAGTGTTCCTCGTTCTTGAACCCTTAACCCCCCTCCCTTTGGTAAAGGGCTTCTCCTCTAAAGGTGCATTGGAAGACCGAAGACATCACACAACTCCTAGGTTTCTCAGTTTTAGCAAGGATATTCCATCCCCTAGGCATTCCCTTACCTTTAAAAACACTAGCAAGGATAAGAAGAATCTCATATTTCTTCAGATATATTTTTCGAATGAATATATATTTTGTTTCTATAAAACAATTGTTAGTGCAAATGATGTCTATGCTAACATACGCTATAAACATTACAAATGTAGGTAGGTCATCTAATAGAATGGTAAATGCAACAATTTTCATATGTTAAGTAGAAATTCATAGTGCACTCACATCATCCCGATCAACCAAACCTGCAAGTTTGCCACCTCGAGCCCAAATACTTTCGACCACACTAAGAACCCTTTTATTTATCCTCCATTTGGTGTTTCCTAGAGTATCTAGGGCCTGCAAATGTACAATGTCATGACAAAATTAGATTTTATATAAAATTATGATGCATGCAAATCAAATTCAAGGACTATAATACAAATAACACTATTCAGATAAATAGAAATAACATTGGTGGGCTAATGGTATGAACTGAGACTTTGACAAGAATTTGGAAATTATGGTAGTTCTATTGCAGAAAAAATAGTCTAGCATTCGAGAGGCTAGTCTCTCCATACAAGAAAAGCTAAATGCAAAAATCTGGATGATCCCCCCCACACACTCTCTGCACATTATAACTAATTTTTCCCCCACCCCACAAGGGATGAAAAATCCATAAACCACGCAAAACAAAGCCAGAAAAAAGAAATGACCAAAGGCCCCTGAAATGGACCAGCTGCTCATGTTGTTCTCCGCCTAGGCTCAAATCCTTCCAGGAAGCCTCAAATGATGGCAGATTTTTCCACTGGATAAGGACTTCTATTTTGCCAGGCTCTCCATTGGGCCGTTGACGTACTTCAACAGGGCCGCTGGTTCCACAATAACTTCCAAATCGGCAGAGATTTGGGAGGCAGCAGGGAAGATGAATGAGACTTTGGAGTGCCCAGTTGAGATGATATGGAAGACAGGGGTGAATAGAGGAGGATGGGCAGTAGCTCCAACCTATAAGCAACTGCTCTGATGCGCCCCAGCACCTTGTAAGGGCCAGAAACGTGCTACACTTTGGGTTGAGGCGTGAAACCAGAGATTTTGCCTGTAAAGCCGGAGTTTTAAAGACACTGTCCCCACCTGAACTCTTCCCTCCCTACGCCTTAGTATCGCGCATTCTTCATTCGTTGTTGGGCACGCACAGCATTCAGATCGTCAATATAGCTCAGCTCTAGCAGTTGTTGTTCCACCGAAGGGACTGCCGCAACTCTAGTGTTTGCTCGCAATAAGGCTGGGGGGTCACGACCATATAGTGCCTTAAAGGGAGAACAACCGGTAGCTGAATGGTGGGAAGTATTGTACCAGAATTCGGCCCATGAAATCCACTTGGGCCACTGGCGCAGTTTATCACAAGTAAAACAACAAAGGTAAGCTTCTAAACAGCGATTAACCACTTCACTTTGTCCATCAGTTAGGGGATGGTAGGCGGTACTTTTTTTTAGCACTGTGCCCTATAGCCGAAAAAGTTCCTTCCAAAAATTACTTAGAAAAATACGATCTCTATCAAAGATTATGGAGATTGGCACACCATGTAATCAGACTATTTCTTTGGCAAAAATGGCAGTTACTGTTTGAGCAAGATAGGGGAGTTTAAGATGGATGAAGTGCGCATACTCACTCAAACGGTCAACCACAACCAGGAGAGAAGAGTAACCCTCAGCCCGTGGCAAACCCTCAATAAAGTCCATGGCGATCTCATCCCAAACCTGAAGGGGAAGTGGAATAGGTTGGAGAAGACCCCCCAAGGGTGGTTGTTAAACTTGTGTTGCACTAGCAGGTGTCACACTCGGTCACATATTTAGTGATATCTGAACGCATGCCAACCCAATATAACTCTAAAGCAATCCTTTGATAAGGCTTGGTCTCACCGAAATGTCCCCCAATTAGGGAAAAGTGGAAGTTAGTCAGAATTAGGGGTATGAGAGCAGAGGTGCGGGGGAGTACTAAACTGTCTTTATAGAACAAAAGATCATCCCGCAACTGAAAACCGGCATGGGCAGTTGTTCCTTCACCTAATTCACGCATGATACAGTGTAGGAATTCATCAGTCCGAAGCTCATTCCTCAACTTTTCCCATTCCTCGCCGTTTGCAAGGGAGCAATGTATGCATTCAACCAAATCTAGTCAACGACAAGGCGCCTAAGTTACACGATTTAAAGTGGCCAGCCTTGTAATGGATCTCAGTCGCATCCCAACAGCTTGTAAACCCATTTTTGATATTCAAGACCAATCTCGCGTTGTTCAAGCAAAAATTTGAGGCTCTTCTAATCCGTTCTAACAAGGAATTTTCGCCCCAATAGATAAGATCTCCATTTCAATACGGCAATTAATAATGGCCATCAACTCCTTTTCATAGGCTGAATTTTGGCGAGCTCTTGGCCCTAGCACTTGACTATGAAAAGCTATTGGCCTCTCATCTTGCATTAACACAACCCCCACTGCAAAGCCTGAAGCATCGACTTCAATTACAAACAATTTAGAGAAATTAGGCATGGCAAGAACAAGGACTTGGGTCATAGCAATCTTAAGACGTTGAAAGGCCATGTCAGCCTCTTTATTCCATAAGTAGCAACCCTTTTTTAGTTGCTCAGTGAGTGCCCCCATAGCCTTGTACAAACTTCCTGTAATACCCTGTCAAACCCAAAGATCCCCTTAAGTCCGTTAGAGTTCTTGGTTGAGGCCAATCCAACATGGCCTGAACTTTAAAGGGGTCCATAGCCACTCCTTTATCTAAAACTATATGCCCCAAGTTAATAATTGAGACTTACAAATTCACACTTCTTTGGTTGACATAGAGCTTGTGCTGGTGCAGTAGGCGGAAGACTGTTTCAAGGTGAGACACGTGCCCTACCATGTCGTCGAAGAAGACTAACACAAATTTGCGAAGAAAGGGTCGAAACACCTCATCATCAGTGACTAAAAGGTTGATGGAGCATTAGAGAGCCCAAAGGGCATTACCAGAAATTCATAGTGTCCCTCATGAGTGCAAAAAACAGTCTTATGCTCATCTCCAGCCTTGATTTAGATCTAATGGTACCCAGATTTAAGGTCCAGCTTAGAAAACACTGTTGCACCATGGAGCTCATCCAGCAATTCCTTTATGGTTGGGATTGGAAAACGATTGGGGATAGTTTCTTTGTTGAGAGCTCTATTGTCAACACAAAACGCTAGCCCCATCCCTTCTTAACTAAAAGTTATGGACTAGAATATGGGGCCTTAAACAGGGCAACAATTCCGGCCTCCAGCATCTCCTTAAGCAATCTCTCCACTTCGTCTTTTTGAAACTAAGGGAACCTATACGATCGGATGTTCACAGGCTCAAATCCTTCTTTCAGAACAATAGCATGCTCATGACCCCTAATGGGAGGCAGCCCAGAAGGCAAATGGAAAAGCTTCTGAAACTTACTCAACACCTCGCTAATTCCTTCGGAAATTATGTGGAAACGTTCTTCAATTCTAGGGTACCTACAGCAACATCTAATTGACTCAACTCAACATACATACCTTGTTTTTCATGCTTGATTATCTATATCATGGCTTTTAGAGAGACCAAGGTTTTACCCAAGGATGGATCCCCCCTTAGCGAAACAATTCTGTTGCCCAAGTGAAATTTCAGCAGTTGCGTCTTCCAATTAATGTAGGTGCCACCAATAGTCTCCAACCACATGACATCGGTGCTTCCTAATTTGAGGGGAATAAAATCCTCAATAATCTCGATTCCATGTAAGTGCAGTCATACCCCTTGACAAAGTCCAATCGTAGGGATGTTTTCTCCATTTAACAGTTGTACACCAAACCCAAAAGTGGCTGTCACTGGAATCCTCATTTTCTCGAATCAAGTTGAGAGAAGTAAAATTATGCGTTGCACCTAGGTCAATCAACACTATTACTGGTTAGTCACCCATACACCCGCTAGCCCGCAATGTTTTGCCTAGGAGCCTCACAATGGAATTCTCACGAGACTCCACAAGGTCAGAAGAGTTCTGGCTTACTGAGCTCGCCTTCGAGTTCCTCTTCCCCAATCTCCTCTTCTTGGACTACAATAACGCTGAGCTCATGACGTTTGCAACAATGTCCAGGGAAGAATTTCTCGTCGCAACGATAACAGAGCCCTTTTTCGCAGCACTACTGTAGCTCAAGGTCGGTCATCCTCCGAACTTCACTCTTCGACCCAATTGGAAATTCCCTTGAAAACAAGGTTGCTCGTGCAGATGGTCCTTCATCAATGGCAACACTTCAAGGCTTCCAATTTGCTTGCCCTAGAGAGGTCCCCAATGCCCTAACCTTAAGATAGGATGGGCTAGGACCCATTCAATCTGGGGCCGTGATCCATGGTTTAGCCCAAATTTCAACTAGTCCTAGCAAATTTCAACTCCTTCCGATTTCAAGCCTCAACCCGCTTACAAACTTGTCACTTAAGCAAACCTTCGAGATTTTATGGCGCAAAGACGGCTATGAACCGCCAGCATTTCGAGATGGTGCTATCCTGTTTCAAATCCATCCACTGCTCGTGAAGACTTCCCTCCATTGTTGCCCTAAACTGCTTTAACAAAAGCCCATGAAGCTCAGTCCAAGAGAGGATCGATCCTCTTATTCTCCCATTGATACCAGAGAAGGGCATCCCCTTCAAAGGCGATGAGTGAGGCTTCCATCCGCTCAATTTCTAATATTTTCGGGAGGCCGAAAAGCGCTCCACCCGTTAGGATTTTCTCTGCTAAAAATTGGCAACTCCAATCTCATGTATTTGTGGTCGGGTCATGACTGTGAGTTCGCCATATTAGATTCCATCAGGGGGAGGATTGGGATGTTGTGCTGGTCATTACTGAATGGGCACTCGCTCTACGTAGACAACGCTTAAGCCATCTCTGCTGATTTTAGAATCATTGCAAGCACTCCCCCCGAGGTCAACTATCTCTCCTCTTAATTCTCCAAGCTCCATGTAACCCTTTACCGATGACCCCCTTCCATGCAAACCCACCCGTGTCACTACGCTTAGTTTCAATCGTTCTTCACCATCGCCACCGCCGCATACTACATTTGGTATGAATCGAGACTTTGAGCAAGAATTCAGAAATTAGCGGGTAGTTCTGGCTGGTAAAAAATAGTCTAGCATTCAAGAGGCTAGTTCGCATTATAACTAATTTTCCCCATCCAATACGGGATGAAAAACCCATAAAACCCCCGAAACAAAGCCAAAAAAAAGAAATGACCAAGGGGTAAAAAAAGAAATGAACAAAGACCTCGAATGGACCAACCGTCACATGGTTCTCCACTGCATATGTGAAACAGATTGGTGGCTTAACAGCTAACCAATCAAATAATAATAGAAAGGATGACATTATATGAAGGTGCATCACATGCAATGACCAATGTCTTAAAAGGTTAAAGGTGATCTTAAGGCATTTTACTCAAATGGGGTGAAGTGTAAGCCTCAAGGTGGAGCAAGGCAGGCGGTGGCCTCAATTAAACAAAACAAATAAGAGTAATAATGGCATAAATCAAAACCCAAAAAGGAAAAAATAAAATCACATGAAAATGAATAATAAGAAACTCGTACAATTCATCATTTTCTAATTTAGTTCCTTGTCACTTTAGAATCCAACTTCATGTCACCAAATTAACTTCAAAACTATCATCATTATCATTAACTACATCCAAGTTCAACACTTCCCATCAAATGCTAACTTCTACACCACTTTTCTTTAATCTTAATAATCACCGTGATCTTTTTTCCCTTTTATGTATCAATAACAAGATAGGGATTATTTATAAGCATGGTTACTACAGTGACCTATAGATCCTTTATTTCTTTCAATCTCTTTTCATTTCAATTAAAAAGTATTAATTTATAGTCAATCTAAGCTTTAATTTTTAGAAGGTTTAACCCTAGCTTTGTATGCAGGACAAAAAAATCATGAACAACCAAACTCTACAAAAGCACAACTCATTAGAACAATTTAATAGGGAGGCTTAATCCTCTTATAAAATAAACAAAAGCCCATAGAGGGCCTAAACACATTGAAACCTTTGAATACTTGAGCCTAAGTTTCAATTGCCTAAAGGCTAGAAGCCTCAATGTGGTGAAGCCTTGATTGCCCTATACTAAGGCTGCGCCTGCTGATGAGGCTTTATTGATTAACTAACTTTCTAAATAAGTAAAGAGAATTGTTTTTTTCTGTACCCTCCATTGTATTTAGTCATTTAGCACCCTGTATACATTGTATATGCTTCTGTACACCCTTTTGTTGAACATTATTAATATATTTGATCTTCGCCTATGTATAAAATGATTTAGATGACAATTGCACCAATTTAAGCTTGACCCTTCTTTGTTCTTTCTTTCAAGCAGGTAAAGACGTTCAAGCAAAGGTTGATGCTTGAAAGAATGCCTATGGTGCTTTCCTAACAAAACTTAAACATCTAAGCTAGCCAACATCTCTAGCCTAACCCAATACCACATAAAAAGATCGTGAAGTAACTAAAAATCATAACTTTAGGTTTTACTCAAATACTTTCTGCAGTTGTTTCCTTGAACACTCTTAACTGCATCTTGCTGCCTTCTCGATCCATGAGTCCGCATGACATAGGAAGGTAAGAACAAGTATCCACCTTTGTCGTACCTAGGAGAAGCTGTTTTAGAAGATATCCAAAATACCCGGTACTAAGCATAGATCATATCCTTTTTTTCTTTTCTTTTTTTTGATAAGTAATTAAGTATGGAGCATATCACCTTCTTTTAAACATTTTTATATCATCTTTCCTATGGTCAACAAACTTTTTTTTTCAGACTATTATTTTACATTGTTTTTTAATTCTTTCAAGAAAGGGAAGGTGTTTTCAAAGCATATCAAATCTAAGTTGAATTTTGCTGCAACTCAAGCAATAACTAAAAGAGTAAGCCATATTAAAATAAACTGCAACACATATTTTTTTTCTGTTAAATTGCATACCCTTTCCACTTTTTTGGAGGTATCAACATTGGCACATAAGGAATCACCATATGCTTAGCCTGCATATAAACAATGATATACAACATTTGTTATATGAAAGAACATCAAAACATGGAAATCAACCCAATATTCTTATTGCATAATTTGACTTGTGCACAGGTAGGTAACAGAAGATTGCAGTCACACACTAGCTATCCAAATAAAATTTTTTGATAAGTATAGCAGTATGTATCATAGCTATCCAAATAAAATAAAAGAGGGGAAAAGAACACAGCAATGCTTATCTGATGATCCGATGTGACAGAAGTTTCATCCCTGTTTAAGAATACGAAACCATGTGGAAGATTAAAGATTCCATAAAGTAACTAAAGATATGAAGACTAGGAAGACAGAAATTAAGTGATTTCAGACACACCACTTAATAAAACGTTAATACAAAGAATTAAATTTCAATGTGAGAATTTACATATGACATGGTGTTGCAAATTAAAATTGAGGTGAACAAGTAAAATTGGAAAGGAGACACCAAGTAGAATGGCAAACCATTGTTTTTAAAGGCAAAAGCGTAACACGAGGCGTTTCATGTTTGTGAGGTGAGGCGTCAGCATTGAAGCGTTGAGGTGTGCTTTGTGATCACATAAATAATTTAATAAATATTCTATAATATATTAAAAATAAAATTAAATATGCCAAAACTACTCCCATACTTCACATATTTAGTTTTATGTTATTTCTAATTTATATATAATCATACTGAAGTATAAAATATGAATCGAAGTAACAAAAAAAGGTTAAAAACTTAACTTCTATTTGATAATGAGTTACAAAATACAATTGTTAGATATTGTACAGTCTTTTCCTTTATTGTCTTACTGTATTGTGGGTCCTATGAGTTTGTATATATAGAAGTCCAATATGTAATGTAGAGATAAGACTTATTTTTCTATGGAAAATAATAAAATTAGGGATTCTCTCTTTTCTCGCTTCACATGGTATCAGAGCCAAAGGGGAAAACCTAATTTACTTTTTCAGTGATCGTGTTTCATTCCGATCTCCTTCTCCGCCTCGCCGGACTCCTTCGCTCGCCAGCTCGCCACACCGCCGGCGACTTTCCGGAAGCCTTCCTCCGGCCTAAGAACCACATTTCAAGACGACGAGGCCGCTCCACACGCGGTGGCAACCCCGGCCAAGAACCAAGAACACGCCGTCATCGCACGCCTTCCTCCCAGCCGCCGTCCACGCTACGGTGGCGTGAGTGCGCGCGTGTGGACGCGTGGCTCCTTTTCCTGATGACTCCACACACAAAAGATCGTCCGCGCCGTCCTTGCCGTTTCTATCCCTCCCGCGGCCCACCCCGGTCTCCTTATCCACCTCCGCCCATTTTGCCTTCGCCGCCCTCTCGTCAGCCGCCTTCTACTTCTGGGCCGGGGTCCTCTTTTCTTCATCTCCAGTTCCACAGCCGTGATTTCAAGTTCCACAACCGTGATTTCAAGCTCCACAACCGTGATTTGCCCTCCTATTAGGGCTCTCTTCAATCCAAACGTGATTCAATCTCCAGTTAAGTGGATATGGCAACTAAAAATTCTATTTTTACTTCTGTTATCTCTGGATCTCCTACTATCACATCAGAAAAATTGATTGGTAGTGAGAATTATCTCTCCTAGTCACCAGAACTCGTCTATGGACAGGTTATGAGGATCATCTTATTACACCGAGGATGCTATACTCTGTTGACAAGGTGCAATTTCAAGAAAATAAGATGCACAACTTATGTAGCGATATGGCACCTACGATCCAAAAATTTTGCTTCATCTTCGGGCTTACAAGACATGTTCTAAGTTTTGGAATCAGGCAAAAGTTTTATACACGAATGATATCCAACGCCTTTATAAGGTGGCTTCTGCTATTGTTAATATCCGCCAACAAGACATGGATTTATCTAATTATATTGGCCAGATTGCCTCTCTTAAGGAGGAGTTCCTGACATTGATGCCTCTTACTAGTGACGTTGGGGCTCAACAAACGTGAAGCTGACAAGTTCTTTCAGGTCCTTAATTCATCGCCTCCGTCCCGATCTTGAGACCTCCGAGATCGACTAGCCCATCGCTCCCATCCTTCGATGATGTGTTTGCTCGCTCCTCCCGTATCCCTCCTCCACACGTGACTTTGCCATCCGACCCTTTAGATTCTTCGTTAGTTTCATACCAACCTTCCTGGGAGGACGCATGTAACCGAGGTCGAGGACAACATCCTCATTGCACCTATCGCAATAAGTCGCCACACTCGCGGATCGTTGTTATCAACAGACGGGATCGCCTCCCAAGACCGCACACGTGGCCCGCCTTCGACTGGATTCTCACGTCTCTGCATCAGCTCCCAGACATCTCAGTATTCCCATCGACAAACAGACGACAGACAGCCTGCATTTCTCCTCCTCCACTATCATGTTCCTTTTCGTTGGGGACGCTGTTTGCGCCTTGTTATTTGATTAATCGATGCCTCATATGTTATATGCTTAGATTCCTCATTCCCTCTTTCCTAACCAACCTCTTATTTCCTTCCTCCTCGTGAGCCAGTCAGACTTGCTTTGTTCATATTCCCTCACTCCAAGACAAAGACAAGCTTTCAAATTAAGGCCACGAAATGCATCTTCATAGGCTAATTCCGACCAGGGTACAAACGGTCATCAAGAACGGTAAAACACGTAAACCCGAACACGACCCGCTTATTAAACGCTGCAAACGGCCGAACGTACGACACCCGAATCCGCGAGGTCTCATCCAAACCCGTTTAATCACGCCTAAGAATCATGTCGATTAATCGTGTCGCTGAATTTTGGATGTGCCTACGGCGACCATTGGTAAACGGCGTAGGGAAATGCTGTTAAACTAAATCCGTTATAAACGTTAGCATGTTCACCCGAACATCGAATTCGCTTATTAACGCAGTTAAACGGTCGACCACATCACCCGAACCTTGCTAGTCTCACCCGAACCTCATTTAATCACTAAGACCGTGTCGGTTAATCGTGTCGTGTTGAATCTTTGACAGCCTACTCCCGACTCGTATGGCTATCGCGTTATTCTCGACTCATCGATACTCTCTCTCCGCTGATGTCACCTTCTTCGAGGACTCCCCCTTCTTCTCCTCCTCCTCCGAGTCTCTTCCCGTTACTAAAGTCTTACCCCTTCCTATCATCTCCTCGCCTAGATTTGATGATGTATCTTCTCGTCCCCTTCAGGTTTATCATCGCCATCACCGTGCCATTGTTCCTTTCCCTTCTACTGAGGCCCCTGTTGACTTACTTCCTCTCCCTTCAAATTTTCTCCCACTCTACTTCCGCCTCATCGATAACTTGCCCATCGCTTCTGAAAGGTAATCGCTCTACTAGCAATCCTCATCCTATTTACAATTTTCGAGTTAACATCGATTATCTTCCACCTACTCTCGCATTTGTTTCTACTATTTCCACCAAGCTTCCTAACACCACGAGGCACTTTCCCATCCGGTCAAGGACAGCAATTATAGATGAAATCATCGCCTCGCACTCCACCTGCACTCGGGATCTTGTTATTTTGCCGCTTGGTAAGTTTCCAGCTTGGTCATTGCCAGTCTACCTGCTAAGGTTGGTCCCGATGGTCGCCGACGCCTTAAGGCCCGCTCGTCATTTAAAGGATATACTCAGTTTATGGTTCCATTTATGGTGACACCTTTCTCCCCGCCGCTACATTGCTTCGTCCGTCATTCTCCATGGTCGCTTATGCGCCCTCGCCGCTTTTCATTGATATTAAAAATGCCTTCCTTCATGGTGATCTCGCCGAGGAAGTTTATATGGAGCAACTACCGTTTTGTCGTCAGTAAGCCTGCTTACTGCAGTTACGCCGCTCTCTATGCGTTTGGAAACAATCTCCCTCGAGCATGGTTTCACAAGCGTAGTTTTTTGTTTAAGAGTTTGCATGCTTCAGCACAAGGGACTATTCAGTTTTTTATCATCATAACTCTTCTAAGCAAAGGTATTTATCTCGGTTGTTTACGCGATGACATCACACATTCGGCAAATGATCGTGATGGTATCTCGTAAACTAAAGCAACATCTTTCACCCACTTTCAAACTACAAAGACTGCAACTCAGCACTCTCTTGAATCGAGATACCAATCCAGCTCTCCGTAGCCCTCTCCCAACTAAAGACGCTTAATATCTCTTGGGGTTAAACCAACATGTTAGACTCCAGAATCTACTGACACTCCTATTGATCCTAACACAAACTCAGTATCGTGACAAGTGGGAGTCTTTAGAGATCCCGAGATATCGACTATTCAGAGAACGAACTATCTCACCATTACTCTACCATTTCCTTCCTGAAGCGTTGTTAGTCAATTCCTGGCAGCCACCATGTGATAGCCATTTGATGTCGTGAATCCGTGATTCTTCGACATATTAAAAGTACACTGTGCCAAGGTGTGTTGTGTAACGGTAATGTATACTACACCCGTGCTATTGGTTACACAGACGTAGACGCTTATTCACCCACGCATGTATCGCCCACTCAGTGGCAATCGTTTTCACGCAGGGTAACCTAACATCCCTAAGAGTAAGAAAAACAACATGTAGTGGCTAGATCTAGCGCCGGTTTGTGCATCGAGCTATGGCCCCGACAACACGCGAACTCATACGGCCGGTGACACCTTCTCCGTGAGTCGAGATTTGAAATGATGAACGCATGAAACTCATCTCGCGGATAACCGTGCCGCTTGCATATCAGATCCAATCCAAGCCTTCCACGGTTAAATCCAAACACATCAGCTTGACCGCCAATTTCATTGTATAAGACGCGATCAGATGTACTGGGCTACTAGTTTTGTCAATTCAAATGATCAATTAGCAGATATCTTACTAAGTCTCCTTAAGTCCTAGAATTAAATACATTTGTAATGTTCTCGTACATGACATATATATGCTCTAGCTTCGAGGGGGAGTACTAGATATCAGATGCATTTTTTCCTTATTTGGTTTTAATTAGACACATCCTAAGGAGCGTGTATATATATAAGTCCAATATGTAATGTAGAGATAAGACTTATTTTTCTGTGGAAAATAATAAAATTAGTGGATTCTCTTTCCTTCACAACAATTTTGAGTCGATTTCAAAATCAGCATGCTTTGATCAGATTTTAATATTTTAATAAATTTAAAATAATTTTATCTTTAATGTTTATTTTAATTATATCACATATTTATGTAATTAATTCTTAAAATTATTATTAGAAGACAAATGAAAATAATTAAAAATTATTTAAAAATATATCATTTTTTTGTTTCCTAAGAGTAAAAATTGCTAGATGTATACATCTTGTTTTTTAAGAAAACAAAAGTTATTACAAAAATATTTATCATGCTGCCTTTCTTCCACACCTCGACACCCACTATTTTTCTTTTTCCCCTTTCTCCTTCTTGCTCCTTTCTTCCACCGCAGCACGCCGCCTTGCCAGCCTCCGTATTCAAATCTCTGCAGCAGCACCCAGGTCACAGGCTCTAGGTTCATAATTTTTTCTTCTTCCTCCATTTTCAACAATATTTATCATAAAATTTAAGTGATATCTAACCGATTTCGTACATATGTTGCCAATTTAAAGTTTTTTTTCATTTTTTTAAGCCTCATCACCTCCCCATGAGGCATACACCTCTTCCCATGAAGTGAAGAAGGCGTACACCTTTGCGCCTCTGAGAAGCCTCAGGAAAGAAGGTGTGTGCCTATCCCACGCTGAGACGCCGATTTTTGGTGCTGCCTCGCCTTGAGGCACGCCTCATCACACCTTTTAAAACAATGTTGCATACTAATATTAAATGGAAAAAACAGGTAGATCAGAAAAATAATAAATCCTTTAACTTACAGTTCTATCAAGTCCAATAAGGACTAGGGGATCACATTCAATAACTCCATACTTTCTCCAAGTTTTTTGTCTGCAATGACAAAAGCACAATTATGAACTAAAATTTAAAGAAAATACAGTAACAACAAAAACTGGATCATCCAGCATTCTCAATGAACCTGCTCAATGGTGATATGCGAATTCCTCACAGCAACTTTACTCCAAACAAATCTATAAGTCAGCAAGGCTACATAGTTTCCCAAACACAATCAACCTAGGAACTTAGCACCAGCCTCTTTTTTTTTCCGTTAGGCCTCAATTCAAAAGAAATAAATTATTTTTCATTTACTTATTTATTGAACAAAAGCAACTTCAACATCATAACAGAGCATGGCATGTCCATCCAGGAAATTCCTATTCCATGCCCGATGATTGAATCATATGATATAAGAAAATGACAAAGCACAATTATGAACTAAAATTTAAAGTAAGAAATACAGTAACAACAAAAACTGGATCATCCAGCATCCTCAATGAACCTGCTCAATGGTGATATGCGAATTCCTCACAGCAACTTTACTCCAAACAAATCTATAAGTCGGCAAGGCTACATGGTTTCCCAAACACAATCAAATTTAGGAACTTAGCACCAGCCTCTTTTTCTGTTGGGCCTCAATTCAAAAGAAAATAATTATTTATTTATTTACTTATTTATTGGAACAAAAGAACTTCAGCATTATAACAGAGCATGGCATGTCCATCCAGGAAATTCCCTATTCCATGCCCAATGATTGAATCATATGGGATATATAAGTATGGGATATTTGAAGAAAATTTGCAGAAAGCAAGAATGAATAAAGTCTCACCCTGGATCCTTCGCTACAGTTTTAAAATGTAAAGCCAAATGCAGGTCGTACATCAGGTGGACTGTCTGCTGACTGGTTAACTGAGTTTGTACATAAGCTGTTTCGTCAATAGTTCTACTGTGACGATTTCAGCGTACCAATGAAAAAGGTTTCAAAAGCCAGAACATAAACAAAATAGATATGCACAAAGAATTTCATCAATCCATGATTTTAGAAATAAGAGTCAAATAATGGCTACAAACCTTGGCTTGGGTATCTCGACCCCAAGGTGTAACCTCTTCATTTTTCACTAGTTTTTGCACCTCAATTATTCTCTTCTTCCGAATGAAACTTTTAACACGTTTTCTTAATATCTCCTTCTCCTTTCTTAAACCTTCTTGGCTGTGACTCACAGCATTATGTTTTTCAAAATTCTTTGTTTTCTCTAAGAAATTTTGAATCCTAACCTGAAAAAAACAACAAACAAAATGAATAAATCAGTTATAATAAACAACAATAATAAAAAAACCGCAAAACACTTGAAACTAATTGACAGATACTTGAAGGAAAAAGGACAAAGGCCTTCTTCCTGAACATTGGGCTAACAAGCTAACACTCCACCTCACAGGAAGTCTTCTCCTCACTTCCCTGAGAATTCAATATATGGAGTTTCTTTTTTTTTTTTGACAAGTAAAATAAGTACATGGAGAAAATAAACATGCGATGAGATTCAAACTCATGACCTCCTTTCTAAGACCATTTTTTTTTATATGTAAAAGAAATCCATTAAAAGAAGCACCAAAGATGCTAGGTAATAGTTGAAATTAATTAAACTATTAATTTTACCAAAACTCAAGAAGCTAGGTAATAGTCTGATAATGTATGTTATGCCAGCTTATACTAAGGCTAAAGCTCTCACAAATGAGCCCTGGCTAGTCACAAATTGCACAATCTTCTAAGCAACAAATAACGGACAAAAGGAAAAAAATGGATCATATAATTGAAGCTGATGGCAGCTACCAATGTTATTATTAAAGGAAATTTGGCATTAACTACCTTGGCTAAGTTAAGGAGTACAAGACCTTAACAAAGCTAATACAAATCTTCCCTTCCAGCTCCCTAGCATAACAATGTCTACGAGAATGTTTTCCTTTTCTCCATCAAATCTCCAAAAGACACCTTATTCCAATCTTTCAGCTTTTTTTTTTTAAACTGTATTAAAGAGCAGCATGACTAAAAAAGAGAGTATACAGATTGATACAATATATCCACAAGTACAAGAAAAAAGGAGGCAGAGAGAAAGAAGAGCCAAACAAACCATCCCAAAAAGAAAACCACACCTTAGGCATAGCCATAGAATCTATACAAGAGCAATCTAACAAAGTTGATATCCACCTTTGGAATAAATCCAACACACGTAAACAACGATCGGATAACTGAAAGCTTTAGTCTCAGCAGGGAAAAAGAAGCGTCTTCAAAAATAATTTTGTTACTCTCTTTCCAAATAGCCTTAGCTATTTTCCTAACAGGGAAGTGCATCCAGCTTTGGATTAGGTCTTTAGCCAGAAAAGGGCAAGTCCAGTCAACACCAAAAGTAGAGAGAAGATCAGTCCACTGTTCCCATATTGCTTGGTAGTGGATTAGAATATGTCTTTTACCTCTTTCTTCCTCCTTCCTACAAAAGGGACACATGCAGGCTAACTAAAAACCCCGTTTCTTCAACTAAGTTAAGGTAAGAACCTTACCCCACCACACCTTCCAGGCAAAAAAACCAACTTTAGAAGGGATATGCTGGTTCCATAGTATTTTGCAAGGGATTTTATGGGGAGAAGCTCCTTCCAACATATTGAAATAAGCTTTGACCGTGAAGGACCTCGACACATCCCCCTTCCAAACCATATTATCCTTTTCCAGAGGGGAAATTCTAATGTTGCTAGTCACTTCGATGAACTCCTGAATAGCTTCCAACTCCCAATCATTAAAAGACCTCATAAACTTTGGATCCCAAGCTCCTCCACCATCTTCCATACCCAAATCTTAGTAGCCTTTGCCTCTTTAGAACTGGCTATGCTATATAGGTCAAGGAAAGCCTCACATAAAGGTTGTCTTCCACACCAAGTGTCTTCCCATAATCTGATTTTCCTACCGCCCCCCAGTTTAAAAACACAATCTTTCTTAAGTTAGTCAGTCTCTTTTGCAATAGACTTCCAAAGCACCAAATTCCATAGCTTCCTCTCTATTGTAAGGAGGAACCACTCTCTATCTCGAGAGTCATACTTAGTATTAATACACAATCTCCAACAGTTATCCTCCACTACAAAACATCCAAACCCACTTTCCTAATAAAGCCTCTATTTAGAGGTCAAGCTTTCTCGATAATTCAAACCACCCTTTTCCTTTCCCTGGCTTATGGAGTTCCAACTTAGTAGGTGGATTTTTCTAACTGTAGAGCCTCCTCCCCATAGAAAATCTCGCCGAATTTTCTCCAATTTGTTTTTGACACTTTTGGGCATCCTAAAAAGTGACAGCATGTATATAGGCATATTAGACAGCATGCTTCTGATTAGCATAAGTCTTCCCCCTTTCGAGATATACTATCTCTTCCAAGATGCGAGCCTTCTTCTGAATTTCTCCTCAATCCCTTCCCACACCCTTAAAGAATTCACCTATAGACAAGCGGAAGCCTAAGGTAAGAGATGAGGGATCCTACTCTACAACCCAGCTCACTTGCCAGTTGGTTTAAATTCTCCACCTTACCCACAAATATAACGACGCTTTATCCGTGCTGATTCTCAACCCTGAGAGAGCTTCAAAGTACAATGTAATCCATTTTTAGATACAACATTTCATCCTCAGAATTCATTTAAAACCAAAGTATCATCGGCGAACAACAAGTGGGATATGTTCGTGATATCACCAAACAACTCCTAAAGTTATAACTCGTAGGATAAATTTCCCTCAGCCTTTATCTATCATGATAGAAAAAATAATTTCCATCCCTTAAGACAGTAGGGGGATAACGGATCCCCTTGCCATAAACCCCTAGTGCTTTTGAAGAACCCTGCTGGACTACCGTTGATAATCATCGAAAAAGAGGCTATGGAAATGCACCACTGTATCCACCCTATCCACTTACTACCAAAGCCCATCTCCCTGAGTACCGTGAGAAGAAACTTCCAATTAAGCTTGTCGTAAGCTTTCTCAACATCTAATTTACAAAGGATTCCTTTCTCCTTCCTCCTCCTCATAGAATCAATCGCTTCATTTGCTATTAGAGAGGCATCCAAGATTTGTCTGCCTTCCACAAAAGCATTTTGGGCTTTGTTAACCAACCGGCTCATCACCTTTTTCATCCTATTTGCTAAAACCTTTGCTATCAGATTGTAGAGACTCCCCACTAGACTTATAGGTCTAAAATCCTTAAAATCATCCGCCCTTTCCTTCTTTGGAACCATCACTATGAACGTGGAGTTAAGACTTTTCACAAATTTACCAGAAACAAAGAAATCCTTGAATACAGTCATCACCTCACCTTTGACCGTCTACCAACTGAAATGCCAAAAAGCAGTCGTATACCCATCTAGCCCAGGAGCTTTCTCCCCATTTAGCTCATGAAGAGCGAAAAACTTCCTCTTCCGTAAAAGGCTTCTCCAGCCTCGCAGCCTCTTAATCTTCTAGTTTCGAGAAGGTCAGACCATCCACATTAGCTCTCCAATCCCCAAGATCAGCAAGCAGGGATTAAAAGGCATTAACAATGCCTTTATTGCATATCTCGCCTTCCCGTGCCACACCTGCTAATTCTTGCACTGGCTATTTCATTGTGCTTTATGTGGGAGTTTTCCATCTTTTGAAAGAATTTTGTATTTCTATCACCTTCCTTAAGCCAATTTTCCCTAGACTTTTGTCTCCACATTATTTCCTCCAGCAACGCCCATCTTTTGAACTCCTCCAACTCTACCGTTTTTCTATCAATCTCTATTTGAGTCAAGGGTCTTACAGCTACAATTGTATCCCACTTGGCCATGTTCTTCAAAGCTTGGTTTTTTCTCGTCTCAACCCTCCCGAACACCTCCTTATTCCATCCTTTGAGCTTAATCATGAATGCTTTTAATTTCTTTGCCACCACAAAACTATTGGCACCCCTAACATCGAAACTATTCCACCACCCATCAATAATACTTTTAAAACCTTCCGTTTTAAGCCACATGTTTTCAAAACGAAAAGGAGTAAGGTCGTGAACCAAACTACCTCTTCCAAATAATAGTATCAAGAAATGGTCTCGATAGGAGGCTCAAGCAGAGTGCCTTGGGTAACGTTTCCAAAGTAATTTTCCCAGTCATCTGTGATCAAGAATTTGTCCAACCTAGCAATTCTTTGTTTTCCTGGTCCACCAATCCAAGTAAACACCCCTCCTTGAAGGGGCATATCTTTCAAATCTAACTCATCAATGCTTTGGGAGAATCTTCTCATGGCTCCCGTCCATCTTCCCTCCCTATTTCTTTCTTTCGGGAATCTTAAGACATTAAAATCACCCCCTATACACCAAGGATCTTCCCACATGCCTCTGATAGCCCCCAGATCCTCCCATAACTTTTCCCTGGCTTCCCTTTTTGTGGGTCCGTAAATGCCCATAAAGATCCAGTAAAAATCATCAATACAGTTTCTGAACCTGCAAGATAAAGTGTAGCTGCTCTCCTCGATCCAGACCAACTAGACCATTCTAGTATCCCAAAGAATAACAACCCCTCCGGAAGCACCCTCAAAACAAGAAGCTACCTAGTCCACAAAGCTATTGGGCACCAGACTTCGGACTAACCCCTTCGAATAAGATTTCCATTTTGTTTCCCGATCACGTAATTCACGTCTATTTTTTTGAAGTTTTAAGAAACATCTAATGAGTTTCCTTTTGAAAACATCATTCGCCCCTCACATTCCACATGAAAGAATTTTGATCTTTCATTACCAACCTCGAAAGTGTGCTCCCTTGCCCTTGGCTAGAACCCTTTCTAGCTCTTTCTTTCTCCTTCATATTCCATTCTCATTTCTTTTTCTCTCTATCAAACTTTGTTGTCCCTGAACCCCCTTGCCTTTAACCGTTGATCTCCTTTCACAAATACTGTTCATCGGATTGAAGATTTCATCCTCGTAACCATCAACCGAAAAACCCAAGAATTTGCTAAACAGAAATAGGCAGCTCTCCTCCCATCCACGATGTCTCTAGCATCCACGATTTCAATAGGATAGACCCATAGGGGATCCTCCTGTTTCCACTTCCAATCTTTCAGCTTTGACTTGACAAATTGTAACTTCTTTATGAAATAACTTTCTCATCCTACAATCTAACACTCATTCCACCTATAATTTTATTTGACTTTGGTAAGAACTAAATGAGCATGCATATCAACTTCAAAGCGATTGAAGTGATAAGAATGTATATATCTGAAATATAAATGTCCATACATATGGTAATTGAGTTGGAGAATTCCTTGGCTGGCATCAACCTGAAAGATTAACACAAACACCATGAGAACGTGCCAACAGAGAAAGGCCAATTTCAGGCAGGTCGCTAAAAATCATCAGCTCTAACATTAACCTATCTAAATGGAAATGAATAACAGCATTCCAGGCAACTATACCACCTTCAAATTGAAGAGATAAAAGTTCAAACTGATTTGGATCAGATAAGCATCCTACTCTGAGGAGACTCAATTCCCTAACCTGAAGACCCGGTGACACCTCAGCTTATGTCACAGTGGGGAGAATATGGCATTGATGAAAGCTGCAATGACAACACTTCAGCAAGTGATGAGATATGGCAATTGCCTATCAAATTTGTCCACTGATTTGATTGGCAACTTTAAAATTGTTTCCATACATCTGAGACTGAAAAACATGTGCGCTCAACACATACTTATCGTTTGCCTATTACAGAATTGAACAATAATTCATTATTTCAGATTGTAATATGGTAAAGGCCGACTCTGAGTAGCAGAGATTCAAGGCTTCCCTGAGTTAGTGTATATGTCTAACTTTAGTTTCCAGAAATTACTAAGAAAAAATGTTTCAAAAAATATTTTTCTCATGGTGATTTCAATATCAAAGTACGTGACAAAATAAAAGATAATTAAAAATAATTAAAACTTCTATATTTTTAAATTTTTTAATAGGGGAAAATAAGTGAAATGAGTACATTAAATAATTTACTTAGCTTTCAGCTTTTCATTTCTATTTTCTTTCCTTGCATTTTCCCTCACATTTTCCTGTAACCAAACACAGCCATATGTTTATAGTGCGTGCATCAAAATATGTTGTCACTAACTCATCGTAAGTAATATTATCTTCAGTGCAATACTCATGGAAATTTTTTAAATCCTATTAAATCCCCATGGTTTGCAGTATCAGAAACTAAACCCATAACTAAAACTCAATTCTCACCTCTTGCTCAATTGCTATACCAATCTGTCTTGCAGCCTGAACAACCCTAACACACCCTTCCTCATGCCCCACCATCACCAATGCCATCACTGGCACAACATAATGTCCACTGTTCTTATTGGCAACAGCTCAATATGTGGTGCAAACGCCGCCTTCTGTTTCTTTGTTCTCTGAGCTCTCTGCTCCTTCTCAATCGCCTCCCTCAGTGGCTCGAACCACCCCAGAAACAATGCCTTCACATACGGTAAATTCGGGGCCAACTTCTTCTCACACATCTCCCTCTCTATCTCTCTATACTCCTCCACCATCCTCTCCCACGCCTCCGTTTCCGCTCTCACTTGCCTTCGCCTAAGTAAACCATAGTTCCTCCTCTCGGTTTCCCGAAACTCCAATTTCACGTTTTGCCCGTTTCTCTTATTTCTTTCGCACCAATCCTGGAACAAAAATGAGGAAATCCATGGTGGTTCTTGCACAAATATTCTTGGAATTGGTTCTTCCATCGGGATGCTTGAAGAATCTCGGAGGGTTTCGATAGAATTGGAAGTGGGTGAGAGTGGGAGAGCATGGCATTGGCTGCGGAATTTGAAGAGGTGAAGGAGAGTGGAACAGCCGGAAAGAGGATGAAGAGATTGAAGCTCTGGGAATTGAGGAGGTGTGGAACTGAGGAGACAGGTTTGAAGTGAAGAGGAAAGGGAGGGTTGTTTGGGGTTTACGGTGGTCTAGCTTTCTCGGCTTCTGGATTTTAGGATGGGGAATTGGCGAGAATACAGCTGTGGAAGCCATGGCTTCGGGACTAGGGTTTTGATACAGAGAGGGGAAAGAAGAAGGAAGAAGATGGAAGATGATAAAACCTTCCTAAAACCCATGTTGTCTTCTGTTGCGGATTTCTTAGTCCATTTAACAGGAAAACATAAATGAAAAACAAAACAAAACAAAAAAACATATCATCCCTCTCTCAATAAAAAAACAAAACAAAACAAAAAAAATATCATGAGAAATTCTATTTACACCCCCTCTATTTCTCTACACACCCCATTAAAAAAACACATACACGAAAATATACATTTACCCTTAACCCTAATTTTTCTATTTGTTTCTTCTTCTTTATCTCTCTGCACCCCAACAACGGTTAACAGGTTCGTTTTTTTCACAAAATCACTTAATCCGGATTCGAAAATCCGGATATTAAAATATTGTCCGGATATTTAAATCCTGGAATATGCCTTCAGCACGATGATCGGGTCCGGGACATGCATAAAATCCTGGAGAAGAAAATTATGTAGAAAGATCATAAACGATTGACAAACCGTTAAATAACATAACCCGCATTTGGAACCGATTATTGCAACCGGATTTGAAAATCCGGAAATTATTATGTTCCCCGGATTTACAAATCCGGTAAGAGCATATTTACATGATAAATATTTTTTTAAACAATCATTTTTGCTTTGTCACTATGTGTCTTCTTTTCTTGGAATCCCATTTATGGGACAACATCCGCAAGTGGCCATCCTTGCATCTTCTTTATTTTCCACCCTACTACAAGTTGTATTTTTTTTTAAATAATTATTTTTGAAAAATGTGGAACAAATTATAAAATATTATTAGAAAGAATAGATACAAGAAAAATGAAACAAGAACACGTAGGTTTATATGTAGACTCTAAAGGAGAATAAATCTACTATGTCATAAAAGAATATAACAGTGGGATATATTACTATATTTTAATGGAAAACATTAAAATTTGAAAACCTTTAAAACTCTCCTTTCTACTCAAAGTATACAACCCAAGAAAGCCCTACAAGAGAAACAAATGTATGTGCGGGTCAACTTTAAAGAGACAACAACTAGTACTATTAAACATATAGAGGGGAACGCAGTCATGACCTTTCTAACACTTTAAATTTTGTATCAAAAGCGTAGTTTTCAAGTGTTATAAAAGTAAGGAACGCATCCTAAGATCGCAACAAAATGGATTCTTAGTCATCAAACTAACCTTGGAGGGGAAAGAGGTAAACTTACTTTTCTCTTTATTATCACTCTTGCACATCCCCTCTACTTGAGGTCAAAGCCATATGAGGTTGTTACAGATAACAAAATAAATATTAAATATATTTGTTAGACACCCCAGTAGGAAATAAAAGCAGCTAGAAAAAAAAACAAAACAAACAAGTTGATATTTCCTTCAAGACTGAAAAATACAAGAAAATTCCCAGAAGTTCAAGGGCATGGTCCCTCCTAGAGTTCACCCAAAATAAAAGTCTAACAACTAATACATAAACATAAAACTAAGTCTTATTTTTCCTCTTCGAACGAACATATACAAAGGTGGGATTGAGAACTGATGCAAAGTCAAGGATCCGCCACAAAATGGAGGAGGAACTATCTAAGGGTGGAGGATCAACAGATGTCGGTGGAGGATAGACAAGCCGGGAGGGGCTAAAAATGGACGCGTGAGCGTGTGTATGTTGGAGTACCGTGAGATGTCGAGCAAAGACGAGCCACACAGACAAGTCTCATCCGACCCAAGAATATGCTACGCGCCTCGCTCTGCACCCTAAAAATGATCGAGATCCCGCTTCCTTCCCGATATCACATGCCTCAATAAATAATGCTCCGGGCATTACGCTACATAAATAATATGTGAACTTAATATTAGCAATATAATAAAACAGTTAAGTATGAAATTATGTACAATTTAGATTACTAGGTCAAACGAAGTCCATATTTAACTTACAGTATCACTGGTAGATGCTCAACCGGATCTCGATCTGCTGCTGGCTCAACCTCTCTCAATTGCACTGCCGCTCACGCCCGATCCAAGAGGTCGTCATGAGGGGTGCACTAGATGTATATCCTCCCTCGAGTACTGCAGGCATATCTTATTTCAAAGAAAATAAACATTGATAACTTAAATTAATATAATCATACTATAATCATTATTTTTAAATACTCATATTCATAATCTTAAATTATATAATCATAAATTTTTTTTGAAATCATAGCCAGCGCAAACCAATCAACAAAGATTTGTGTTCTTAATTTGGGAAAACAACAAACCACCCAGAATAGGGAAAATATTTTGGGAAATGAAAATTTGGTGATTATTTGAAATGAAAATTTGGGATGAATGTCAAGTTGGCAATAATGTTTCCACACAGTAAACATGGTTTAAGGGGCGTATGTATACGGGGTTGGAGAGGAACATTTGGAATTGGACGGTTGAAATTCTAATGAGGCATTTGGCAGAGTACCTCATCAGTTTAGCTTAGGAGAAAGAAACATGCAGTTGGCTGCATAACAAAAACAAATTTTTAGGAGTCCAAGATTTAGATATATATTTGTGATTTGACCATGTTGTCAGTTATGTGTACTATCTATTCTGTGCTTTGATATCAGCACAAATTTCATAAATGAATTATCAAATCATCCTTTTTTGCCTTTAGATTCTGGAGTGAATTTAAGTTACTATGATTATTTGTGAAGATCTGCAACATGAATGTGGAACATGTTAAAACATCCATTTGGCTAGAAATATGTCGAGTATTCTCAGGAACTTGTTGCTTTAGTTGTGAAAAAAATGGAGGTTGATACACCATTCAGTTAATAGCCAGGTCCATTTCTGTCACAGCTTTTGTAATTATCCATTCCATTTCATCTATCCTCATGTTGATATAGTCTGACAGTATGAAGTGAATAATGCAAGAAATAGTGGAAGGCTTACACACACATGAAACCGACACCTAGCCCCAAGTATCGTTCCAAGTAACCTGGGACATCATGAAATCCGCTGAAGTGGAGACTCTCGAATATCATATTACGGACATCATGGAATCTGATAAAAACTTCATCCGACATCATGAAACTGATAACATGAATTTCTCCTGACATCATGAAACCAGGCTTGAAATCAAGCCCAGACACTGCGAAATCCGAAAATAAGATCTCGTGGATTCAATGAAACTGGAGTAGAAGCTCAACTTCGCATTTGAGAACTGCAACATAGAATCTGAACCAAACCACGAATTTAAAAAAATGCAGAACTTCTTCATATTTCTTGATATTTAATCTGAAATGCAAGAATAAACATAACAAAAAGCAAACTTACTTGATATTTTGTCGACCTCCGGATTCTTGGGGGTTGCCTGATGGGCTTCTGGGGTGTAACAAAGGAGGATGGGGTCAAAAGGAGGATGGAGGTCGGAGGTCGGGTTCTTGTCAATCTCCTGGGATTAGTTCCTGATGGTTTTTAGGAAAACGGGGGTTCTTGTCAATCTCCTGGATTGGGGGTTCTTTGACAGATTTTTGTAAAAACGGGAGGATGGGTTTCGGGGAACAAACAGATGGAGGTTGCTATGTAAGGTACGAGGTGGATTGAATGTTGTTTAAAGGAATGGGGTGTAAAGAGTTTATTTTGAGGTACTGCGAATTTACATGAGATATTAAAGTGTAAGGTGAATAACTACTCAAATATCATCCCTCTCTCAATAGAGGTGGCAATATGGATTGATGACTTTAACTTTAATTCACATTTTTGAGGTCAAGCTGTAAAAATGACACCTAATATAATCGAGTTATCGTCCGACACAATAAGTTTGTAGCCCATTCGCTCTGAACCTAATTCGATTAACTTGTTTTTTCTATTTTTTTTAATGATTATATAATTTATTTTTAGCTGTTACAATTATTTGTTTTCTATTATAGAAAATTTTAAATGGTTGTTTATAAGAAAACAATAGTTATAAATTTTTATCTTCTAGCTATTCATTTTCTTTAGGTAAAAATTGGGTAATTTTTTGTCATTCTCAATTAGGAAGACATTGAATTTTGGTCTACGACTCTGCAACCCGCTTCCCTATTATCTATCGTGGGACTATAGGAACTATGGAGAGCCGGTTTTAATCTAGAGCATGAGACTTTTCTTTAAACTCGACCTAAAGTGATCGTGAATGGGTTTTACCTCAACCGGTCTTGCCTCGCCTTTGCTAATATATTTATGAAATTATCCTTAAAGCCATTTGTTGATTCACAGAAATACCTAGTTATATAAACCCTCATTTTCCTAACCCTAATGGATGACACCTCTTCTCCTTATTCTTCGTTCGCCTCTTCTGCTTCTTTTTCAATCACCTCTTCCACTTTTTCTTCAACCGCCTACTCCGAATACGGTGGTCGCTTTCTTCACAACCCCTTTTCTTCTTTCTTCCTCTTAGCTTATGGCAGAACTTAATTTTTAGATACAAAGATTGTCTTTCTTCATTATCGATACTTCTGCGATTGGTGCCAAATATGTTTGGTCAAGCAAATCCGCCACGAAGCTAAACGGTGATCGGTGAAAACATGTAAACCCGAACACGACCGCCATTAAACGTGTTAAACCCGTCGACCCGCTTATCACCCGAACTCGCTTAGGCCTCATCAAAACCCGTTTAATCGCCAAGTAATCGTGCTCTGGCATCGCGGTCGAGTTGAATTTTGGATGCCTAGTCGCGCAACAGCATTGCGAAACGGCAGAGGGAAACAATGTTAAACGGGTAAACTGTTATAAACGTTAGTATGTTTCACCCGAACACGAATTCGCTTATTAAACGTGTTAAACGGGTTGACTCGTTTATCACCCGAACCCGTTTAGGTCTCACCCAACCCGCTTAATCAGCGGTTAACTGGTCGTTAATCGTGGTCGTGTTGAATTTTGACAAGCCTACTTGCGATGTGGGAAGGCTTAGGTTTCAAAGATCCAGCAGGGAGTTCTTCCACGTCAGACTTCACACCAACTGAAAGATTTCATGGTGATCTCAAAGCTGCTTCTCCTTCTAAATTTCTTCATCCCAATGATTTTTTCATTAATTTTTGTTATGAAACCCTAATCATCATGGATTTGTTCCAAGTTATGGCTTTATTTTATTATGGGTTTAATTGATATTATCTCAGTTATGTAATGGGCCATGTGGCCAAGTGGATATGGTAATGAGTTTATTAGTGTCATCAATAGTGGGTTAGTGGTTAGTTGAGTCTTTGCCTATTTTGTGGGTCAGTTCAGTCTGCTAGTGGTCATTTGACTATGTCTATTTGACCATCTATTTATTCTCCTGATTACATGAATGAAATTCACTTTTTTTTAGTTGCTACAAAATTGTGAGTGAAGTTGGAGGATCAGGCCCCTCACAGCGCCTATTTCAGTTTATTTTTTCAATTTTCCAGCAACCATAGCACTGGTATCTTGGTTAAGGGGACTTGTTAGTCTCTCCTATCCGAGGCAGTCTCCATGCTTAAAGAGGAAACTACTCACCTACGGAAAAAGCAAGACAAATAGAAACTCAAGCTGGAAGCCATGTTGTAGTAACTCAACAGCTTGGCAAAAATAGCTGAGCACTAGCAATCCACAAAAATAGTCATGAGCAATTAGCAATCCACAAAAATAGCCAAAAGGGGGGAAATGGAGGTGAAGGATCATCCACCACTAAAGGTAAATTTTTCGCTAACCCAATGTTTGAGGGAAATGAGAGAATACAAGCTAGAACTCTTAGGCTTGATTTTCCCAAATTTGATGGATCGGAACCAATGGATTGGATCCTTAAGGCTGAACAAATCTTTGATTATTTTTGCACTCTTGATGATCAAAAATTAGATACTGCCTTCTTCCATGTGGAACGGAAGGCTTTATCTTGGTTTGGATGGTTAAAGGACTCGGGTCCTATCGGGAGTTGGGATGATTTCACCACAACCCTGAAGATAAGATTTGGACCCTCTACATATGAGGATCCAATAGGGGCTTTTACTAAATTAAGGCAAACAACTATTGTTGAAGAGTATTAAACTGAATTTGAAGTTTTATCTAACAAGATTAGGGCTCACAGAAGAATTCAGAATTTCTACCTTTATTAGTGGCCTAAAGGATGAATTGAAAATTATGGTAACCATGTTCAAGCCTAATGCTCTCTTAGCTGCCTTTGGATTAGCAAAATTGCAGGAAGAAGGCGTGGCAAGGAGATATAAGGAAGTCTCAAGTAAGCCCTACTATAAAACCCGTGAAAATTTTAATTTTAAATTTTAAAAAAAAAAAAAGGGTAAAACGGTAATTTATCGGAATAGTCCGAAGAAAAGTTGAGATTTTTCTAGATCTCGGATAACGAAATGGATTGCACCATTGGAATCATCTCGCGAAATCTAGCTACCTACCACCTCGTTAGATTCCAAGACAAATAAATTTCACGTATTCAGGGCAACGAGCGTCGGCGACACATGACGAGCCATGTGGGTGACACGGAAATTGATGAGCCGACACATGGCAAGCCATGTGTCGCACACACCTGCACTTCATCTAATAGTCCTGAGAAAAGTCGAGATTTTTGCATCCTGATAACGAACTGACAGACCGTCGTGAATCGCCTCGCAAAATCTGGGCTACCTAGTCACTTCGCTTAGATTCAAAGACAAATGTAATTTCACGCATTTTGAGGCAACGAGTGCCTAAGTAATACATGACGAAATATGTGGGTGACACATGGAAACCATAGAGTAACACATGGCGCCATGCTCATATCAGATGGTAAAGTCCTATGATAATACATGGCAAGCCATGTGGTGGCACATGGTGTCATAGTCTCATCATGCATGGCCCTTCAACCTATAAGTCATGGGAGTTCCTATTCGCTTTGGGGATAGCAAGATCTGGCTGTGGGAGCAACAAGAAGAAGAAGGAGGAAGGGAAAAGAGAAAGGGAGGAAAGGAAAAGTGAAAGGGAGGAAAAGAAAAGAAAAGGAAAGAAGAAAAGAGAAGAAGAAAGGGGAGGAAGAGAGGAAAAAGAGAGGAAAAGGAAGAAGTGTTGTGTAGTGAGCAGACCTTACAAAGAACCCTGAATCGCATGCCAAGAGGTAGGTTTCACTGTTATTTTATTTGGGGGCCATGTAATGGCCTACGTGTTTCGCTGGAGCGAATTTGTATGTCAGGTGGTTTGTTTGGGTGATCGTAATGGTCAAAGACAAAGGTTTCATGGGGCATCAGGAATCATCTCGAAACCAAAACATTGTGTTCCGGTGACAGCAAAATCCCGGTTGCACGGTTGGAGGAACGGGGTGTGCCTAAATTTCCGCACACCTCAGGAATCGACCGCATCAAATTTTGACGACCATAACTTTCATCCGACCCGATTTTAATGCTTCGACTCTACTAAAGCTCAAGAGTCTAGAATTTAATAGAATAGCACTTCAGCCAAAAACATGGGATGACAAAGGGTCAGTCATCGAAGTTGGAGTGAATCGGCCCTTTCGCTTTCTGAACTTATGTTTTCGAATCGATTTAAAATCGAAACGCCAGGGTCGCTGCATGGCCCGAGCAGAGAATCGTGTGTTGATGTTTTGTGGTAAGTACAAAACTCGGACTTTACTCAAGTCCATTTTCTTATGTCAAGCATGGCCTGGATTTGGCGGCCTGAATGGCTAATGTGTGTTATTACCATAAATTGAATAACATGCTGAATATGTGATATATGTGGAATATTAGCATGATTGCATGTATGTTGATGTTGAACTAAATATATGAAATGTTGTGTGCATTAGACATGAGTGTTCATAGCAATATTGTACTAGAATGTCCATGTAGAGGTCTTCATACACTGTCACTGGTTTGGAGCAGCAGGCACAAATTGCATTAGATTGTGTACATAGAACACCGCTGCTAAGTACTGGGTGTGTGTATATGGTACCGATTTGCATCATACTGACATCGTGTGGCTCGGGAATGACGAAGTCCACCAGTTCCACAATGTTAAATGAAAATGTAAAACAAATAGTGTCGGGCGTAGTAAGTAAAGGATAGACACCCCACAGTGAAAGCTTGAAAACCCTGCAGACAAATGTGATCCATCGACGAAGTCAAAACGCCTGAGTATTGTATAAATCTAAGAGACTCTGTTCGGGCTTGCCAAAAAATACACGAAACGATTAAATAAATATCACATAGACTACGTCAGAGACGGGAGCTCGATTGATTCCTGCATTGATTTCCCATCGCACTCAGATTGGGTGGTGGGTCTGAGGTCGACCCGCTACTGGGGCATGTAGTGTCATCTCATACATGCATTAGTTTCATTCATGATAGACAACATGTATGCAACGGATTGGTTATCGGGTTTGATTGTGAAATGATCATTTGTACGTGCACCTAGGCTGTGAGAGCTCCTCGTAGGATTTATATGTAGAAAAGTTAAACCGATCAAACCCTAAGACTGTAATGCATAATCATTAAGAATTTATAAACATTTATACATGAAAGCATACCCGAATCCATCGAGATGAGTAAACCTAAATCAACAAGATTGGTATTAGCTCCTCCAAATTCCAACGCAGCCCAGAGAGTTTCTCAATTTCTCTCTTTTCTTCGAATGAATGGGTGATTATAGAAAAGGAACAAATATTTGTATTTGGGACTAAGACTTTTATGTTGTGGAAGCGATGCTTCACTCAAGCGCCACTTATTATTGCTTTCGCCAGCCCATTAACAAAACGTAAAACAAATGTTCTACATTACTATTTCCGAGGACCACATTTTAACCTTGATGCATAAAAGCCTATGAAATATAAAAATGATAGATCACTTAAAATAAAGGCTTAAAATATACTGATGCACAAATACATAATAGTTACATATAAGCCCACTAATGGGTTAAATAATCCAACAATCTCCCACTTGGGCTATATGTACAACCTTATAATTATGTATTGCAATGAATAAACATATGAGCTCAAACCTTATTACCCAAAACATGCATCAAGAAACCAATCCAATCCATCAATTGTATCAACACAGATCAGAGTGCCATTACACTTGTCAGAATCAGACCTATCAATGGTCACATGTATTGATATGATTGAATGACAAAGATCACAATGTGGATGTGTAGCATGGAAATTACATGTGATGTGATCTTAACATGCCTATTTCCAACTGGTCCAACTTTATTCTTTAGTAAGATCAAACCAAAATTAGTTCAGAGTATCAATAAAACAAGAACAAATTTCAGAATATAAACCTCAAAATATTTACAACTCGAAAATATCCGAAATATATCTATAACATAATGACTCAAAATACAAACTCCCACTAAACCGACATCCTCGTGACAATATGACAATCTATACTAGCGTATAGTCGATGAAAAACCTTGGGTGGCAAATCCTTTAGTAAGAATCAGCAATTATAGAGTCTGTACCAATGTGCTCTATGCATTAACCGTCATTCTCGAACTCTTTCTTTAACAATAAGAAACTTGATGTCAATGTGTTTCACTTTGAAGAGCTTCGTTGTCGGCAGAATATAATACCACGAAGTTATTGTCACAATATAATTTTAATGTCTTTCAACCCTACTACACGTAGCCTGACAAAGTTTCAAGAACATATCCCATGGTTGAGGCCCCATAGCAAGCTATAAACTCGCCGCTAGCTTCGAGGAAGCTATAAGTGTCTCTGCTGGGCACTCCTCCAAGATATAACTCCACAGTATGAAAACATAACCCGGAGCGTGGATCGCTTTCTATCTTGACATCCTCCAAAATCGGAATCAGAATACCCAAAGATCTCTAAACCATCTGATCTCCGATACGTACATAAAATCTGTTTTCTTTAAGTATCGATGACCCGCTTCGTCAAGCTCCAATGGTCACCTGGTTACTCATTCGCCCAACATGCCAACTATGAATGCAATATCCGGACGCAACATACTTAAGCATACATAAGACTCCCCACGCCGTAAGGAATCTTTTTGCATTTCTCAATTTCAAGATTATTTTTAGGTACCGGTTTGGGACTAGTCTGTCTTTCTTTAGCTACGTGTATCTCCCGATGAACAATCCTTCATGCCGACCTATTCAACACCTTTTCGATATAGCTCTTTTCAGATAACCTAAGAATACCTTAGAGCGACCCAGAGTATTTGTATACCTAATACAAAAGAGGCATTCTAAGATTTTTCATCTCAAAATTTCAGAAATTTCTCGCTTCATGCACAAACCGCGAATACTACTAGCAAGTAGAATATCATCGACATATAAATCGGGTGAAGATAAATTTACTCCCACTCGAACTATTTATGATACACAATCTTCAACCAACTTACTCAAACCACTGGAGGTAATAACTTGATGAAACTTGTGATACCATTCACTGAAGCCCGTTTGAGACCATAGATGGATTTCTTTTTACTTACAAACCATCGACTTCTCAGATCCCCATACAAAGTTTTCTCGGTTGTACCATATAAATAGTTTCGTCAATGTTACCATTGAGAAATACTGTCTTACATCCATCCTGAGCGTATCTCTAAATCAAAAATGAGCCACAAGTGACATTATAGTTCTTAAAGGAATCTTTGAAGAAACTGAGGGAAAGTTTCCTATAGTCTATGCCTTCCTTTCAGTGAAACCTTCATGACTAAGCGAGCTTTATATCTTTTGATGCCATTTGAATCCTCTTGGTTTTGAATATCCATTTACAACCAATAGGTTTTGATCCTTTAGGCAATTCAATAAGATCCCAAACGCCGTTGTCTCTCCGCGGATTTCATCTCATCCTTCACATCAATCCACTTCAGAGAATTAACTTTGTAAACTCACGAAGATTGATTGATCATCTTCTCGCTAAGTTTACATCAACCTCATGTTCTTGAAGAAATACGATAATCATCGTAGAATCGCACTTCTCCTTTCGTGGATCTCCTTAATGGCACTTCGAGGCTGTTGGAGTTTGTACTATAGGTTTCGAGGAAGAACTTACTGTTGTCTCAGGTATAAGCATCATCTGACACATCTGTAAAATCACTTTATCAATGTTGTTTCAGGCTGAAGAACCCATTGTTGTCTTGTACTATAATAATATCTTGAATAATGTTAAGTAAAATAGCTCGAGCATTGTCACGATAAATATTAGGATAAAAACAACACCAGTATGAGAACTCGATCCTAATTTGCTCTCTCGTTCAAAAAACAACACTTACGCTATCTCCCCTCCAAACTCAACATCCTCAAAGAATCTTGCATTTCCAAATCCCAAAATGATCTAATAAAGGATTATAAAATTTAAAGTCCCGAGAGCGTTTCCTCGTGCATAACCAACAAAGTAGTAGCTAACTGCTCTTTCAGCCCACTTCTTTCATTCGTCTATATACATGCCCAGCTGATAACTCCTAAACATGTAAGTGCCTAATGCTAGGCTTCTTTCTAGTCCACAACTCATAAGGGGTTTTAGCTAACGCTTACTTGGCACCCCTCGTTAAGAATGTACACTCAGCCTTAAGTGCTTCCCAAAGCTTATCTGCAGTTAAGAATGACTAATCATACTTTCTCACCATGTCTCAAGTGTTCGATTTCGCCTCTCTCAACACCATTCATGCTAGGCTTACTCGGGCATTGTGTATCATGATCTATCCTACATTCCTTAGGAAGATAGCGAAACGCCCTGGGACGTTGTTCTCCTCCGGTTTCATCATATCTACCATAGTACTCAAGCACCACTACCTCGGGCCGATTCGACAACTTTAATCTTCAAGTTTCTGGAGTTCAATCCTGCTTTTAAAAGACTTGAACACGTCCAAAGCTTGAGACTTCTCATGAATCAAATATAGGTACCCATACCTTGAATAGTCATCTATGAACATAATAAAATACCGTTGACCATTCCAAGAAGCTATGGGGAATGGCCCACATATATCGGTATGAATTAGTTCTAAGACATCTGTACATCTATTGGCACCTAATTTCTTTTTCTCTATTTGTTTCCCTTTAATGCACTCAATGCAACTTGAAAACTGGTCATATCGAGCGCGACCTAAGTAACGTCATCCATGCCAAGTCTTTGAATTCCGTTTAGAGATATGGCCTAATCGCTTGTGCCATAACATTGCCGCATCCTTATCGCTTAATTTACGCTTTGTCCCACGATACTTGTATACAAGGTTTCATTAAATAAGGCAACAAGATTCAACAACAAAGGTTGTCATGCATAGATAAAAAACTAGTACCAATTACATTTGAATTTAAAGAAAGATTAAATTTAATTTCCAAATGAACAATAATATCCAGATTTGTCCAATACAGAAATTGAAATCAAATTCCGTCTAAAGGACGGTACAACATAAGTGTCCTTTAAATCCAAATAAATACCGCTTAATAACAACCTAAATGTCCCTATTGCTCTACTTTCAGCCGCTTTTTCCATCGCTCACATAGATGAATCTTTAGAATCATTTGGCGGTCGGGCTCCAAAGACAACCCCGTAAGGAAATACTTACGAGTAGTAGCACCGTAATCTACCCAATTAAGTATGACTAGGTACGTGGTTAAATTAACTTTAACAAATCCAGAGTGAGAAGAGTACCTTCTTAATACGCCAAGCAACATATTTAGGACACTCCTTCGAAGGGCTCCGCTCTACGTAAATAGCAAAGTGACCCCTTTATCTTGCGCTTCTTTCTTCTCGCTTGGATATACCTTCGCAAAGGTCTTTGTTAGATTCTCAGCTCTTCCTTTTTTTCCGGGTAGTTAATGCTAAATGAGCACTTTCATTTTATCTTTCTTTATCATTTCTCTTCAAGACACAATGAGAAATAAGCTCATTCAAAGTCCATTTATCCTTTTGAGTATTATAACTCTACAATGAACCGATCAATTGTGCAGAAGAGATATAAGAATCCAATGCACAAGCAAGTCATCACAATTGTAACTTAAGTGCTTTTAGTTTTCCTAAGAATGTTAGACATTTCCATTATGTAATTCTTATGTTCTCCTTGTTTGTGTATTATTTCATGCCAACAAGTTTTCTTAAAAGAGTACTTGTTTCACTTTTCATAGCAAAGACTTGCCTTATATCAAGAAGAAATTTTGTAGCATTAACGCTCTTATTTGATAGAGCCCTAAACGCTTTATGAATCGAAGGCCATAAGCATTAGACTCAAGCGATTGGATCGTTCCCACTTCTCAATATTAACCTCATTGAGGTTTTCTGGAGTAGAAGTAGGGCGTTCCATTCTTAATGCTAGGTTTAATTCCATACACCCGAGAACAATTTCTACATTCTCTTTCCAAATCTTGAAATTGCTCCTATTGAGCAAGGGAATTCCATTAACTTGAGCAGATAAATTTATTGCATTAGCAAGAGCTGAGTAGAGAATAAGAAACAAATAAGCATCCTCACATAAGCTCCAAAATCAAATCAAAATAATAAATTCAAATGCAAGGAAAAATCAAATTCCAAGATCTGCATTCCATTAATGTCTTCGGTTTTCGACAAAACATTAACTCGTAATTGATGTCTTCGTTGTAGGATCAAACACCGATAATAACTATTGTCAATGAATATCTGGTATATTCATCATTCACATTTAAAACCAAATGCTCATCACATGTTTATCACCACGGGTGTATATGTAAATTGGTCAAATATTAATTTTCCTTTAGGCCAATTAATATTCACATGATATGCACTACACTACTGTCTACATTTTGAATCAAATTAACTTTCACAAGAGAGGTCACTTTAAGCATGTTGCTATAATTAATTCAAGTCAAGAATAATAATATACACAAGATTTGAATTTAAAATATTACCCAAATGTTTATATATGTGTATGTAATTTAGAGGAACAACATAAAAATATTAAAACACTTACTTTATTCCCCATTTTAAGAGTTCTCTGAATCCAAACAAAATGGGCACATAAGATGAAAATTCAACCAGAAATGTTTTAGAATCATGAAGTCCTAGCAAATTATCTAGTTCTCAAGGACAAATATCCAGATGCATCACAAACTAGTTTATGGTTGCAATATTTAATAATAATTAACCAAAGGACTTCAAAATTTAATATCAATATAGTGGCACATGCAAAATTGTGGGTTAGTGTTTTGATTCAAACACACCCTAAGTAACATCTCGTGAATTGAATCCATTCATAATGTAATTAAAACTATGGTGCATATCTAGGAGAGCATGATTGGAATTCACGACCATTTTAAACTTCATATACCAGTTTTATACTCGGAAGTATAAAAACGGTATTTTCCAGACACCATTTTTATACTCAGAAGTTTATACCAGTTTTATAAACTTCATAAAAAAATTTCCATATACCAGCGATACTCGTAAGTTTTATACTGTATATTATTTAATTAAAAACTTCATGATTGGAATTAAAAGTATAACCCATTCTCAAGACACATTCTCCAGACACCATTTTCCAGAAACGGTATTTTAAACCAGACACCATTTTTATAAACAAAATGTTTCTTTTCACGCCCTCGTTCACACAAATATTTTCCCGAAACCACCATTCCTTTTCCAAAATAGTGGTGTACAAAACATCTCAAGAATCGTATTTTCATATTCTCGTATATGGTATTGTAATATATATATATATATATATATATATATATATATATATATATATATATATATATATATATATATATATATATATATATATATATATATATATTAAGTATGATTTGCTTCGCATTTCTCAAGTAAACATCTCGTAAGAAAATAAGGGTGCCTTCGAAAAGAAACATTCCTTTTCACGTTGCAGCAAACACGCTAAAATGTATAGAAACCTTAAGTGCAATTATTCAAATCACTTCATATATACAAATCAAATCGAAACTCGACAAAGGAATATCAATACCAGAAACCTTTAATCGTGAAGAAGATCACAAAACTTAAACCTACATAATTCCTAATGATCAAAGCATGTCCTGCTTCTGATACCACTTGTAGAAGCTAAACCGATCAAACCCTAAGATCAACAATGCATAATCACAGAATTATAAAACATTTATACATGAAAGCATACCCGAATCCATTGGAGATGAGTGAATCCTAAATCAACAAGATTGGTATTAGCCTTCCAAATTCCAACGCAAATTCTGTAGAGAGTTTCCCAATTTCTCTTTTCTTTATGAATGAATGGGTGATTACGTGTGCTGAACAACGCTTATCAAATTACGACTCTTTTATGTTAGGGAAGTGATGCTTCACCAAGCGTCACTTCTCTATTATTGTTTTCTCTGCTTTCGCCCATTAACAAAAAATGTAAAAACAAAATGTCTCTACACATTATTTGAGTGACTACATTTTAACCTTTTTGATGCATAAAAGCCTATAGAAATATAAAAATGATAGATCACTTAAAATAAAGGCTTAAAATATTAATTGGATGCACAACACATAATAGTTACATATAAGCCCACTAATGGGTTAAATAATCCAACATTATCTCTACTGGGCGTTAGCTCATCCCGTCGTGACCCCTTAGGTACAAGACAGTACAAGGCATCGACGCCTCTCCCAGAGGCCTCTGGATTATGAACCGGCCGACCAGGCCTCGATTACTGTTTTGTGTATATATTAGGAACAAACTAGTTTTAATATATGTTTTGTATTAAGAGTGATGTAATAACTCGATTTTATAGGAAATGTATGGTTTTGTAACCGTATGGACGAAAGCATGGATGATGGGCCTGGCTGGGTCATTTTAATTATGTGTGGGTCTCATGATATGAGACACACAAGCCTCAGAGAAGGCTGATGGTGGTCAGACCCCGGGTTTTGGGGCTTCACACCTACCACCCAGCTAACACAACTTATAATCCCAGAGTCCTTGCACCAATTCCCCTACAAAGATTGCCTTCCCTACAACCTAAACTTGAAACCAAAATTTACCCCAATACTCTTAACCAAAACAGAAAAACTTCCTTTCTCATTAAAAGATTGACCCTTGCCCAAATGCAAAAGAAAAGGGAGAAAGGACTATGCTTTAATTGTGATGAAAAGTTCCACCTCGAGCACAAATGTAGCAAGCCAAGAATTTTTCTATTGGAAGGATTGGAAGATCTTGAAGAATAGGAAGCTAATCAAGTGAAGGGAAGCTAGCCATAATCCAACCCGAGGAACCCACCAAGAAGGGAGAAGAGTAAGGGGAGCTATTAGGCATTTCTTTGAATGCCATGACAGGATCATTATCTCCTAAAACCATGAGAATTGAAGGGTTTATTAACAATCAAAGAGTTTTGGTTCTTGTTGATATAGGGAGCACACAACTTTGTGGATCCAAATGTAGCAAAGAGGGCGAAACTGGCAGTGGGAGAAAGCCACCTAACAGTTAAGGTAGCAAATGGGGATAGCATTCCTTGCACAGGTTATTGTAGGGCAATGGCGGTGGGAGAAAGCCACCTAACAATTTTGGTTCTTTCAATCTATTTTTTAATAAGTGTATATTCCAGATAGATTTGAATTTTGTTTTGTTTTTCGTGATTTCGTTGTATTGTTCTGGCGTTTGGTTTTGTGTTGTTATTTTCTTAAGACGTTTTTTTTCGTCGTCTTGTTGCAGTATTTTATTTATGTGTAGGCGATTTTGATGAACAAAGGATATTCGATCAAATAGAGACAACAAATCAAATTATGGTTGTCAATATGTTGTAGAACTTGAGTCATAGATTTCCTAATCACTATATATTAACCTGGATGTTGTTTTATTCTCCATGATTTTTAGTGATTTGGTATTTATGTTTTTATTGATGTATTGTTAGTTTGAATCAATAAAATTATTTTCTTTAAAAAAAAAGAAAAAAATTAGTTATCATAAAGATTTTAAATAATTGTTATTAATAAAATAAATATAAAAGAATTTAATATGCAATAAAAAATATATAAATATAACTATAGACCCCTAAATGGTGTCACTTGTTACCCTTAGAGCTTTAGGATTTAGGTTTTCTTTTTTGTAGAGATCCTCATCTAGATGACTGCCAAGTGGCAGTCATCTATGATCTTTGGTCTTTTAAGAGGGTTATAAAAGGAGGCTAGGGTTTTCTCTTTTGGAGGGGATCTTTTTTTGAGAGGGGAGCTATATTTTAGACCGTACAAAAGAAGAAGTTTTAGGGGATCCAAAAATAAGAGAGAAAGGGAGAAACGACAAAAAAATGGAGAAGAGAAGAACAAAGAAGATTTTGGGGGAGAACTTTATAAGAAAAAAAAAAAGCTTCAACGATTTTCTGCATCTCCATCATAGAAATACAAGATGAGTACATTCTAATGCCTTAAATATTTTTCTACTAATTGTATAACATTTTTGACTTATTGTATTTGATTTTGAGATTTTATTTTAATAATAAAGCAAATTTGAAATGAGAAATATATGTAAATCTTTAGGCATATTTTGTTTTCATCCAAATTTGGACAACTAATGTTTTTATTTTAAATTAAATTAGTAGATGATCTTTTTAGTTCTTTTTCATTTTTTCCTAATTATATACATATTGAAGTTAAAGTTTAACATATAAATTATGTATATATGTTCTATATAGCTAATGATATGATTTTTTGAAGTTGTACCGACCATAGTAGTTATACTGTCACGCCCCAAGACCCACTCCAAGGGCGTGACGATCATTTCACACTTCAAACCCGAAGGCTTACATGTTGTAACCTCGAATCTAAATACTTATCTTGTAATCGAAGCTACCACTACCAAGTACTGCTCGAGTAGCTAGAAATCTAAAATCCTCAATATTCACCTCAAAACTAAAACATCCACTATCCAAATTCCATTGTCCAAATAATTGCAAACTTAAACAATTCAAGTACTAGGAACAAATTTCAAAATCTCAAACTCAACTTTGATCTAATACAAAAATTTGAAGAATCAATATCCAAGTAACTTCTAAATACCAAAAGATCCAAATGAACACAACTAACAGTTAAACAAAAATCCAATATAAAATCCTAAGTCAAATTCTAATGATGACCATTCCTCTGCCTAGCCATCACTCTCACTCAACTAAGGGTACCTGAAAAGTAGTCAATAAATGGGAATGAGCTCACAAACACAAGGAACATTAATGTACCATGGATCAAACATTTCAAACTCACTTGCAAAATAGAGATATCAGAATCTCAATCATTTTCATAAAGTCATGAGATTTTTTTTTTTTTTTTTTTTTTTTTTTACAATACATTCAAAATTTCTAACCGTATGCATTTATTTCTCGATTCAACAATTTAATATCAAATTCACAAAACATTCCAATAATTTATTTACTCCGCCATCAAACATCAAAGGTGCCCAGCTTAGGTGGGACTTTTCAAATGGGTATAGCCTCAAATTGTTCCTTTAAGGTGGACGGAACCAACACTACTAAGCACTAGTAACCTTCTAACCGAAAAACCCTAGATGTCGGGGTTCAAATCAATTACATTTCCCACCAAGAAATGTAAAGGTCAATTATTATATCCCATTGACAAGGGCCAAAAGTCAACTATTATATCCCGTTGACAAGGGCCAAACAAACCAGAGTCAAATATTTATTTCATTCATTCAAATTTACAACATATAATATCTCCACATTTATTTGTCAAAAACATAATATAAAATTATAATATACTTTTCATGCAAAACATGTTTGATCCATGCATAAAACGGAATATAACTCAAACGTTTTCAAATGCTATCTATATAAGAATTGTTTTAAAAAAAAAGAATTTAACAACTCAGATTAACTTCCCTTACCTCGCAAGAAGTCCTTAAAAAACTTTGGAGAAAAAATAATCCCTAAAATCTACTCTTCACCTAACAAACATAAGAGGAACAATTATTACTATTTATCTAAAATTATAGTTTGATTAATCCTAAAATTTTAGGTATTCAAATTTATTATTGTTATTATTATTTTATATATTTATGAAAGGTGTAATTTAATCTATTCATATTTTAAAAAATTAATAAATTTCTAATTCATATAAAATTGAATTTATTTATTTATTTTAAAATTTATTTCTTGGGACACAACTTATTTAAACTATAGTTTATTTCGATAATTAATTTTTTTTTTTTTGTTATTTATTAACTTACGCTCATAATTATAATATCAAAAAAAACTTTACTTTCTTTTAACAAAATGCATACAAAATAAAATTCCTAATGGGAAGAGACCCAAAGAAGAGAGATTGTTTCCCCGAAAGGTGCAGCAGAGCCCATGGACCCCAGCATAAAGTAAGCCTAGAGACATTGCCTGCATGCTTTCTCAAACACTATAAATAATTCTCCAAACCAAAGAGAGAAACAACCCTCCACTTGCACCACCACTGACACCACACCCCTAAACCCTTATTTGTTTATTTTTCCATATGCATTACCTTTTCTTGTTCTTTATTTTCCTTCTTCAAGAGGTCAGACGCTGCCAGGAGGTGTGTTGGTCCAAAATTTCCGTAACCCAAACCCAGAATCCACATTCCTTCCAACCACTTCACCTTCCTCCCAATTGATGCTAGAACACTTAAATGAAGCAAAACCCAACAATACCGGAAAACTAATCGAGATTGAGTTAAATGGGAAGCATCTAAAAATGAAGCAAAACCAAGAGAAAAATAGAGGAAAGGAAAGACACTCCAGCCTTGATATTAAAACGAATAAAAATAATAATAATCTAACCCTAATCTAGATTTGGGGGTTTTTCCAAAAAAAAAATATTTTTAATGTGCTTGAAATTAACTAATGAATCTAAAATAATAATCTACGGGTTAGAAACTTCAATTATAAAGGTTTGTCTTTCAAACCTTTGAAATCGACCTTAACTTTTACGTTTTGGAAATCCTCTGCCATCAGAATACAATTCAAGAATAGATCAGAATAAGAGAATTTTCTATTTATACCTAGGTAATATTCAGAAATTACCTTTAACCCCCCTCTTCCATTTTATTAAATTAATTTAATATCATTATTAAGAATTTCCAAAATTACCCTTTAAAAAAAAACGTGGGCGTTACATATACACTGGACCATGAATGAATCCGTTTAATTTAAATATTCAATTTCATTTTTTTTCGTCCTCAAAATTATTTTTTATGTATTTTAGACATCTTAAGGAACTTGTAAAATTTTTGTGTGACTTTATAAGACTTTTAAGTTAGATCTAAAAATCCATTTTACATGGGTAGCCAGTTCCATAATATTCTGGACCTTTGTAGATGTTTGTGTAAATTAAATGTTATGAAGACATTATTAATTACTTTTGATACTTGTATCATAATATAGACACATGATTGATCATTTATGGAAATTGTTTTGATTAAATTATGTTGGAAAAACCATTTGAATAACATTCACTTTGAGGAATGAATGACATTCATTCTAGTGCAGAAATTCTGAGAGGCCATAAGAGTTTTGATGACTAAGAGTCATTGTTCCTCTAAAAAATGAGAGGTCTTCTCCTGTTCAAGATCAACCATTCTCGCTTATGTGTAAAGGTTGACTGGTTTGAAGTATGTGTTTGAGTGTTGGTATGGTGATAGGTTCAACATAGTTTTAGTTCTGCTGGAAATAGTATCAAGGTGTTAGGTAGTCGCTTTGTACGCTGCTTTATCTTTGAGACAGTATAATGTATTTGATAATCTCCAAGCACTAAAAGAGACGACGACATGCTTTGGCGAGATCACACTTCATGAGACTTGGTGTCTTCAATCTCTAACAAATCTCTTCCTTTATTTCTTCCTCGTCAAAATACAAGGTTTTGCATAACCATTTGCAAGTATTATGTTTCTCTAAGAAATTGGTTTTGATTGAGTTGTAGGGTCAACTTGTTTTCTACAGTCTTTAAACAAATTGAAATGAGAGGAAAAAAAAATAGGAAAGGGAAAAAAAATCGAATAACAAGGTTGGTTCACTGACAAAGTTCGTTGGAAAAGAAGAAATAAATTAAAAAAAAAAAGGAACAAAATTATAAATCTCTCTAAAACAAAAAGCTCATGAGAAAAAAAAAAGTGAACAAAATTATATATTTCTCCAAAACAAAAATCCCATGAGGAAAAGTGAAAAAGGAAAAAAAAAGTAGAACAAAATTATATTCCTCCAAACAAAATCACGTGAGAAAAACCTTGTTTCTAAAAATAAACCAATAGTTTGATAGCTTGAAAAAAACCTGTTTTTTTTTTAAAAAGAAGATCCTTGAAATTGAAAAATGAAACGTGTTTGAAAAACAAAGTGGAAACAAAAGGTTTTTTTAAGGAAAAGAAAAAGACTCTTTTTCTTCTAGAAAGAAAGGAAATTGTTCCTTTATTTCCCTTGAAAAAAAAATGTTTGACATTACAAACAAAAAAAACAATTAAAAAAATGAAAAGAAAAGGACTCTTTTTCATCTGGAAAAAAAAGTTGTTCTTTTATTTCCTTTAAAAAAATTGTTTGACATTACAAACAAAATAAAAAAAGATAAAAAAAAATTCATTTTACAAGAAAATGTTTAAAACCAAACAAATAAAGTGGTTTGTTGGTTTATTGAAGAAAATTCTTGTTACAAAGTACAAGGAAGGGTGACAGGCAAATGCTCTACCATTAGGCTATATGCTTAGTTGTGTTTTTCCTTATGAGGAATATATGATAAGGAGATAAGCCTACTAAGCTAAACTCTACACTCTTCTTGAGTTTGTACCAATTACTTTTGGTCTTAGGAAATTGGAAATTACAATGCAAAGAGTTCCGGTTTGGCGATTTGATCTTAAGTGGCAATTACTTCCAGAACCCTCTAATTTTTCTTTTAACCGAATATTCTACTTAAGATGCAAGTGTTAGTTCCGGCCCGCTTTTCTATACCCACCGCCTTTCTCGAATACTCTATTACACATTATTTTCAATTGTTCGAGAATTGGTTTTAGGAATAAAAATTACACATTTTCTAAGCAATTATAGAAAATGGACTGATATTCCAATAATGTTGTTCAAATTTCAGATTCGCCCAAATTTGACAACCCCTACTGTGGCACAAGTGCTAGTGATGCCTACTATTGTGTCTATCTCTGCTTTACTTGGAGAAAAGCTAGAGAAATTCAATGAACTAAACTTTAAAATGTGGCAACATAAGATTTTATTCTACTTGATCACCTTGAATCTGGCGCCAAAAATTTGTTGACCAAAAATGTGTTTAGATCAAATTTATGCTACTCTTACTCAAGGACTATTACCAAATCCCCAGTAAAGGCACCAAAAACTTGTTTAGACCAAATATAACTTGTATGTTCATAATAAAAATGGATTTGTCAATGTGAATTTGCTAGAAGATTTAGTTTATCATAATGTTAAAAAATGTCAGATAAGTAATAAAGTGGATCTATAAGTCCCGATATCGCTCTAAGATAGATTAAAAAGAATTCTAAAGTTCAACTTACCTCAATCTTACTCGTTCCACACCATTTGAACTTCCATTTCATAAAATTTTAGCAACCTAACTAAGAATTCCACTATCCGAATTTATACATCTATATAATAAAAGAAAATTTAAAATCCGTAGATCTAAATCGGATCGAATTTGGGATTATTACAGAAGTAGACACCGGATTCATCGTCAGTGAAATTATCAATTCCCGCAATATAATCTAATTTATTCTATCATGAATTGGAATCGAAATTGTCAAAGAGGCAAGGTAGAGCAGTTTGGATTTCTTCTCCCTTAACCATACATTTCACTCAATTAGAGAGTCATATTCATTTCTCAAACATGTTTAACCACTACCGGTGTAATCAGAATTTCGTAGAGGCATCCGTATTTTTCTTTCCAATACTTACACTCCATTTCTTATGATTGCAGATTCTTGCTTCCCAAGACAAAACCATTGCCAGATTTCTATAAGATGAATGATGTCTCATCCTTGAGATCTTAAAGAGTTCTCCCTTTCCTAAATTAGATCTAAGTTAACACAGGATCAAGATCATTCCTCAAGACCAAGGAGAAATCTCTAATTGATTAAATTGATAGATCAAATTAATTTCAACCATAGAGTAATTTTACATTTATCTAAGTATCTTTCTCGTGAGCTCATTAGTTCTTCAATATTAGTCTAGCATACCTCAAGTAATGCATCCATGCTCGTGAATCTCCATCTCATGGTCACCTGGGAGGCCCTCTCGAAATCGTGAGCCGTATTAACCGGTCCTACAAATGTGGGTATGTTAATATTGAGAACAATTCACTTCAGGAACAACACCATTAAAATAAACTCAAAATTCTCAATCCAAGAAATGTCTTTCTAATTGTGCAGGAAAGACCATAACTAACATCAGATCTTTCCCAGCGAAAGTTGTGTTTCTCGAAAATTGAATCATAGTGAATACTGAAATAATGATCAAGAAATTTCCAATGTAAATGTAATCAACTGAAAGAAATGAATTCCAGCTTTTATCTAGATTTCATTAGATTCAAATAGTAATCAGAATTGATCTTCAACAATGTAGCTCAACTTCAAAACTTCAACACCATCGATTCGGGTCTAGTTAAAATTGAAATTTACGCTAAATCTAATCTTACAAAGAAAGAAAATAAAAGAAAAAAATAATGCAAAATAGTCCCGCCCCGCATGCTCTAGCTTTACGCCATCGACCGCTCTACTTTCCTCAAATTGTTTTTATTTATAAAGCCCTAAAAGTTTGGGTCTCTAAATTCTAAAGTTACATTGTGGATCCCCAAAATTGGCCGATTGCATTCTTATCGCGACCAAAGTGTTGTTGCGATAGAGTTTTGCACTTTTTATCATAGGTCTCTATTGCAAAGACGCAAAGAGTTTGTCGCGAATTTGCTCCCCGTGCATCCTTCTGATTCAATACACAGTTTCCGTCGCGACAAAGATTCTTTCTTCAAGATATTTATTCTGGGCTCTTCATTTGTCGCGATGCATCTTTTTCGTTTTAACAATTTGTCTTGCAAGGTATGTCGTTCTATCCATTTAATGTCGCGACAATCTTATGTGTGATTATTGGAATAGTTATGTTGCGACATCGATAATTGTGTCGTGACAGTGTTTTTGTGCAGCTTCTTCAAATTGGTGTCGCCACTTAGTTTGTATGTTGTGACAACATTTCTGTTGGTTCTTGTTGCAACAATGTTTCTTGTATTGTTAGCATTTCTATCGCGACTAGGAAAGTCTTCTTTACCTACGTAGTCTGGCGCCACTTAACCTCGATTTCAAGGTGTTCTTCATTTTGATATGGTGACATAGTCTCTTAGTATTGTCGTTGTTTTCTGTCGCGACCAAGTTTTTATGTCGTGACAAGACTTTTTGTATTTAGCTCATCTTTGTGTCACAACCCAGTTTTTTATGTCACGACAAGACCTCTCTTCCTTGTGTTGGAATCTTTGTCGCGACATAGAAAAGTCTGTCGCGACCTTGTTTATCAATGTTTAGCTTATCTTTGCATTGCGACCTTAAGATCCCTATCGTGACATAGAAACATCTCTTCAGCTTGAAGTAATCGTAACATTGGATTCTTTTATTGCGACCAGGTCAGTTCATTAAGAAAGCATTACATGTTTCGATTTACGACCGTCGCAACCAAATAGCTCTTCTTCCTTCGCCGCGACATACATCACTCATATGACAGGTCGCTCATCAAGCTCTTCCCTTTGTCTCAACAAGCTTTTCCATGCTGTAAATAATCGCGTCGCGACGTAAGATCCCTTATCAGCGATAGAATTTCTTCGCTTCGCCTCGCTTTCATTTGTCGCTATAGGAGCTTTGTTCGATAAATTCTTCCGTGTATCGACATCCCATCGAAAACCTCACGCAACATAAACTTTCTTTGTCTCAACTGAATTGTCAAATTCTTCTCATTTTCTATCGTGACACGCTGTTTTTTGTTGCGACAAAGCTCCTTTGCTATTAGCTTGGATGTTTGTTGCGACACACAAAACTCTATCGCAACATAGACTGCTGCAATTGCTTTTTCTCTCTTCTTTCTTGCTGGAATTTTCTCATTTTTGAATTAAGACCTGTAAAACAACAAGTTGGTGGATATTTCATAATTTGGCATTAAAACAGCTCTGAATATATTAAAAATAACTCAAAAAAATGGATTAAAAATAGATGAGTTTAGGACTCATCAGATTCTTAACTGAAAATGCTCCTGAGCTCAAAGAAAATGAGCATGATATCCAAGTAATCAGTGTCGTGGATGCAAAATTTGGGACCTAATTTGGAATCTTTAAGAAGTAGAATTTCCAAGGGAAATGCTTCAATTGTGGGAAGTAATGTCACAAATCTTCGGATTGCAGACTACAAAGAGGAACAAACCCAAGGAAGCCAATGTGGTTGATGACATCACCAAAGATGTCATTGACCAAACCTCACAACAATAATCTTTGAGGTGAACTTGGTGGCATCCAATCCTAAGGAATGGTGGACTGACATTGGAGCTACTCGCCATGTGTGCTTGGACAAGAAGATGTTCTCTACCTTTAAACCAATTGAGATTGGGGAAAAGGTGTACACGGGAAACTCTACCACCTCTGAAATTAAGGGCTTAGGAAAAGTGTTCTTGAAGATGACTTATGGGAAGGAAGTGACTCTGAAAAATGTCTTATATATACCCGAAATCTACAAGAACTTAGTGTCTGGTTTATTGTTGAACAATCATGGATTTCCGATGGTGTTTGAATTGAATAAGTGTGTTTGGTCCATGAATTTACATGGTTCCTCCTTTACATGGATAACTTAGTTTGTTTGAACAGTCAGGGATAACTCAGATAAGTTAGTATGTTTGAATCAGATGACTTCTTGGTGGCTCCTCCTTTACATGGCTCTCTTTCTTGGCCCCAACATCTTCAGTTTAATATTTCCAGTCTAGTGATTCCCATAGCTCATTTTTTGTTTTCTTATTTGATTACACATTGTATAAGGAATTAGTCAAAACATTCATGTCATAGTTCATACATAAAAAGTCAGAATGTTTCTAAGCATTCACAACACTGACTCAAACACCAACTTTTATCTATAAACTAAGTTCTTACGGATTTTGGGTACATATAAGACATTTGTCAGAGTCACTTCCTTCCCATAAGTTATCTTCAAGACCACTTTTCCTTGGCCCTTAATTTTAGAGGTGACAGAGTTTCCTATGTACACCTTTTCCCTAATCTCAGTTGGTTTAAAGGTGGAGAACATCTACTTGTTCGAGCACACATGGCGAGTAACACCAGTGTCAATCCACCATTCCTTAGGATTAGATCCCACCAAGTTCACCTTAGAGATTACTAATGTGAGTTTAATGTCAGACACATCCTTGGTGATGCCATCAACCACATTGACTTCCTTTGGTTTGTTCCTCTTTGCAGTCTGCAATCTAAAGATTTGTGACATTGCTTCCCACAGTTAAAGCATTTCCCTTAGAACTTATGCTTTTTAGAGATTTCCCCTTTAGGTCTCAGCTTAGTACATTTCCATTTGTTGTTGGCTTTCTTAAACTTGGAACTTTGACCATGTTCCATAAAGTTAGCCTTTGTCTCGCTAGGATTATGTGCCCCTTTCTTCTCAGATCCTCTACTATCTTCTTCGATGTGAAGTCTAATAATCAAATCTTCGATGCTCATCTCCTTTATCTTATGCTTGAGGTAATTCTTGAAGTCTTTCCAAGCAGGAGACAACTTTTCACTAATAGTTGCAACTTGAAAAGTTTTATTCAATATCATTCCCTTAGCATGTATCTCATGGAGAATTACTTGAAGGTCTTGGACTTGATTGACCACAGTCTTGAAATCTACCATTTTGTAATAGAGGAAATGGTCCAAGACAAACTTCTTGGCCCCAACATGTTACACCCTAAAACCCGAGGGTTCCGTTGACCACCGTCAACCTGCGGAAACCTATGTGTCTCATATCATGAGACCCATACATGAGTAAATGACCCATTATCAGTATCATCCATATCATTCATACGGTTACAAGACCATACATTTATAGATCCAAGAGTTATTACATCACTCCTAATACAAAACATAATAAAACCAGTTCATCAATATACACAAAACAAGAATCAAGGCCACAGTTCGGCCCGCTTCATAATCCCGGCCTCTAAGGAGTGTCGTCTTCCTGTACCTAAAAGGGGGGTCCCACGACGGGGTGAGCTAACGCCCAGTAGAGATAAATCCTACAAGGGTTATTCCCCACCTAGGTGTACAAAGATCATTTGCGCTCAAACCAACAAACTAACTGGGTGGCATACATGTTGTCCTATCATGGAAAAAAACTACATGCATGTATGAGACGACACTCTACATGCCCTGGCACGTCAACTCACCACCACCCAATGCAAGTGCCAATAGGAAATCAATACCGAGTCAAGCTTCCATCCTCTATCTCACAACCCGTAGTCTACGTGATATTTATTTAATCGCTTTTGTGTCTTTTTCGGGGTACGTAATCCTTTCGGGGTCTCACCGCAGTCTCTTTACACCCTCCGACATTTTTCGTTTCACCGTGGATACGTTTGTCTAACTGTGTTTTCGTGCTTTTCACCCGAGGGGGTATTCTATCCCTCAGCTTGCACGCCGACACATTTCATTTATTTCATTTAAGACTCAGAACTCCAATTGACTTCGGTCCCATCTGCCCACACGATCTGCACCAAACGCAGCACAACCGGGGCACTCATGTACACACCCATGTAATGCGTTATCGCACACCGTGCAATGCAATTTGTGCCACTACACTCAAACCCATGACCAATGTATGAAGACCTCTACATGGACATCCTATACCATACACTATGTGTGTGCTATGAGCACTCATGTCTAATGCACACAACATTCCATATATTCACCAACACGCATACATGCACTCACTGCTAATATTCCATACATTCAAATCGCACACTCACGATAAGCATGCACGCATCTTTTCTGTCACTACCATTCATGTCAACACATCATTCAAGCATAAAATAACAAAATTCCAACCATTACTTAGGCAAGCAACATATTCCTGTGTTGAGACATAGTGTCAATCATAATACCCTAATGCATATAATTATTTCCATCTTCATCACACATATGTCACATAATTTCACATATTCAGTATGTCATTGAATTTATGGCAATAACACACATTAGCCATTCCCGGCCATAAATCCGGCCATGCTTGGCTTAAGAAATAATCTGAACTTAGTCCAGAAAGTCTAGTTTTTTGTAACAATTACACAAAAATCCAATACGTACTCCTCGCTTCGTGCCATATGCGCCCCAAGCATTTCATACAAACCGGTTCGAAAACAAAAGTTCCAAACCGAATCGACTATTCTCAACTATCCATGACTCATCTAATGTTCAGCTTCCATATTTTGGCTGAGAACTTATCTTATTAAATTCTAGACTCAAGAGCTTCAGAGAGTCCAAGAACGCTAACCGTGTAGTTCGACGTATGTTATGGCCGCCCAAAGTTGACGAGGTCGATTCACAAGGGTAAAGTGAAATTTAAGACACCCACGCTTACATTCTGCTGGATTTTGCCATCCTGCAATTACGTTGTTTCATCTCGACAATCAAACCCCGTAAAACTGGTCTTTAATCATCACATAATCACAAACAAATCACATAACATACAAATTCGCTCGGAAAATCGGACGAAACCCGTAGGCCATTACACGGCCCCTAGGCGTAAAATAACCAGAGCAGTGAGAAACCTACTCCTCTCGTAGTCGCTAGCCTGCAGTTCTCAGAAATTGGTCTCCCCACTACGCGACTCCTTCCTTTTCCTTCCTTTCCTCTTTTCCTCCCCTTTCTTCTTCTTTCTCTTTCTTTTTCTTTCTTCCCTTCTCCTTTCCTTTCCCTCCCCTTTCTCTCTCCTTTCCTCCCTTCTCTTTCCTTCCTCCTCCTTCCCTCCTTGCTGCTCCCACAGACTGGATTCTGAGACCCCATGTATGAAGGCCCTATATAGTGTCCAGTTGGGTGTTATGATGTCGACACATGGCATATGTGTCACATTACGCATGCCATGTGTCACACATGCATGCCTTTGCCATGCATTCTGACACATGGCTTGCCATGTGTCACTACATGGTCAAGCATGTGTCACTCACATGGCCTCAATATCCATGGCTCGCCATGTGTCGCCGACATGCTTCCTCGAAATAATGGAAATTTCTCGACTATCTCGAATTCAACGAAATCTGACCGGGTAGCTAGATTTCACAAGATTATCCCAACTGGCAATCCGTTTGTCATCTCGAGACTAGAAAACCAAACTTTCTCTAGATTATTTCGGTAAATTACCGTTTTGCCCCCTTTTTATCTGAAAAATTTAAATTTAAAATTTTCACGGGTTTTACACAACATCCTTGGTTTTATATTTATGGTATAGTGATTCCTATAGCTCCTTGGCTATTTTCTTATATGAATACACAATGTCTAAAGAATCAGTCAAAGCATTCATGACATAGTTCCTACATAAAAAGTCAGAATGTTTCCAAGCATCCATAACTTTTGGCTACCCATGAATTTAAATGAATAACTTAGTTTGTTTGAATAGTCATGATTTTTTTTTTTTGGAAAAGGTTAGTTGGAATTGTTAGAAAATATGAATGAAATTAATATATTCCTTGAACCAATAAATGGTTCATAATTTGTGAGTTGAATAGAATTCCAAGAGACAAAAGCCAAAACTTTGGCATTCTGTGTTATCATCGGTTTCCTTCTCTATATAAGGGTGTCAAAGTCTTTTAGGGAAAAAACTCAAGTTTATTTAGTCTTATGTTTTCCGTCTTTTCTTCTCCTTCAATTGGTGATATAGCGAACACATCCTTGGTTTGCTGAAATGGATGTAAAGTGCTTTTGCTGACTATTTGACAACCGTTTTATCATAGGAGATGTACTTTAGAAATATTGTACACCATGGAAGAAGAATATGTTCATGAAACTAGAATTCACAAGACTCAGTTGTTTTCTCTTTGGATTTATTTCTCCTTCATTCTATTATTTTGTTTATTAGTTTTATTCGAGCTAACCATATTGATGTAGAAGTAGTGCAAATTTGTCTAACAAACTTAAGACAGATTACTCCATGACAAGGTGGTGTTTGGTTTGGTTTTGGCCTAGAGTAAAAAAACCCAGTAAATTCTGGTTAGTGGTCTTCTTGAAGAAGATGAAAGGAAAATATTTGTTTTCATTGTCTTTTTTGGTTTTTGAAAAAAAAAAAACTAGGTGATAATTAAAAGGAAAATAAAAAAGGGCACTTTCTCTTTGGTATTTTTTGTGTATCTTTGAAAAAAATGAACATAAGTTTGATATTTCAAACAAAAGATAAGTACAAATGGAAAAAAAAAACTTTGAAAAAGAAAATTTGATATGGAAAAAAAAATTGTTTATCAAAAGAAGGTTATCAAATAACAAAGAAAAACAATAGTTTTTTTTTTCAAGGTTAATCCATTTTTTCCTTTTGGTAGTTTATCTGAAAAGGGAAAAAAAAAAAAGGAGTTTTTCCTTATGGTGGTTTGTTTATTAAGGAAAATTGATTTGGGAAAAACCTTTTTGGAATTTTTTTTTTTTTTTTTTTGGAAAAGGTTAGTTGGTAAAAAAAAACTTCTTTGATTGGAAACTAAAGGTTTCTGGAAACCAACAACAAATGGTTTGTTGGTTTGAAAAATCCTTGTTGAAACATACAAGGGGTTAGCTGGTTTAGAAAATCTTTGTTACAACAATACAAGGACAATTATCGAACTTGTGACCTTGGGTAAAAGATCCTAATTGCCTACCAGGGAGCCTAAACCATTAGGCTATAATTAAGGATTGTGTTGAATTATTGGAAATGACATTTTCTTGCATATTTCGAAAACGATATTTGAATCCAATAACAGTGATGTGACTTAATTTACCTAAGTAGTTATGTGTTTACATTGGGAATTGCAACAGTCTTATAGAAATTCTCAAAACAATTAGTTATTGCCAAACTCACAATGGAAATTGAGTTTATAACATTAGAAAAATGTGGGGAAGAGGCTGAACAGTTACACCAATTCTTAAATGACATTTTGAGGTGGCCAAAGCCTATGCCTCCAATATGCATACATTGTGACTATTGGTAGAGCACAAAGTACTATGGATAATGGTAAGTCTAAACATATTCATCGTAGACATATTACCATTAGTTAGCTACTCTCAGTTTGTGTTATCTCTCTAGACTATGTAAAGTCTAAGGATAATATTTCGGATCCACTAATCAAAGGGTTAAACAAAGGGTTAGTTAAAAAGTCATCGAAGGGAATGAGACTAAAGCCTAGAAAATAATAAGTTGATGCGGTGGATATCCAACCTAGTTGACTAGAGATCCCAAGATTTAAGTTCAAAAGGGACAACTAAACTATAAAGACTTGGTTATATCACTGTGGGGATCTTCCCTTCTCCATTCCTATGATGAAACAGTGATGCTTGCAAAAAGAAGGTTAAGATGTTCTTTTAATGATCCTTATGCAATGGCAAGTGGAACAAGAGTAATATGAGTTGCCCTTCAATAAGGGGATCACTTATGTAAGAGCATGGGGTCACTTCTCAGCTGAAATCTCCTGAATAGGGCACTCCTTATTAAATCCCTTGGTAAACTCAGGGCATGTCCATTTCCAAAATGGACATAAAAGGAGAACTGAATGTGTTAGAAGATTCCGTGAGATAAGTGTCATTGTTTACAATATGCATTGAAGTCTGACATCATGTCTACTGCTTAGTTAGTAGAGCAAACATATTATTACAAGGGAAGGTTCAAAGGGTAGAACCTACCCCTCATATCCAGGTTTCGACCGTTGGCTCTATCACAAAGTCTGTCATGTCTTTTGTCATTAATTTCATTCATGTGGGGAATTGTCGGAAAATATTAATGAAATTAATATATTCCTTGAACCAATAAATGGTTCAGAATTTTAGTAGTTGGTTTAGAATTCCAAGAGTATTTGGAAAGCCAAACCCTTTGGCATTCTAGAAGGTCATTAGTCGGGTTTCCTTTCTATATAAGGGTGTTTGGGTCCTTGAGGAAAAAGAACTCAAGTTTATTGACTTTTGTGTTTTCCGTCTGTTCTTCTCATTCAATTGGTGATATAGCGAACATATCCTTGGTCCGTCGAAATGGATGTAAAGTGTTTTTGCCCACTGCTTGACAACCGTTTTATCCTGGGAGACAGACGCCTTGGAAATCTCAAAGCACTAGTGGAGATGGTGAATTTGTCTTAATGAAATTGTGAATTCACAAGACTCTGTTGTTTTCTCTTTGGATTTATTTCTCCTTCATTCTATTATTTTGTTTTTGTTATTTTGTTATTAGTTTTATTCGGGCTAACCATATTGATGCAAAAGTAGTGCAAATTTGTCTAACAAAATTCCTCCACCTAAAACAGTGAAGATAGGACCTAAGGTTGTTGATTGCATTTTTATTGGTTATGCACATAATAGTAGTGCTTATTGGTTTCTTGTTCATGAGTCGAATATCCCAAATATTCAGAAGAACACAATAATGGAATCGAGGAATGCATCATTCTTTGAAGATGTATTTCCATGTAAATTCAAGGAGGAGCCAAATGCATCAAAATGTAAGTTAGAGACTATTAATGAAAATAGTCAAGATCAAAATGAAGATAGTGAGGTTGAGCCTAGAAGTAGTAAAAAAGGAAAGATAGAAAAATCTTTTGGTCAAGATTTTCTAATTTATATGCTAGAAGGGGAACCTCAAACTTATAAAAAGGTAGTGAACTCCACAAAGGGTCTCATGTGGAAAGAGGCCATATAGAGTGAAATTGATTATATACAACAAAACCACACTTGGGAACTAGTGGATCTTCCACTAGGTTGTAAGCCTTTAAGTTCCAAATGGGTTTTCAAGAGGAAAAGAAAAGTAGATGGATCAATTGAAAAGTACGAAGCAAGACTTGTGATCAAAGGCTACAAACAAACTAAAGCCCTTGATTATTTTGATACATATTCTGTGGTGACGAGAATATATTCCACAAGGATGGTGCTTGCAATTTTTGCCTTGAGAAACCTTGAAGTACATCAAATGGATGTGAAAACGACCTTTCTTAATGGATATTTAGATGAAGAAATCTACATGGAGCAACCTTAGGGGTTTTCTACTCTAGGATAAGAAAGGAAATCCTGTAAATTGGTGAAATCATTGTATTGGCTAAAACAAGCACCAAAACAATAGCATGAGAAATTTAACAACGTTATGATGTCACAAGGATTTAAAATCAAATGAATGTGACAAGTGTGTGTATGTCAAGGATACATAACATGGATATGTCATTATATGTTTATATGTAGATGACATGCTTATTGTTGGCAGTGATGATAAGATGATCATATCTACTAAGAATATGTTGAATTTAAGGTTCGACATGAAAGACATGGGACCTGTTGATGTTAGATTGGGAATAAAAATCATAAGAACATTAGATGACCTGATTCTCACTAACTCATTATGTTGATAATATCTCGAAAGTTTGATAAAGACAATTCTAGAATTATCAGAACACCAGTTGATGTAACAATACATCTATCCAAGAATAAAGGAGAGAGTTTTTCTCAAGTAGAATACTCTATAGTAATAAGCAGTCTAATGTACCTAATGAGTTGTATAAGGCCAAACATAGCCTATTCAGTTAGTAAACTAAGTAGTTATACGAGTAATCCTAGATCCAAGCATTGGCAAGGAATCATGAGAGGACTTAAGTACTTATGATTTACTCGTGATTATGGGCTATACTATATAAGATAAGATATCCTACTATCCTTAAAGGTTACAGTGATACAAAATAGATATCAAATGTTAAAGACTCAAAATCCCATAGTGGTTATGTATTTACACTAGGGGGAGGAGCAGTCTCATGGAAATCCTCAAAACAAACGGTTATTTCCAGATCCACAATGGAATCTCAGTTTATAGCATTAGACAAATGTGGGGAAGAGATGAAATGGTTTTGCTATTCCTTAATATTCCGAGATGGCCAAAGCCCGTGCCTTCAATTTATATACACTACGATAGTCAATCTGCTATTGGTAGAGCACAAAACAATATGTATAATGGTAAGTCTAGACATATTCGTCATAAACACAATATCATCAGACAACTACTCTTAACTGAGGTTATCTCTTTAGACTATGTAAAATCCAAAGATAACTCATCGAATAAGCTAACCAAAGGATTAAATAGAGAGTTAGTAGAAAAGTCATCGAAGGGAATGAGACTAAAGCCCATAAAAGAATAAGTCAATTTAGTGGACACCCAACCTAGTTGATTGGAGATCACAAGATCTAGGTCCAAAAGGGAAAACTAAATTATAAAGACTTGGTCTTATCACTCTGGGGATCTTCCCTGTACATTCCTATGATGAAACCATCATGCTTGTAAAAGGAAGGTTTAGCTTTGCTTTTAACGATCTTTGTGCGATGGAAAGTAAAATAAGAGTAATATGAGTTGCTCTTAAATTAGGAGATTACCTATGTAAGAGTGGAGTGGGGCCGCTTCAAAGAGAATTTAATAGGGATCGATTCCTTTTAAACTCTTATAGATCTAGACATATGTCCCTGGCCAAAATGAACATAAAAGTTAGAACTGAAATGTGTTAGGAAGATTCCTGTGTGAGATATGTCATCATCTACACAAATGGCAAATTAGTTCAAGGAAATCATGTCTATTGTTTAGTTAGTAGAATAAACATAATTTTACAAGGGAATGATCAAAGGGTGACACCTACCTTTCATATGTAGGTTTCAACTACTGAATCTATCACTTAGTTTTTCTTAGTTTTGAAATTTTTCGTCATGAATATCATTCATGTGGGGAATGATTGGAAACGCCATTTGAATAACATTCATTATGAGGAATGAATGACACTTATTATGAGGAATGAATGACATTCATTCTAGTGCATAAATTCTAAGAGGCCTCAAGAGTTTTGTTGACCAAGAGTCATTGTTCCTCTATAAAATAAGAGACCTTCTCTTGTTCAAGATCGAATCCTATTTTCAGTTTTTGTGTGTGTAAAGGTTGGATCAAGTGAGTTTTGTGTCTGAGCGTTGTTGGTACGGTGATAGGTTCAAACATAATTTCAATTAGTCGAAGTAGTATCAAGGTGTTGTGGTGCTGCTTGTATGCTATTTTATCCTAGGAGACAGACGCCGATCCGATAATTTCCAAGCACCAGAGGAGACGACGAATCTGTTTTAAAGAGATTGTGACTCCTTACAAGACTCGGGCTCTTTAATTTTTGACCAATCTCTTCCCTTATTTATTCCTCTTTAAAAAATAGGGTTTTGCGTAACCATTTGTAGGTATTCCGTTTCTCTAAGAAATTGGTTTTGATTGAGTTGTAGGGTCAACTTGTTTTCTACAAATTCAACATATCAATATTTCATTTAGGATTTATTTATGGTGAGCCTCCATAATTTGCAATGTTTTGAACCTATTTGAATATTGTTGTAAATTGTGATTTTGTTAATTTGTTTTAACACTTGTGCTGTAATGCAGACACATATATAATGGTTTATGGAAATTCTTGTGATGAAATTCAATCTCTAAGTATTTTCTTAGGATTTATTTTTGAGAGTTCTCTATTCTGCCATGTTTTGAACCTTTGTGAGTATTTTTATAAATATGGATTAATTGAGACTTTATTAGTTTCTTTGAACATTTGTACTATAATGTAGACATATAAAAGATGCTTTCTAGAAACCATTAGGTCATTTTGACTGCTTATTAGCCCATCAAACTCTCACCCTTAACTTTTTTAAATTTCCAATTTCAAAATTTTAACACTCTCAATTTTCAAATTTCTCAACTTTTTTTTTAAAATTTGTAAATACTTAATTTCAAAATTCATGTCCCCCAATTTTCAAATTTCATTTTTTCAAGTTTCTAATTTCAAAATTACAAATTCCCAATTTTAAAATTCAAATGCCCTAATTTCAAAATTCAATTCCCCCAATTTTCAATTTCAAAATTTCAAGTTTCCAATTTCAAAATTACAAATTCCCAATTTCAAAATTCAAGTGCCCTTATTTTAAAATTCAAGTCCCATAATTTCCAATTTCAAGACTCAAGTGCACTAATTTCAAAATTTCAAATTCTCAATTTCAATTTTCCAAATCCCAATTTCAAGGCTCAAGTGCCCTAATTTCAAATTTTCAAATTCACAATTTCAAGTTTCCAAATCCTTAATTTCAAGATTCAAGTGCCATAATTTAAAATTTTCAAATTCACAATTTCAAATTTCAAAATCTCAATTTCAAGATTCAAGTGCCTTAGTCTTAAGATTCTAAATTTCCAATTTATAAGATTCAAGTCCCCAAAAACTTCAAACTTCAAAATTTCAAAATCTCATATTCAAAATTCCCAAATTTTTTATTTTATTTAAAAATCTCCAATTTCATAGAATTTTCAATTTCAAACTTCCAATTTTCAAAATTTCAATTTCAAATCAGTTTTCAAAAATTATAATCACATGATAAATTTAACAATGCTAATAAAATGGAATCTTGTGGAGTTAATTTTTGTAACAAATAAATGAGTTTGGGTGAGACTCGACATCTTTTAATAAATAATTTAGGGCTTGATTTATGACCCATTTTCTAATTTGATTAGTAAACATTCTATATTTATTGTTGAGCTAACATGGTTGCAATTGATAGTGCTCTGAGTAGCCATTAATGTACACATTTCCCTAAATTCGACTTTATTTATGTATTCATTTATTTATTTATTATTTGTTCAATATACTCTTGTGTTATCATTGTTGCATTCTCGGTATTTATTAATCAATTAGCCAAATTCGTATCTTCCTTAGTTTGTTTAATAGAGACCCAACTTTAGGGGCTTAGAGGGGTGCTACGGCTTGCTATTGTACTTTCATGATCAATAACCTGACTTTTAGACCTAAACTTGATTTTTCCCAAACTTACCTATTCTTATTGGGAGTCACATTTAAGATTTTTTTTTCTTATTTTGTTTTCTCTTTTAAAAATAAAATGAAAGTAAGTTGTGACTCCAAATAGTTTTTCAAAAATAAAAATGAGTCTTACCTTTTAGTGAGAAACACATAATAATAAAAAATGCGGATCCACAATAACTAAGATTATTTATTTTATATAACCTTTTAAAAACATAATAATAAATTATAAGTATTTCAAATTAAATGTTATTTTAAAAAATATAAAATTTCTAAATATTTATTAACATTATTCTTTTTAAAAATTTTAAATTTGCTGCCCATTAGAACCCATATAGGAGACCGTACACGATCCTAACAAAAGTGAGCCACTTGAAGGGCATGATCTTTCCCACTTCTTAGAGTGCCAAATGCTCAAATATTAGGTCATTTGATGAAAATATCCTAACTTAATTTGGGACATATAATCCTTCATTCATTTTTTGTTTCATTTTAACAAAATATCTGGTTGTTTCATACAAAAAAAAAAAAAAATCATTACTTTTAAAAGTTTAAAACATAAGCATTATGTCCAAACAAAGTTATTTTTTAAGAAAAATATAAGATAATTTAAATTTACAAAATTTTGATCATTTCAAATCCTTTATTCAAATATTTTAATAATATTTATTACATTCTCTTAGTTTTATTGTTAGTTTACATTTCTATTTGTTACATGCTCTTAATTTATACTTAATTTCAAGAATGAAATTTTTATATACAATCATTCATTGATATAACCACTATCTAAACATATATTACTTTTTTTTTAGAAAAAGTGCAAATATATTATTTTGTGGGAATATTAGGTAGATGGTGTAGTATCTCACATAAAAAGTCAATTGGTGTATGTTTAAATTGAGCAGTAATAACGAAGCATTGTTAACAAGAATTGATTGGATTGTATAACCATACTTTTGTTTCTGATACTTGTGTTAAGTTATTGTTGATTGGTTTAGGAGATTGCGACATGAAATGATATTAGAAATTGTGCTGATTGTGGTCTTTTTTAAATAGTTGAACAATTGAAATACAAAAAAGCATCATCACTAACTTAAACCAGGGAGACAAACTGAACGATAAGAATTGTGATATATGTCATTGTAAAATTCAGTGTCTCCTAGAAGAACAAGACATGCTGGAAACCATCACACAACCAATGGTTGAGCTTGAGCATGGAAATATTCTCGTAATAGGTAAGATAGTTACACGTTTTGAGGTTGAAGGATAGAGTTTCGTGACATTGATGCCGAAAGTAAAGATGAGAAATGACTTGATGTTGCGCTTTAAGAAGCATTGCTCAACCGTAGCAGTTTAAGACGCTATCAAGGTTCAATATGGTGGGACCTTAACCATGAGGCTGTGACAGTTGACACTCAAGTTTGATGCTTATAAGAAGCAATACAATCACACAATGAGGCAACACTTGACTATCATGTCTAATATGTTAAGTTGAAGGATCCCGACCCGGATTAACCTCATGAACCCGAGGGGACCTCCCGGCAATCCAATGGATATAGAAACTTTTCCTTAAAACAGTCAAATAAAATCCATGGAGCGAACCCCTTTACAATCCTTAACATATCTTTTAGAAAATAATGCAAGCTTAAGTGATAAATTTTTTCTTTTCTTTTCTTTGTTTTTCAAACACTTGATTTTTCAGAAAATTGCCAGTTTCCTCTGCTTTAATTTCCCAAATTTACAAAACCCGATAAAAGCATTTAAAAAACACTTATAAACTTCAATTTATATCCATATTAGACTTCTCGTCCACAACCCAATCAACACAATATACATACATATACATTTGTTTACTTCCAAATCATCAAAACATTCAAAACCCTCTTAAATTCCATGCACATTTTTATCAAAACATTTTCGGGGCTTGAGCCGACTTAAGTCAATCGCCACGCATTCTCATCCATCGAGATCAAAGCCCACGTAGTTCCTTTTCAACTTTATACATATACATATATGCATAACAAAATATTCAAATATGAACAATATGCAAAATTATATACAATGAAATCACGCCTTCGCCTCATCAATGGCTCGACCACGCACAGAGTGACCTCTATCTACAAGAGACTGCCTGGGTCTCAAAATGTTTTTGAAACATATAGAAAGAATGAGCCAGCGATTCAGCTGAGTGCAACATTTCATTAAAATAACATTTTCAGTATAGTACCAAAATAATACATACTTATACAATTAAATCCATTTATACCTTAAAAATATTTGTTTTAAACTTTCTTTCAATAAATACTTATGCATTTAAATCCATTTATGTTTAAAACATTTGTACTGTAAACTTTATTTATTTATTTATTTATTTATTTATTTCTTTTCTTTCTTTTCTTTCTTTCTTTCGATGTAAACCCAGGAATAAACACACCAATGGGCTTTCCTGCACTGACGATGAGGGACAAATACATTCCAAATATAAATCATTGGGCCAAGGAGAAACTCACGCTTGCAGCTAGGGTTCCAATCATAGCACTTTATCACGTGTAAGGATACTACTCTAGACACCTATTTCCCCTCCTCAGTTAGTAACCTATAACTTTTAATTCCTCTCTAAATCCTTACACGCCAAAGTAATTTCGCCATATCGCCTGCTAATAGGGGGGTTTAGGGTAACCATCAGTAAAACATTTCTTCAAAATACATTTATAAATACATTTAAATCCTTTACTTTATCATTAAACACATATGCATTCTTAAACATTTTTAAACTTTCATAATACCTTAACATATGCATACATATTTAATACACATATAAATATATGCATTGATATGATAAAACAATGCAAGATAAAACATTTCCATATACTTAACATTTACATAAATTTACATTAAACTTTCAGTTTAACATTAAAACCATTCACTTTTAAAACTCAATTCTCAAAATATCCATTTCACTCACAGTTCAAAACAATCTGACAACTTTGGGTCAGATTAAGTTTCATTAGATGATCCTTTTCACCTTTTCAAAGAAAACCACAACTATACATTAATCATAGTAACTTCCATTTGTCCACCATACACCTTCATTTTAAAATAAATGAACAATTACCATCAGCACTAAAACATTCATTTGGCCAACCTTTTTCCAACAACACTCTATAGACTTTATGACTCAAAAATTATTTTCAAACGGTCGTCAAAATTTAGCAAACTCTCCAGATCAGTCCTTTAGATATCCTAATGACATCTCTTTAAATTTTCAATTTAAAATTCCTTCTCTAAAGCCTAAACCACATAACACAATGCACCTGACAGATGACTCGGTTTAGCGAGCAGGAATGCACTTTATAGCTCACTTTGAAACATTTTCACCCAGGAACTTTGGGATTACAATTTGCTTGAACTTCGCTAGATAAATTTTTCCCTTAGAAGTCTATTTTAACCAGCAACTTGATCTTCAAAATCAGGATTAAATGAAGCAAGTTATGGTCAAAAATACGACAAATGGTCAACAGGGAAAAGCAGGCATTTCTGTGCAGGGGAGGCAGACAGGTGAGAAACACACATGACCCTGCTTTGAGTAAATTTTTGGGCACTTTAGGGTTTACAAATTGCACGAACTTCACTTCAGATAAGTTTTCCCCTAAGAGTCTATTTACCCATAATTTTGAATCCACTCAAATCAGATCTGAATAGAAACGAGTTATGATCAAAATCTTGAAATGGTCAGTAGAATGATATTTCTGTGCCGGCGATCCCTGAATTTTCGATTTTGTGTTTGCTTCCATTTTTTGCCGCGCTGCAATTCACTTCATATAACATCCATAATTCGCAACACCTCAAGAACATCATGGAATGCATCTAAAACCTTGTAAATTGTGGTGCTATGGAACCTTGAGATTTATTCCATGGAATTGCGTCAAAGAACTCATTTGGTCACCAATTCACTTTTTAAAACCACATGCTTTTGATGATTCCTGCTTCCTTTACACCAATTGGGCAAACTCTCATAATCCCATTAAACATCTAGGTTTGTGTGACCTTCCTGAAAACCTAGACGAAAAGGAGGAACAATCTCCATAGAATTTACACCTAAAATCCCTAGACATCAAAAAAACATTTGGATTTCAAAAGACAACCATACCCCTTAATCTTGGGACTTTCCCTCCTCACTCTTCTTCTTCCTTCTCTCTCCTCTTAAAAACTCTCCTTCTTCTAGTGGAGACCCTAGCCCTTTGGAACCAAATGAAATTTGGCTGTTTTTCATTTTCTTTTATAATATCAACTTCATGAATTTTATAGAATTTGCCTCATCTCTTAAATATTGAAATTTAACTTTTGAAATTCTATTTTGGCCTCTCTAATTTGATTTTCAAAATTTTCATATCCTTTGCTTAATGACCATTATACCCTTATGCCAGCACACCTCGGTTCCATGGTATCTTTTATATTTTAGTCTCCAAAATCTTCTTATTATAACATTCAATCGGGTTAGGGTTTTGTAGTGATCAAGGAATCTTGGCCTGGCCAAGTTGGCAGGCAGGTAGTAGAGTTCAAGGCGTGATTAGCTCTTCGAGTGCTTAGGGCACAACGTATGACAACATACAATGACAACATCAAGGCTTTTGATGATGTTGCATGACATGTCGAGCTTGAGGAGGATCGCTTTCTCACTGATAAACCTTATGGAGAGGCTTTTATGACCGAGTCTAAGAAAGTTAGAGCTTATGGCTTAGGACGAAAAAAAATGGAAGGGTAAGGTAATAAAATAAAGAAAGGGAGGCGATAAAGCCAACTTCAACAGAAACAAACGCAAGCGCGGAAGACGAGTAGACAACAAAAGTAAGAACATGAATTGCTTCAATTGTGGGAAGCCTGATCACTTTGCTCGTGATTTCACTGAGTCAAAGGTATTGTATGACCAAACCCGCTACTCTAATGCATATGTTAGTAGTTGCTTGATGTTAATTGAGACTGTTCTTTATTGAATTGTAGACTCAGTAGCAACCGACCACATAGCGAGGGACTGAAACGCCTTAGTGGATTTTCGTCAAATTCCAAAAGGAAGTAGGACCATCTACATGAGAAATAATACTTCAGCGGACGTGCTTGGAATTGGCACTTTCAAATTGGTGATGCGTAAGGGCCACACTCTTTAATTCCATGATGTGCTTTATGCATCAGAAGTTCAACGAAATATTGTTTATATTGTTGTTCTATTACAACTTGGCTTTAAAATAGTATTTGAAAAAGATTGTGTGAATGTATTGTTGGATAACGTTTGTTATGGGTTTGACTTTATGCTAGATGGATTTATTGTATTAGATTCTATTCAGTGTAAGCCATCAATTTTGTTACTAAGTAGTTCGATGATTAATTAGTTCATGATGTTAAATGACATACTAGATTCGGACGCATTAGGCAAGATCAACTAAAGAGATTAGCTAAGGTTGGTCTTTTAGGGTCTATTGAGAAAATATATTTGCCCATTTGTGAGCATTGCTCTGTAGGAAAAGCAACTAGATTGACATTTGTCAAGGCTAAGAGAGCCACTCTTCCTTTACAACTTATTCATTTTGACATCTATGGCTCAATGAATGTATGAGCACAACATGGTGCTCACTATTTCATTACTTTTATAGATGATTTCACCATATACAATCACGTTTATTTAATCTCCCATAAATCTGAAGCATTGGAATGCTTTAAAAGATATAATAGATTGGTTGAGAATAAATTGAATGTGAATATTAAAGCACTATGATGACGCAAACTAATTTACCCATTTCCTTTTAGGGAGATACACTATTGTCTGCAACCTACATTATTAATTGTGTTCCATCTAAGTGTGTTCCTTCCATCCCATATGAGCTATGGAAAGGCGAAACACCTAATTTAAGTATTATGAGCCCATGGGGATGCGCAACTTATATTCATAATACTTCTCATGAATATGGAAGCAGTTCTAGGGAAGAATGTATCTTCATAAGATATTGAAAGTTCTCAGATATGTATTTTTTGGGAGAGATATGGCGAAAGAGTAACATTAATTGAGTCACGAAGAGATGTCATTTTCTTAGAAGAGGACTTCCTAAAAGAGGTGAGATAAATGGGGATTTTCAACTATATAAAATGGAAGATCCTGAGGCAAGTGGGAGTGCAAGACAAATTGATTAAGCTCCCACATAGCAAGATGGTATGGGATATCATACACCTCTTAAAGTTAGTGGGAGTGAAAAGTTGTAGATTTTGATCGTATGGAACAAGATCATGAACAATCTTAGCCTTGACATAGTATTCGTGAGAAAGTTCCCTGTCATTGATTTCAGATTAAGGGGGAAGCCTTCATGATTGCCCATGATGAAGAAGAGCAAAAAACCATTCAAGAATCTCTTTCTGGTCCAACATCTAAGGAATGGATTAAAGTAATGGAAGGGGAAATGAATTCAATGAAATCTAACAAAGTTTGTGACTTAGTTGATTTACCGCCAAGTTGTAAGACCATTGGATACAAGCGGGTTCTCAAAATTAAACGTAAGGTAGATGAGACAATTGACATATATAAAGCTCGATTGGTAGCTAAGGGCTACACACAAAAAGAAGGAATTGACTATGAAGAGACATTTCTCGCTTGTGGTCAGGTTTGTGTCAATTCGCCTCATTCTAGCTATTGTGGCATGGATGAATATAGAAATTTATGCAAATGGACGTCCAAGCCTTATCTCGATGGAGAACTAGATGAAGAAATCTATGAATCAACCTTTGGGCACTGGGCAAGGGGAAACAGGCGCATGAGTTCTATGACTCAAAGGATCTATTTATGGTCTTAAGTAAGCATCAAGACAATGGAACCTCAAATTTCATCAAGCCATGTTAAAAGATGCTTTTACAATGATGGAGAAAGACAATTTCATGTATATTAAATGTTCAAATATTCGTTTCATAATTATGTCCTTACATGTCGATGACATATTGATAACTAGAAATGAGAAGAAGTTAATAGATGTTACCAATAAATGGTTATCATGGAACTTCAAAATGAAAGACATGGGTGAGGCTAGTTATGTGCTTGGTGTTAAGATCTTTAAGGATCGCTCAAAATGACTCTTGGGTTTATCTCAATAGGCCTACATTAAGAAAATGTTGAAGTGTTACCATATGAATGATTGCAAGCCTATGGATACCCCTGTTAAAAAGAATTTGAGCCTTAGTCTTGATATATGTCCCAATATGCCTAACGAGAAAGAACAAATGTCCAAAGTACCTTACTCCAACACTGTCGGTAGTCTAATATATGTAATGATCACATCTAGATATATGCTATGCCGTCGGGCTCGTAAGAAGATTTCAATCCAATCTAGGTCTAAAGCATTGGATGGCAGTAAAAAGAATATTGAGATATCTGAAAGGAACATTAGATTATGTTTTATGCTACTAAGGGAAGGATTTGAGCTTAGCTGGATATACAGATGCTGATTGGGGAGGCGATCTTGATTAGTGCAAATCGACTTTTGGATGTGCCTTCTTGCTTAATGATTGCGCAATTTCATAGAGTAGCAAGAAGTAATCTTGTATAGCTTTATCTACCATGGAGGCTTAATATGTAGCATGTTCCTCAGCTATATAGGAAGCAATTTGGTTAAGAAGATTTTTACAACACTTAGAAATTGTCAAAACAACATCTGAACTTGTGACAATTTATTATGATAGTATGGTTGCTTTAACTTATTCTAAGGATCCGAAGTATCAAGGAAATACGAAACATATCCAAATCAGATATGATTTTGTCAGAGACATGATTACACAAAATGAATTGGTTCCAGACACATTCCTACAAGTAAAATGGTAGTAGATCCATTTACTAAGCCAATAGCGGGGGATGCATTTGTTAGACATGAAAAATCTCTGGGCTTATGTATGATATGATTAATTTGTACATGTTGATAGATCACTTATATTTTTGCTTGCAATAAATGAGAAGCATTTCACATGGTTCGCTTGTTTTAGAGTTTTTATTATGCGAACATATTGGAAAGGCTATTCAGCACAATTCAATGAAGTATGTCGATAGACTTGATTGACTCTCTCACATGAGTAATTGTATCTAGCACTATAGAACGAGTAGAGATGACACTAAGATTGAGATGACTAAGGCGCGGTGAGAGCTACTTTGGTCACATTGTCACTTATAAGGTTGCCTTGATGGGAATCAAGATGAGATTCTTTATATGAATCGATATGAATGCCTTCCCAACCATTCATGTGTCTATTTAGAGGAAGCTAAGTGTGAAACTTGTTGTTTAATATTATTTAATGTGTAGACAAAAGTTTCAGGTTTGGCACTATCAAAAGTGACAAGACTAAGACTCATATGGTGTTGTTTATTTTATAATAAAGAGCAAGACATACACTCTTTTTATTTTTGACAAAGAGAGGAGTTGCTCTGCCATAGCATGCATTTCATACTACATGTGCTAGACGACTAATTGGGAAGCCAGAGAATGGATCCCTGCTTCTTCGCGATGTGAGTCCCAGAAATCCTAGATACGGATTTCCTTTTTCCTTACCCTTTGTGACTTTTGACTATATCATGATGTGATGAGTTAATGTTGGCTATCTTAGGATGTTTCCCATAGTCATGTAATGATTCGGCTTAACGGAGCATTCCTAGAAAAGCGAGTTAATTCAATTTTGATTGGTATGAGGGTGAAAGAAAGAGTATTCTTTGTTTATACACTCATTACTTTTATTTACCCGTCGTAGTTATTTTGCTTAATAGAGCTTGAAATAACTTAGAATACTGAGTAATTGTAAGAAAGATCTGAGTATGGATTCTTGAGGGATTGAATAATACTTGATCATGTGTATTAAGAAAGATACTTGGGGTAAATAAGTACTTCTTTTTCTTTTAAGGTTGATGTCTCCTATATGGCTTATGTAAGGTTTGTATTGGAGCTCCCACCATCAGTGTGCTTTAGGTCTTACGGTCTGTTCACCTGTATGAATTATTCTCTGTTTGAATTATTAGGATGATATTTGTGATGAGCCAAGCCCAACATGGGAAGTGGGGGATGTTGGATTACGGGCGTGGGCCGCCCAAGGGGGCTTGACCCTACCTATAACCTAAGAGACACATCCAAGGGATGTGTTTGCAACTCATGAGACACATCCAAGGGATGTGTATCCCTGAAAGAGTATCTCAGGTTCCTATAAATGTAGGATCCTGAGACGCTCCCTATGAAAAAAAAGGAATGAGTTATTTTTCCTCTCGAAGAGATATATTTAGAGTAAAAAAAAAAAAATCTCCTACGTCTATGAGTCATCCAAAAAGCAGTGAAAGGGTGTTCGTATTGTGGAAACTTTTGATACAGATTCTATTACAGTGATCTAATTCTCACCTGAAGCATTGAGACATCTTTTTTTTGGACTTTGACAAGTAAGTTCCCTCTTCTGTTTTCCGCTGCAAATGTTTACAACTTGTCTTTATTTTTTAATTTTCTTATGACATATTATCACCATAAGGATATGACTTATAATCTGAAATATTATTAGTTTTAAGAAAAACTTTTGTATCAAACAAGAAGAGAAGTGCATTATTTTCCTTGAATTATAATTATGTACAACTTAAAGTCATAATAATTATTCATACATTGATTAAGTAAAAATATTTCTTACAAGTAATATAATCAAATATGAAAAAAATTACATTATACGTTGTATAATAATAATGAATTATTATTCTTAGGGTTATAAAAAAAAAAAAAAAAGAAATAATGTTCTTAGTATCAATTAGACATTTTGAAAAAAAGTTTCTTTTTTGGATTGATCTTGATATTTTATAATTTATTTTAGTCTTGATGGTTGATAGTAGGAGTTATGGCAATAGTTCATATTTTTCTTTGGGAAAAGTATGTTTTGGCAGTCTCATTTCCAAATAATAGAAAAATAAAAAAATGGTAATCTATTACAAAAACCTTGATCCTATAAATAATTATTTTTTCTATGAAAGTCAGTGCAAATTCCATATCCAGACTAACCGTCCGTCGTCTTCATCCACATCATGTATTACACATGAAAAATTGAAATTTTATGTTTTTGAAGAAAAACATCCATCGATGCTCATGGTAGAAAATATTTCCCCATCCGAAAACACTTTACTCTTCTCCATACTCTCTTCTCCCTCTTAAAACCCTAAGGGTCCATTTGAAAACTGAAAAATACTAAAAAAAGAAAAAATATACTAAGAAAAATTATTTTCTCTTGTTTGGTTTCATCATAAAAAATATAAAGAAAATAAAATATAATTACTTTATTTATTTAAACCTATTTTTATAATTTGTTATATAATATAGAAAAACAAATAAATTGAGTTTGAATAAACAAATAAAATTACTTTATTAAGTTTAAAACTATTTTTTATTATTCTCCAAATTTTCTTTTCTTCCATTTTTTTTCTTATGTATTTTCTTTCTTTAGTACTTTCCGATTTCCAAAGGAACCTAACATTTCCTTGAAGCATGGGTTAGTGAGAACAAGATATCAACTTTCAACTTTCTTGTAAGTATCTTCTCCCTTTTACTCTTCTCACCACTCTCTTTATGTTGTTTTCTAGGATGTCTTAAAACAAAAAATGAGATTAAAAGGTGGTGGCTTCATATGGTAAACAAGGTTTCTACAATAACATGGAAGAGGTTTATATGGGAAATGGGACCAATCATAATGCATCAAAATTGTAATTAAGTCTCCTAGCTTTTTAGCAAGTTTAGCATATTATCTTTTAAATTGGTTTCTTTTCGTAGTATCCAATCACCTAATCTTGTTGATCTCATTGTTTGTAAGTTAGCCCTTAGGACTTGTTGCATTAGGCAACTAGAGTGTCAAGATTGCTTCAATGTACCAAAAAAGAATACAAATATATTTTGGGAACAAAAAAAAGGGGAAATTGATAGGAATAATTCATAATTTGACCGGCCTTGTTTAATTAGTCTCACATATTAATTAACTAGGAATGGTCCAAAGTTTAGGGGTTTTGTATCCTATTGGTACGCCGTCGGAAGTGACTAACTTAGAAGGTTTAAAAAATGTCACATGTCACCATCTAATTGGCCCCTAATTTTTTTTTAAAAAAAACCAGTTTGATCTAACCCATTCTCCCCTTCTTCCTCTACCAACTCAGTGTCCCTTGCTCCCAATTATTTAGTTTTTTTAATTTTTTAAAAAAAATTTCATTTTATCCTACCTTCTCTCTCCCTTCCACCTTCTCTCTTCCCTACTACCTCTCTTCCCTTCTCCTCTTCTTTGATGCACCCCTCTCCCATTGCTGCCCCTTCTCTCTTTTTCTCTCTTTCCTTCTCCTTCATCCCTCATAAGTCTCCTCATGTTTTCTCCCCCTCCCTCCACTTCCCTCCTCCTTGCCCCCTCCCTTCCCAAATCCCAAACCACACTTCTCTTAGGCATGTGGTAAAAGTACCTTATGGCAACCACCAAATCCTTAACCTTGGTTGTAACACTCCAAGCTCCGAACTAAGGGCATTATTGTCAATTCACATATAGGGTTCTAAAACCTCATTTGTAAATGACACCTTCAAAATTCTTGCTTATGAATCCCGTTTGTTCTAAATATGCTCACAAAATTTTAACTACTTTATAAGAATAATAATTTCCAATGACATAAACTCTTCCTTAAAGTATAACAATATATATAATTAAGCTAACATCTTCCAACAAGATAAATTCTTCAAAGCTATTAATTTCAAAACATAACATTCTAGCAACATAAATCCTCCAAATGAAAGTTTACAAACAATCAATTCCAAAACAACAAAGTAGTCCAACAATCCTAAGTCTTCCAACAAAATACTAATTCAAAATTGTGAAATCCTGAGAAAATTCAATTTTCTGAAAAAGGGCAAAATGGTAATTTCGGTTAAAATCCAAAATTTTTCTAGATCTTGAATGACGAAACGGAGTTCACCGTTAGAATCGTCTCGCGAAATCTAGCACCACGTCGAATTTCGTCGAGATTAAAACGATGAATTCGCATTTTTTGAGAGCGCGGTGTCGGGTGCTGTAAAATGGTTTTTGAGAGACATGTGATGTGACAAAAGTCACCCTCACTACGTATGTAATGTGACATGTTGCATGATTAGAGAGGATGAGATGAATGACTTAAGTGCGCCAAGAATAATAAAAATCCAAGACAAAAGGGACATGGATGAAATTTTGAAAAGTTAAATGAGAATAAGACAAAGATGAGCGATTTTTCTTTGTTGAAGAGCGTGTAGTAGAAAGAAACGTCACGGTAGCTTGGGTTTCGGTTTAACTTTAGAGAAGCTACTTCTCTCTAGATTTCCCGCCGTTCGGACCGTCGGTTCGCTTCTGGCCAAGAAGTAAAGCAGTTCCACGTGGTGAGGGCTACGCATGGACACCGATTTTAGGGAGTTTTGACAACTCCAAGAGGTAGAGGTCTTCTTCTACTCGATTATTTTCGATTTTAAGAGCCGTGTTAATGGTTTGGTTGATTTGAGGTCATGAGTGGCCGTTTGATCGTTCCCAAAACTTGGGACCGAATTGTTGGAATATATGGAACCCGTTTTGGACAGTTTAGGGGCTGTTTTGGGTGTTTGTGTGATAATTTATGCAATAAATTATGGTTTTACAGGTGTTTTTAGTAGAAGCCAGGCGTGGATTCGAGTTCCACAAGTGGGCAGATGCTTGGTAGTGGGTTGCCCACAGACTGACCCATTGCTCGTTAGGGACGTTAAAAAGCAGTCAGGTTGCTTAGTTAGTGGAAATGGTTCATGTGTGTTGTATGCAAAATATTGCTTGAATTGAATAGCTTGATTGTTGTGAGAAATAATATGTTAATGCATGTAATTAAATGTAACATGATGTGGAATTATATACAAATATAATTGTGTGTGAAAGCATTGGAATGAATTGTAATTAGCTCAAGTGAGCTAATTTTGATGTTATTGATGTGAATTAAATAACATGGCATGTATGTAAATTTTGTTAATATATGTGCTTCAAGTGATATATTGGCATGTGGCTGGTTTGAAGAGTATGCATAATGCATTTCATATACTATAGAGACAGCCTAAAAATTAGGTGTAGTGCATGACATGAAGAAATGAACGATGTTTTTTTTTTTCTTGCATTTGGCTTAGGCATGAGTAGGGGAGTGGTGAGAACTGAGGACAAGGGATTGGGCATGTAGACATTCAAAGTACCCAGGATCATGTATTTGCTTGAATGGAACATGTTCAGATGTTAAGTATGTGCACTTAGGTGGGAAGTAACCCATGTAGGATAATTCATTCTTGGCGTTCTGGCACCATGCTGTCAAATCATTTCAGGTACAGGGAGTACACAAGAGGACAACGCTCACTAGAGGCCGTTTTTAGAAGAAAGTCGACATGTGGCTTTGATGTTTATTTTGTATTACATGTATTAAAACTCTAATTTTAACATATGTTTGAATTAAGAGTAACTTATTAACTCTTAAACCGTGTATTATAGTTGGTTGAATATACTTTGATGAGTATTGATGCAGGGGCCAATGTGGCCATTTTTACTCATTTTTAGTTGTATGTAAGGCAGAGTGTGGTTGTTGTGAAAATTTAGGACCGGAGGTTGTGTATTTTGGGTAGAAGTTTCCGTCTGAGGCTTTGCAGATTTTTCGTGAGTAGTGTCGGGTTACCTGACATCCACGAGTATTCTGCGGGTTGACGGGTTGTCAACGGACCCCCAGGAAATGGGGCTTCACAAAAATATTTCTAAACTCTCATCCCTGCCTATCCCAACATCACTCCTTACTAAGGCACCTAAAAATGATCAACAATAAGAAGTGAGTTAAAAATGACTAGAATTTTATCTACAGTTCATGGGTAAAATATTTTAAAATTCGAGTGGAGATATAACATTTTTTCCTTTCCTCATAAATCCCATAAAATCCTTGAATAGAAAAAAAGAAAAAAAGAAAAAAGAAAAAAGAAAAAAGAAAAAAAAAAGATAAATATATTTCAAACCAATTTTCATTATATTTTATATTTCTCAAATAATTCCATATCATAGTCAAATCCACAAATTTTTCAAAAACATATTGTAAGACCCGAGAAATTCAAATTTCTGGAATAAGGGCAAAATCGTAATTTAGATTACAAAATTGTAATTTCGGTTAAAAATCCAGAATTAATTCTCTAGATCTTCGGATGGCCAGAAAGCGGATTATGCAGTTGGAATCGTCTCCTTGAAATCTAGTTATGCGGCAAAATTACCGTAATTTTGAGACAATCGGTCGATGTTTTTGAGGCGCATCGCCGTTTCGGTCTTGATAAAGCAGTTTTCGATGCGACGAAGTCACATATATCATTACTCATGTGCCATAAGTGGTATGAGTAGAAATGATGAAAATGGACGGTAAAGTAGTGGGAATATCAAATCACGGGGAAATGGAGGGACGTAATGGGCATTTGGAATTTGATTTAAACAAAATGCCAAAATAACTCTTCTTCTCCTACATTAAGCCAAAAAGAAAAATGGGGGAAACATTTGGGGAGATGCAGTAGCTTTCTTTTGAGAGGATTTTAGAGAGAGAGAGAACTTCTCTCTAGAAATACGGACGATCCGACCGTCGGCAGGCTTCGGGACGAGAAGAAAAAAAATGTTCTGCATTAGAGCGGGGCTATGCGTGGACTTGGATTGCGAGGTTTGACAAACTCAAAGGTAGGATTTTCTCCTACTTGATTTTACTTCCATTTTTAAATGTTTTACTAATGTTTCGGTTGAATGAGGCCGTGAGGGGCCGTTTAATCGGTCCCAAAACTTGGGACCGAATTGATAAAATTCTTGAAAGAAAAATGGAGCAGCCGTATTTGCTCCACGGCTGATAGGGGCTGTTGGGTGTGGTTGTGTTAACTTGTGCTTTAAATGTTTGCTTGAGCTATGCATTAGGCCGGGAGATGGCGGGTGGGTTGCGAGGTTCACTAAGTGAGCCGTGTTTGTGATTTTTCGGGGGAATGAAGTAATGCGAGAAGTTCGCTATTCCCGAATATGTTCTCAAAAATATATTTTTGTGAAAATAACTTGGTCGAGTGATTTAAAATTAAGGCACTCGTGTGATCATTAACCAAGTATTGGTGATGTGTGAATTAGTGTTACATGACATGATTGTATGAATTAGTTGTTTGTAATGTGGCATGTTATATATTTACATGAATTAGACTGTGTAGGTGTTAGCCTTTATGCGTTCCATATGCCTTTGGAGACATCCTGGGATTATAGGAGTTAGTGCATGAAGCGAAGGATGATCTAGAAAATGGTTGGAGGGTAGTCTAAGCATTAAATATCGGAGGGGTAGTCAAGCGAATAATATCAATCGTCGGGTATTTGGTGATATTCATCGGAGGTGAATCCACAAACAAGTAATATATCAATCGTGGATGACCCGATTGATATATATATATACATCGAGGTTATCATTATTAAAACTAATATTCTCATACGAGGCTTAGGCGAGTGTGAGAGAATCGATGAGGACTCGGGATGCGAGTTGGTCATATAGACATTCAAGTGAGGATCACCATTTGCTTGAATGTGTGTTGCTGGAACATTACCTTTGCACTTAGATGGTGAAGTGGCCACTTGGGTGATTCCTGCGGCTTTGGCTCACCCTAGTCGTGGGACCCCTTTTATTTTTCTGAATGCGAGGAGGCGTGCGAGGGACAACTGTCTGAAATTTGGATTAGAAGCGGGTGTGGCTTTGATGATGTATACATGTATTAGAACTTAAGTTTAATATGTATATGGTATAAGGTAAATATTTGAACTCTTAGAACTATTGGATATAGTTAGTTTATAGTTTGTATATGTTTATGGATATTGTTGCATGGGCCCCGAGAGGCCTTTTTATCCATACTTGTATGCTCGCATATTTGAATTTGTTTGGAATTGAATATGCGGCGGGTTTTGTGTTTGGGTGAGCTCCGTACAAAGGGAGACTGCGCCCGATTTTTCTCATGGCGTCGGGTGCTTGGCCCCTCCACTTATGTATTCCGCAGCAGGTTGACGGGTAGTCACGGACCGGGTTTAGGCGTCCTGGCTTGGTATCGAGCTTGGGTGCGAAGACCCTAGGGAGCTCGGGTTGGGTATCCTTCGCCCACTAGGTGGTTTGATGTGGAGTATGGGTGTGTGGAAACCTAGAGGATGAGGGACTTAGGCCATGGTGAGGGGATGAGCATCACACCACTAGGTGTGGTTCGATGTTCGGTTTAGGTATGAGATTACCTAGGAAAATCACGGGACAAAACTAGGACACTACTTACCGCAGCGCTATTGTGTGTGTTTTGTGTGATTTGATGAAATATTATGATGAGTGTGTATGCCATGTTGTGTGTGTTGTGAAATGTTATGTGCTTGGTGATTAGCATAAGATGTGTAGGCTTTTGAGTGGTGCAGGTATCTATTGAATTAATGAAGGAAAATAAATTTTTAATAAATTTCGTGGATGAGAGGTGAAGAAATTTAATTTTAAGGTTTCTGAGTGTAAAGCGCGAAAATTAAATAAAATAAATTTTTCTAAATTTATTTGGGTTGTTGGAAAGTGAGAAGAAATTTTAAAGCAAAGAAAATAAGTTTTAAGAATTTATTTGGTTATATAAGAGGAGAAAATAATTTTCTCGGATTCAAATGGTAAAATTGAAGAAAATGGAAGAAAACATAAAATATTTGAGTGGAGAAAATTTACACTACATTGAAAAGCTGGAAAAAAGAAAAATAAATTTATAAATTTATTTAGTTATGAGGAGAGAAAATAATTTTCTAAGGTTTTATATGGTGTAAAATTTAAGAAAATGGGAGAAAAATAAATTTTTATATGAATTTATTTGAGTGTCCGAAAATGAAAAAAAAAAATGATTTTAGTGATTTTAGAGATTTTCCAATTGCGGAAGCAAATGAAAAAAAAATTCTAATAATAATTAAAATTGAAAAAGAGAAAAAATTTTGTCTTGAAAAATGCGGAATGGAGCTCTGCCATTTCATTTGTATTATGAAAAAAAAAATTGTATTCGCAGAGATTTAGGTTGAAAGAATGGATTGTATTGCAAGGCTTGAAGTGTGCTGCAGTAGTTTTGGCTAAGGAGGTTTGTGTCTATTCACAATGGTATGTATTGGTAAATTCAGATGAAAGGCTAGAGTGGGTGGGACTTTAGTGTCCTGATACACGAGTGTATCGTGAGATAGGAGACTGACCCGACGGGTGCTGCGACACGGCCTTGAGACCCAGTGGCGCTTCTTGGCCCGGCTGACCGGCAGTGTGCGACCTTTCGACCGCGAATCTACGGTAGTTGAGCTGCGACATGATGGACAAAGGCGCCTTGAGGGGGGCGAGGGAGCGACGCGGCCGCGAGTACAGCGAGCGGCGGCCGCAGTATGCGGCGGCGGCGCCATGCTGCGATCTGGCCCAGGGCGCCCGCGACACGGCTGCGATCTGGTGGGCGGCCGGCGAGATCTGTGTTGGGGCGTACGACCTGGTTGTGTAGCGCTCCTGTGTCTGGCCGGCCCGGGCGGGTTGGGGAATCATCTGGGCGGTTGGTTTTATTTGGGTTTTTGACTTGGTAGTGTTCTGATCCAGTTTGGACTCGGTTCATGAACCTTTGTTCATTAAAATTTTTAAAAATTTTTTTTTAAATTTAATTAAAATAATAAAATACTAAAATAAATTTGATAAAATTTTAGAAAATAAAATTTTCAAAAAGAAGTAAAATTTTGAAAATAAAATTTCGTTGAAAACAATATTTTAAACACGAAATTGATTGCGTATACACTGAGTTATGTGTATGATTGATGTCTCGGAAATTTGTGGTTATGCCTTAGAATGCATATTTGGATTAACTACCATTTGGAAATCGTGATTGCGCAGTGGATTATAGTAAGTAATTATATGCATAGTGTAATGTATGGAAAAGAGGGTGAATGTAAGGTTATGGACTATGACCTTAGGGTTGGATCTGAAATGAACAGAAGGGAGCTTCGGAACCTTATAGAAATAAATAAATTGAGTGGTTGGAATTTAGCACCACTTAGGAAATGAACGGGTCGGTTCATGGTTGTCAAGTCTATTAGTAATCAGCATCTGCATTACTAGTTAGACTGAAGTGAAAATTAGATGACTCTTGTTGCCATTGAACGGTATAGATGGCTGGTCGAGGGACGAAGGACGTAGAGGGGCGTCCACGAGTCTTAGTCAAGCCACCACCACGATGTATTTGATAAGCAAACCTTGCTAAGTATAGGTATTCTGTGGCCAGTTGCTGCTCGCACATCTTTGGTATAGCGACGGGGAGATCCTAGAAACCTCGAGGTTTGGGACGTATCATCCTCGGAGCATTCACGGGAGGAGATCAGGTGGTGGCGAGCCATTGGTTCATGCGAGATCGAGAAGGTGTTAGAGGCCGTGGATTACCTCGACACGACCGAGGATTAAGACTAGGCTGCGTTCCCCAGCTAGAGAATGAGGCTGAATGTGATGGAGATGGCGAGGGACTTCTAGAGACCTTAGAGGGGCAGTTGTACGTGGAGTCTCCTAGGGTTGAGGCGAATAAGAATGATAGGGTTGCGAGTTAGAGATCTCGGGGACTCTACTCACACACCCGATGGACACCGAGGATTTTGGAGCATGCTCGAGTTCGATGTCATCACGAGGATGGATTGGGTGATAACACGAGATCGTTATCGATTGTGGCGTAGAAGATTTACACACCGCCTATCTGCGGGGCGGTACTCGTATGGTATTTCGGGGGCAGCATGATATTTTGCCAGAGACGGTATCACGAGTCAGTGTCGAGACGATTAAGGCGGGTTTGGCTAAGCGAGCGCCTACTATGGAGCGAGTGAACTGACTCCGTCTACTCGAGTGGTTTGCAAATATGTGGATGTTTTTCCAGATGAGCTACCTGGACTACCTCCGCATAGGGATGTAGACTTTGGTATTGAGTTACACCCTGGTACTTTACCCGTCTACATGACTCATGGGATGGCGCAGGTTGAGTTGCGGGAACTCAGTCATTCTGAGCTATTGGACAAGGGGTTTATTAGACCGAGCACTTCACCATGGGGCACTTCGGTTCTAGTTGCGAAGAAGGGGTAAGACCGGTGTGCGTTGGCTACAACCAGTTGAACGGGGTTCGTCGAGAATGGTACCCATTACAAGTTGATGATTTGTTTGATCGGTTGAGAGGAGCGCGAGTCTGCTCAAGATAGACCTTCGCCTTTGGTTACCATCAGCCGGGGTTAGAATCTGGATATCCCTAAGACGGCGTTTAGGATCGCGTTATGGTACTTTGAATTTCACGGTGATGCCCGCTGGATTGGCGAATCATGGCCGACATTCATGGATCTCGCCGCGTAGGGTATTCGACCTTATCCCAAATCGGTTTAGCCGTGGTCGCCATTGGATGACATTTTGATGCCTCCTAATTCAGTGGGGGCATGAGTATCACTTGAGGATCGTTTCACAGTTGTTGAGAGACCGTAGGTATGCGCGAGAATCGATGGAGTCACGGTTCTGGCTTGCGAGGTGAGATTTTTGGGACATGTGGTGTCGGCTGAGTGTCAGTCGACTGGGAAGGTTGAGGCAGTGATGAGTTGGGAGAGACCGAATGTCAATATTTGAGATACATAGTTTCTTGGGATTGGCTGGGTATTACAAGAGATTCGAGAATGGGCTGAAGTTGTCCATTCGGGACAGGATCGTAGGACTTCACCTACGGGAGATGAACTCCATGGTTGGGGCGGCCCTGACCATAGAGAGAGAGATTGAGGATACTTGGAACACTCGGGATACGGGTGTTGGTGATGTGAAGGGAGGATTAGGCTTTCTGGATTTCGGAAGGCAGGAAGACACGCTTCACACTAGTTCGGGACTAGGGCCGGGTTGTGAGCATGAATGACGGGATTTCCCAGGAGACGGGGATTCAGACTTTGGGTTTAATCACGGTCCAGGTTGGCGGGGCGGAGAGTATCTCGGTTCGTGACCCCCTGAAGTGCGAGATTCGGAGGAACTATTCCAGTTTCGAGGTCTTATCTGAAGAGCGCTCGGCGGCCGCAGTTGTCCCGAGGGGGCGAGTGTGGGTGAAGTCGGGGTGTCGGAGTTGCGCGATGGAGCGTGTGGACCGCCCAGGGTGTTAGACCTATTGGTTGTTGATTGTCAAGCTTGACATGGATGAGGGCGGCAGCCGTTGGGTTGTCGATGGTGAGACCTTGGCCAGGGTTGTCATGCAGGCACGACGTGGATTTGGGCTTAGAGGTTAAGGCCTTTAGAGAAGCCAGGTATAGATGTTTTCCCTAGGATGCAGGGTGAGAGTTGACCTGATGGGTCAGGATTATGAGTGAGAGATCTCTCTCGGATTACGCTCATGGTGGACCAGGGATTAGGTGTCACAATATGGCTGTGCGTTAGGTGTGTAAGGTAACATGCATCGGTCGGGTGTAAGATTGCGGTATGGTCATTCACCACTCTTGGTGAGTGTGGGGTGAAGGTTGTCTTTAGGACTAGTCCAATGAAGACTCATAGTTGAATCGGGGGAAATGGGGAGGCTCGAGAGGTGTAAGCCCAGAAGAGTTATGTTACCACTAGTAAAACGCGATCAAGTATCACATAGACTTTGAGTTGAGTGATAGGAGTCAGGAGTGACTCGAGATTTGGATACCCTTTGGAAATCGCATTGGGTGTTGTTGAGCTGGTAAGGGCTCGGTAAATGGATGTCATTCATGACATGGACTAGATTGGCCAGTCCGCGTTGGATCGTCGGTGATTGTGACCTTGGAGAGGTTAGCGTTTACCACGCCCAGCCGAGGTTGTGTGGGGATTATGTGTATGGATTATATACAGGTGTTAGAGGACATGCTACGGGCATGCATTCTGGATCATAAGGGTAGAGGATTAATTACCCTTAGTGGAATTCGCCTACAACAACAGTTATTAGGCGAGTGTACGAATGGCACCATATGAGGCATTGTATGGAGGCCGTGAATCAGATTATGTTGGGCCAGGAATTGGGAAGGCTCGTCATTGGTCACGATCACGATTAGAACACCTCCAGAAGGTGAGGCTTGATCACGATGCGTCTTCTCATGGCAACAGGCGGGGCGAAGAGCTATGCTAATGTGCGGCGCGTCTGACCCACCGGGTTCGAGGTTGGGATCACGTTTTCTAGCGGGGTGATGCCTAAGAGGAGAGTGGTCAAGTTCGGTAAGCATGGGAAGCTATCAGGGTTTATTGGACCTTTCGAGATGCTCGAGAGGGTAGGCTTTTGCGTCACCGGTTAGCGTTACCGCTGACATGTCAGTGTCACGAGGTGTTTTCCGTCTCCATGCTCAGGAGATGTATTATCGGATCGACTCATGTGGTGGATTGGGGAGAGATTGAGGTTGACAGTGGGATTGTTTTGAGGAGGGACGATTGTGTGCATTTTGGATAGCCGTGATCGGGTTTGCGACGCCAAGACCGTGAGGCTAGTGAGTGCTATGGCGGCAGCGTAGTGGAGGTGGCGTGGGAGCACAAGGACACGATGTGGGCTACCTATCCCTTCTTATTTAGGGATGAAGGTACGTGATTTAGTCGTTTAAGATTTAAATGACTAGTTTACATACATGGTAGAGTGCATGTTGCATATGCATGTGTTTGATAGATGGATTTAGTTAGGAATGAAATTCCTTTAAGGAGGAGATATGGGCAGAAATTCCAATTCACAGGTCAGGGCAAAATCGTAATTTAGATTACAAAATTGTAATTTCGGTTAAAAATCGAAATTAATTCTCTAGATCTCGGATGGCGAAGCAGTTGCACCGTTGGATCGATCATGAAATCTCAGTTAGCACGTAAATTTCGTAATTTTCTGGGGCAGTGGGGTCGACCTGCGTTTTTGAGGCATCGCGTTTGAGATGCTGGTAAGCGGTTACCGATGCGGCAGAAGTCACATATAATACGTAATCATGTGCCATAAGAAGTGGGTATGAGTAAGAGAAATGATGAAAATGGATGTAGAGATCAGTCTGGAATATCAAATCTGGGAAATGGAGGAGGTGTGATGGGCATTTTTGGAATTTGAGTTTAAAAATTTAAAATGCGAAATACTTAATAGTGCTTCTTCTCCTACATTAAGCCAAAAAGAAAAACGTGGGAAACATTTGGGGGAGATGCAGTAGCTTTCTTTTGAGAGGATTTTAGAGAGAGAGAACTTCTCTCTAGAAATACGGGCCCGATCAGGCAGTCGGCGAGCTTGGGCGAGAAGAAAAAAATGTTCTACGTAGAAGCGCAGACTGTGAACTCGGATTTGTAGAGTTTTGACTAAACTCAAAAGGTAGGATTTTCTCCTATGAGTTTTACTTCATTTTAAATGTTTCTAATCATTTCGAGGTTGAAGATGAAAGTAAAAGTGAGTTTGGTCGGTCCCAAACTTGAGACAACGAATTGATAGAATTCTTGAAAGAGAAAAATGGGCGACCCATGTTGCTCCACGGTACTGATGGGAGCTGGGTGTGGTTTGTGTTAACTTGTGCTTTAAATGTTTGCTTGGTATGCATTGGGCCGGGAATGGCCGTGGATTGCGGGTTCACTAAGTGAACCGATGTTTTGTGATTTTTCGGGAATAGTAAACGAGGGTTTCACTTCTTCCCGAGTAATTATTCTCAAAATATATTTTTGTGAAAGAAATACGTGTTGGTGAGTGATTTAAAATTAAATTACTAAGTGTATGATCAATAATATGATGAGCTAATTTTGATGTTAATGAATTAATTAATTTACATGACATGATTGTGTGAATTGGTTGTTTTTTTTGTAAATATAGGCATGTTATATATTTTACATGCCAGATTGAAGCGTATTGGAATTGGCACATTAGATTTCCGTATGCCTTTGGAACATCCCCAGGACATAGGAGTTGTAGTGCGTAGGATGAGTCTAGAAAATGGTTGGAGGGTAGTCTAAAACATTAAATGTCGGAGTAGTCAAGCGAATAATATCAATCGGCCCGGGCGACCGATTGATATTCATCGGAGGAAGTGAATCCTGAAGCAGTAATGCTCCCGATCGTCGGGCGGCCCGATTGATATATATGCATCGGAGGGTTGTCCACTAATAAAACTAATATTCTCATACGAGGCTTAGGCGAGTGTGAGAGAGTCGGTGAGGACTCGGGATCTTAGTTGGTCATATAGACATTCAAGTAGGATCATGCATTTGCTTGAATGTTTGTTTGCTGGAACATTACCTTTACTTAGATGGTGAAGTAGCCACGCCCAGGGTGATTCTCCTGCAGGCTTTGGCTCGCCGTCGATGGGACCCCCTTTTATTTTACAGTGCGAGGAGCGTGCGAGGGGAATGGCTCGTCCTAAATTTGGATTAGAAGAAAGCCGAGGTGTGGCTTTGATGATGTATATACACCCAAGTTTAATGTGTATGGTATAAGAGTATTTGAACTTTTAGAACTATTGGATATAGTTGGATTCTTAGTTTGTATATGTTTTATGGATATTGTTGCATGTGGGCCCCGAAGTACGTTTATCCATACTTGTATATCTGCATATATATTAGGCTGTTGTTTGGGATATGGAGTTTGTATTTGGGTGAGCTCCCGATATAAAGGAGACTGCGGGTCCTCTAAAGTGGCGTCAGATGGCCAGGAGCCTCCACTTGTGCTGAGGTTGATGGGTAGTCAACGGACCCTCGGGTTTTGGGGCGTCACACATATACTCATGATTCTCAGAAGTATATGTTTCAAATAAAATGTCAACTATTCTAACCCGTTGACAATAACCATTTTATCTTCTACTATAACATATTATGGGACCTTATTTGTCAGAGTTTATACCTTGATATTTGGAGCCGTATTTTCAAATTTATGCCCATTGACAAGGTATGTTGTCGAGTTATACCATAATGATAGAGGTCATATTGGCGAGTTTATACCCCCGTGGCCAGGTGTCGTATTTGTTAGGTTAACATACTACCCATTGATAGGGGCCATATTTATCAAGTTTATACGATGACTGAGCATACAAACCCAATCAGTATTTTTCATGTTTTCGATTTGAGTATATCACCATAACTTTCAATATTTACCATAAACATTCTCAAATCTATTTTCCATACAAAACACGTATTTGATCCATGCATGTGATTTAAACAAATAGAAAATTTCAAAACTCATAATCCTCTACAAAATATTTTTGTTTTATAGGAAAAAGCGCATTAATCTTCCATGGTATTCTAGATATTTAGCAAAACGAAAGCCTCCAAGAGTCACAAAATCACTTGAATATATGAACAATATCCTATTAGATAAAAATAATATCTTTTTGGACTCCTAGGTTTTATATCTTCTACTTTTATTTTCTAGGAACTCAAAATATTTAAACCTAAAAATCTCAAAGGCTCTTCAACTTGAGGAATTTCACAAAGCTCAAATTATGGATTTTCCCGAGCACCGACATCCTTTGAAATTTCAATTCTGCGATTCCTTAAATCCTAAATTAGAGGTTTTTACCATAAAACATGATTTTGGGTTGAGAAATCACCCCAAATCTAAAATGGTTCTTTCCCAATTGAAATCCTCTGGGTTTCAAATCAGGGTTTGGTAATCCATGAACTACCAAAATATGAATACCCGATTCCCAAACATATTTCTTAATATTATGTCTTTCTTACATTTCTAGGGTTTCATATTTTGAAAACTTTGAAACCCTAAGTTTTCAAATTTAAGATTCCAAAAGTGAAAAATTACCCCCATATAAATCAAACATCAAACTAAACCAATTCTTGATTCTAGCACCTCCTGGTCATTTCTGGGTTTCAGTGACTTCAAGTTTTAGAAAGCCCTAGACTACAAATCTAAATATTTGAAAACCATAACTACCAAGAGTAAGAAGGGGAAAGGAAGACTTGCTTGAGATTGATATTTCTTGAACCTTGAAATCCCCCTTTTGAAACCCTAGCTCAAATCTCCTTTCCTTAAGCGAAAAAAAATAAAGAGGTTACAATGTGTAGGAAAAACCCTTTTGTAGCAAAACATCTCTAGATTTTTTAAGGCACTCGACTTCGAAAAATAACAAATCAACCCCTCTCTCTTTTTTGTTTTTCTTAAAATCACATGAATATTACATTACGCCTTCCTTAAAAGAGTTTAATCCTCTAAACTTGATATTATGAGTTACCAAAGATGTCACGTACTTATTCTTTATCTTGCTTTCTAACTCCCATGTTGCTTCTCGTTCTTCATAATAACTCCATTGATCTTTTACTAGTTTAACAATTGCTTTACGAAGAACCTTGTCCATAGTATCAACAATCCGAATAGGATATTCCTCATAAGCCAAATTCTCATCGGTGAATTATTTCGATCTAACACATGAGAGCCGTAAACATATTTCCTTAGTGATAACACATGAAACACATTATGGATTTTTTCCAACTTTGGGGCAATGCTATATGCTAAGGCACCAAACTACTTTCAACACTTCAAATGGTCCACATGCACATAGGGACCTAAACTTTCCCTTTTCCCCCCCGAGATCTCATTACATTTTCATGAATGATACTTTTAGGAAAACAGTCACCCACTTGTTTGCAATTCTCATCTCTTATTGTCTATAGCTTTCTGAGCTTTGTGCTATTTTCATTGTATTAGTCGAATATTTTTGTAGTTACTTGCTGAAATTAGGACCTAGAAGTTTCCTTTCACCCACATCATCCCAACAAATTAGGGATCTACATTTCCTACCATAAAGAGCCTCATATGGTGCCATCTCAATACTTGTTTGAAAGCTATTATTATAAGAGAATTCACCTTGAGACATATGGTCTTCCTGTAGCCTCAAAATGCAATACATATGCTTGCAACATATCCTCAAATATTAGGATTACTCTTTCTGATTGACCATCTGTTTGTGGGTGAAACGCATTACTAAAGTTTAGCTGGGTTCTAAGAGCATTTTGTAGGCTCCTCCAAAACTTGGAGGTAAAACAGGTGTTCCTATCTGAAGCAATGGACACCGAAACTCTATGTAGTATAAAAATATATTTAACATACAAGGAGGCTAACTTATCTAATGTAAATGTAGTTTGGATTGGTAAGAAGTGAGCTAACTTTGTCAATCTATCAACAATCACCCACATTGCATCATTACCTCCTAAGGATTTTGGTAACCCTGAAACAAAATCTATGGTAATATTCTCCCACTTCCATTCAGGAATAGAATGGAGTTGCAACTTTCCCCTAGGTCTTTGATGCTCAACTTTCACTTCTTGGAAAACTAAACATTGTGCTATAAAATCCGCAATATCACATTTTAGTCGAGGCCACCAATACAGTAAGACCCGAGAAAATTCTAATTTTCTAAAAAAAAAAGGGTAAAATGGTAATTTCGGTCAAAATCCTGAATTTTTCTAGATCTCGGATGATGAAACGGACTTCACCGTTGGAATCGTCTCATGAAATCTAGTGACCACGTCGAATTTCGTCAAATTCGAAGCGGTCGAATTTCCGCGTCTTCCGGTGTGGGTGTCGGGTGCCATCTGACAGCTTGTGAGAAATACATGATGAGAGGCAGGTGGTGTGTGAGGGCCTTTTAATACATGCTTCATGTGACATGAATAGTGAGAGGATAAGAGATAAATGGTTTCTATTAAGCCATATGTCAAATGGTCCATAAAGTCAAACTAAGAGGACAAAAGGGGAATAAAATGAAAAGAAAAAGAACATATTCTCTTTTTTTGGCTTGGTATCTGACAGTGAGGGGAGAAAATAGAGTTTAGAGAGAGAGAGTCTACCTTCTCTACTCTAAGATCTCTGACGTTGATTTGTCGGTTCTCGCGGAAGCGAGAGGAGAAGTTGGGTCTATGTTGTAAGAGACTCACAGCGTAGGTCTTGCTTTTGTGGAGTTTATTGACTCCGAGAGTAGGGTTTTTCTCCTCGCCAGTTTATTCTTTGGATAAGAGCCATTTTAATGGATGGGGATATCTTGAGGCCTGGATGACCGTGTTTTCGGTTCCAAAGATTGGGACTAAGTGAGGAAATCCCTAGAGTGGTCGTTGGTCAGTTTTGAGACCTAGGGTTGTACTGTTCATGTGATCTTGTGTGTGGTTTGTGTTGCTTGGGCGGTTCAAAATGAATTGCTTAAATTGTTCATTAGCCCATGTGAGCTAATTTTGGTGTTATTTCCATGAAAGAATAACATGTTGTATGTTAATTTTTGTTAATATATGCATGCTTGATATATTAACATGTGTTGTATGGAAATGGCATAATGCATTTCATATGCACCGGGGCACCCTAGAACAATAGGTGTGAGTGCATGACATGAAATAAATCGGAGGGTTGTCCAAAATAATAAAATTATATTGGAAAGTTGTCAGAAGAATTGTGTTGGGAAATCGTCCAACAATTCACGTCGAAGGGCAATGAATTGTTTGAGAATTTACCGACAAGTGCAGCCTCGGAGGATTGTCCAACGTATTTATATAGGAGGGTGGCCCACAAATAAAACAAATATTTTGTTTGAAAACGACTTTCATACATGGCATAAGCATGTGTGAGGGAGAACGGTGAGGACTCGAGACATGTGATTGGGCATGTAGACATTCGAGTAGGAATCATGAATTCACTTGAATGTGTGTATTTTTCCGTGCATGAGCGCAGGTGGAGTAACCCATGTGGGGATCATCACTCTGCTGGGCATTGCTCACCTTGTCGAGAAAATTGGCTAGTCTGAAGTATTCGGAAGGCGACGCTCCTTGGTCGGGATTATGAGCGGGCGGATGTGGCCTTGATTAATGTTTCACGATATATATATTAGAGAGCGAACTAGTTTTAATATATATTTTGTATTAAGAGTGATGTAACAACCCTTGAAACTATTTTAATATAGTTGATTATATTTTGGTGAGTATGGATGTATGAGCCAATGTGGCTATTTTTACTCACGTATGGGTCTCATGATATGAGACTCACAGGTTTTCGCAGGTTGACGGTGGTCAACGGGACCCCCGGGAGTTGGGGCGTCACAAATACAATTGCTTCATAATGCTATACATCTTCATTCCCAGGATGAACGTAAAATCTAGAGTTATGAAAATCTTTTAAGAGTTCTCATAATCCCCCAACGTGAGGAATACACAACCTATTCTTGAACTCAAAGTATCATCATCCATCAATACAAAATCAGATTTGTCCCCCTTTCTTATCTTATCCATGATGGCTACTAACTTTGGATCATCCTTTTGTGACGACTTAATCTTTCCAATTAGGTCTGGTTGCACATTAAAATTAGTCAATTAAACTCCAGGTCCTGAAACTTGAAATTGAGCTTGTAGGGCCTTTAAATTAGAAAACAATTGATCATGCTTTTATCTCAAAGTTGACACGAATCCATATGACTTCTTGCTCAAGGCATCAACAACTACATTTGCCTTACTGAGATGATATAAAATGCTACAATCATTGTCTTTAAGGAGTTCAATCCACCTTCTTTGTCTTATATTTAATTTCTTTTTGGAGAATAAAATATTTCAAATTTTTGTGGTCTGTATAAATCTCACATGTCTCACCATATAAGTAATGTCTCCAAATCTTTAAGTGCAAAAACCACTATTGTAACTCTAGAAGTCTCATGAGTGGGGTAATTTTGCTCATATGACTTCAATTTCTAGAGGCATATGCCACAGCGTTCCCATGTTGCATGAGTACACAGCCCAGACCTTGATGTGATGCATCACGATAAACAAATCCTCCCCAAACTGGGCGAAATAGTCAATGCTGGGAGCGGATAACTTCGCCTGTCTTCAATTGCTCAAAACTACTATGACACTCCTTGCTCCACACCAACTTGGCATTCTTTTGAGTGAGTCTAGTAAATGGTAGAGATTTTTTGGAAAAGCCTTCAATGAAGTGTCTATAATATTCAACCATACCCAAAAGCTTCTAACCTCGAACTATGGTAAAGCCTCTTTGATTCAACACTGCTTCTACTTTGCTTGGGTCTACTTAAATTCCATCATTGGAAACTACATGGCCAAGAAAAGAAATTTGATCAAGCCAGAACTCACACTTCTTAAGCTTAGAAAAAAGTTGGTGCTCCTTTAGGGTTTGAAGAACAACACATAAGTGTTTCTCATGCTCTTCTTTATTCTTTGAATACACTAGAATATCATCTATGAAGACCACAACAAATTGATCCTAATAAGGTTTAAAAACCCTATCCATTAGATCCATAAACGTGGGCATTAGTCGAGCAAATGGCATCAAGCGATAATGCCATTATCTAGTGCGAAAGAAATCTTTAATATATCTTCATCCTTCACCTAGCTGTTTTCTAGATCTGAATCTATATTAAAGAAAACACAAGGCCACTTGTAGCGGTCCAAGCAGGTCATCAATCCTGGGCAATGGATATTTGTTCTTAATATCTGTATTCAACTCAGTAGGAAATCAATACATAATCTTAGAGTCCCATCATTTTTCCTAACAAAGAGCATTGAGGCTCTCCAAGGTGATACACTAGGTCTAATAAAACCCCTATCATGCATTTCTTGCAACTATGCTTTTAGCTCCTTGAGCTCTAAAGGAGCCATTCGGTTAAGTGCTTTTGAGATAGGAGTCATCCTTGACACTAACTCAATGGTGAATTCAACTTCTATTTTTGGTGGTAGTCCAAGTAATTTCTCAGGAAATATATTAGGATAATCTCTTACTATAGGAATATCATCCAACTTCACATCCTTATCATTTCCCACAACATAAGCCAAATATCCTTAGTAACCTTTCTTGAGTAAGGATTGAGCCTTCATAACTGAAATCAATTGAATAGGAGTATCGCTAGAGCTCCCTTCAAAACAAAATTTAGGTTATTTGGGATTATGAAAGGTTACCCTCTTAACAAAACAATCAACTAGGGCATGGTTGGATCCACTTTGTGATACATTCCCAATGATATCAAAATCATGTAATTTACAACAATATCAAGTCCACATACATTCTACACCCCAAACCTGATACTATCATTTCTTAACAGCTTGGTATCCAAAGTTTCCCAATTGGCATAGAGAGACAAGCATATCAAATTGTATAAATTAGTAAATAAGCCAATAATCTAAAGAGAAGCAAAAATAAAGAATGGGTAGCTCATGGATCAATAAGTGCTCTAATTGGTTGGAAATGAAACTGAATAATACATGTGACAACCTCTAGTGAGGCTTGAGCATCTTTGTTTGTCATGGAAAACACTTTCCCTTAGGTCCTTGGCCTAGGCTTTCCTCCATCTGTTTTTGTGCTTGATAATTCTTTGTTCGTGGGAAATCTTGAACAGAATGACCATGTTCACCACAATTAAAACATGCACTAATCTCTTTGTAGAACACAGTACCACCATGTTGCTTGCCGCACTTAGTACATGGGTGACCTTAAAGCAGAAAAATTCTAATTTTTAAAGAAAGGGCGAAATAGTAATTTAAGTTAAGGTAATTTTCTAAATCTCGGATGACAAAATGGACTTCAGTTTGGAATCGTGCTTGCAGGAAATCTATTCTGTGCTGAATTTCGTGGTCAGACGGTCGAATTTGCATTTTGAGGCAATGAAGCATAGTCTTGGGACACTTGAAGCATTTTGAGTGGCTCACGGTGTATACATGTGTTGAGTCTTGAGAATCAGTCAACTTGAGCTCAGGTGTGGGATACACATGGACATGTGAATCTCTCTAATTGGAGGAAATCAAAGGTGAGTGGATAAGTGGATAAAAAAATCCATTAGCCAATGATGGCTTGACATGTGGCAATAGGGGGACACAGAGGAATAAAACAAGGAGAAAGAACAATTCTCTTGGCATTTGGGCGGGAATACGTGCGTGGAGGAAATGAAATTCCTAGAAAGCTCCAACTTCTCTCCCTAGATTTGATGTTCGGATCGTCGGTTCTTGTCGGACGAGAAGCAAAGTTGTTCTATCTTTGTAAGAGATTCTGGCGTGGACATCGGTTTGTGGGTTCATTAACTCCAGGGGTGAGGTTTCTCCTACTTGATTTAATCCATTTTTAAGAGCTGTTAATGCTTTGGGTGGTGTGAGGCCGTGAGAGGCACGTTTGGTTGATCCCAGGCTTGGGATAGAAGTGCTGAAATTTAAGGACTGTTTTGGGCGATCCAAGGTTGTCTGGACTATTATTGGTCCATGTGTTATAATTTATGCAATAAATTATGGTTTGGGTATTGTTGGGCCGGAAATGGCCATGGATTTCGGTTCCACAAAGTAGAACCGATGCTAGGTGAGAGGGCTGCCCACGGACAACCCATTGCTCGGTTGGGATTTGTTAAGCAGTCTCGGTTGCATGATTGGACCAAAATGTCCATGTGTTATTTGCATGAAATTGGCAGAATGAATGACTTGGTGTGTGGAAAGAAATTGTTAATGCATGAAAATTTAGTGTGTTAACATGAGTGTTTGAATCATATAAAAATATAATTATGTGAGAGCCATTGGAATTAAGTTGGATAGTTGATTAGCTCAAGTGAGCTAATTTTGATGTTATTGATATGGATTAAATAACATGATTAGTATGTAATTTATTTAATATATATGAATTGTTTGGAAATGGCATAATGGATTCCATATGCAAAGGGACACCACAAACGATAGGTGTGAGTGCATGACATGAAAGAAATTAAAAGGAAAATGGTTGTAGAGGAACAATGGAAGATTTTACTAGGAAATTAGGTTAAGGAGATTTATCCAACAATTCACGTCGGAGGAGCTATGAATTGTTTAGGAGGTTATCAACAGAATTAAGCCTCGGAGGGTTGTCAATAGATTTTAAGAAACTGCGGTGGTTTGTTTTGAACAAAAACCTTTTGTTTTGAAAGCGTTTCTACATTTGGCTTAGGCATGCGGTGAGGGGTGGTGGGAGCTGAGGAAGTGGGAAGGGTGAGTCACATTCTGTATATCGTAGACATTCAAATTGGGATCATGTATTTGCTTGGAGTGTGTTTGGTTGCCATTACATGTGCACTTAGCGGGGAGTAACCCATGTGAAATTATCACTCTTGGGCATTGCTCACCCAATAGAGGAACATCATTTCGAATACGGGGAGTGTTCGAAGATGAGCGCTCATTAGAGGCCTCTTTTTGAAAGAAAGCGGTTGTGGCTTTGATATGTATTTTGTAAAATGTATTAGAATTTCTAAATTTTGTATGTTTTATTATTAAAATTACAATTAACTCTTGAACTATACGTAATATAGTTGGATTTACATTAAAATTTGTTATTTTAAGAGTAGAAACATTTTTCTGAAACATATATTACAAAGGAAACATATTAGTAATTAGGTGGCCATTTTACTGCATACACGTGGACTCGAGTGTGGTTTGTTGTACAATGTTGGGACGGTTGTATTTTGGGTAGAGCTCCCGATTACAAAGGAGACTCTGTCGATTTCGTTAAATCACAGTGCAGAAAAAGGGGACTCGATGGATTTTACTAATGTATGTGTCTCATGATATGAGACACGATTTTCCTTGAGTTGCGGTGGTGCTTGGGTTCGGATTTGGGGCGTCACAGACCTTGTATTTCCCTACTTCTTGAGTTGGTATGACAACCTTATCATGAAGTACTTGGCCTTTTCTGTGTTTGAACACCTTAAGGATAATCGGATTTACCTCTCTAGTGTTATTTTGTATAATTAGAGTTCTTTGGCACTTCTTTTAGCTAAGAGGGCACTCTCTACCACATGAATAAGTTTCCAACTTATGAAGGGAGAGCTTATCCTTTAAAAATGGACTCAAACCTTCTTGAAAATGGAAGGTTTTCCGTTCCTCAGTAGATATAAGGTCAGAGGCAAAACGGGACAACTAAGTGAACTTAGTCTCATACTCCACAACTGTCATATTGATCTGTCTTAATTGTATGCACTCGAATTCCTTTTGGCGGCGCACAATCCTTAGGAAGTATTTTTTGAAGAAGACTTCCTTAAACTTATCTCATACTAATGATTCCTCATTCCCTAAAATCCTCTTCTCCATTCTCCACCGATGTTCCACCTCGCCACCAAGCATAAAAGTAGCAAACAAAACTTTTTGTGTCTCAGATTAATTCAAAACATCAAAGTACTTTTCAAGATCAAGAGTCCATGATTCCGCCACTATTGGATCAAACTCTCCTTTAAAAGTAGGAGGATTCAACTCCTTAAACTACTTAAAGGTACTCCCACTAGTCATAAATGACTAGCCTTGTGTTTGACTCTTAGAAACTCGAGCCTGGGCTTCAACAGCTTGAACTTGAATTTCTATAGAACGGGTTTGAATCTGAATCAATCTCTCTCAATTACTTAGCATCTGAGCTATTCCTTCAACCATTGGAGGAGGTGCCTCTACTTGTTCAGCGACCCTAGGAGGGATATTCGAGTTTTCAATAGTTCTAGAAGGTTCATTGTCCCTTGATGCCTCACTAAAATTGAGAAGAAATTGGTATGCTGCCTTGGAGGCGTAGCCACTATCATCTCTCAAGGCATGCTCCAGAAAAAGAAAAAAAAAAGAAAAAAGATACAGTAGTTAATAATGAAACTAATTGCATATATATAGATAATAATAATAACAACAAATAATTCTCGTCACTCAACCTAACACAACCCATCTACTCTAATAGTCTATAGGATCATATCCTTGTGATTTGATACCATTTTGTAACACCCCAACTCAGACTAAGGGCATTCTTGTCCAATTCACATATGGGCTCTAAAAACCTCACTTGTAAATGACACCTTCAAAATTTTTGTTTTATAGTCCACCTTGTTCTAAAATATGCTCACAAAATTTAACTATTTCCTTAAGAATAGTAATTTCCAATGACATAAACTCTTCCTTAAGAAGTATAACAATATATATAATTAAGAAAACCTTCCCGGCAAGATAAATTCTTCAAAGCTATTAATCTCGAAACATAACATTCTAGAGCATAAATCCTCGAATGAAAGTTTACAAACATTCGAATTCAGAAACAACAAAGTAGTCTAACAATCCCTAAAGTAACCAAATATAATTAAAATATTTGCCAACTCATCCTGTCTGCCTTGCATCGCCTCCTCGCTAAGGTCTAAGGTACCTGAAAATGATCAACAATAAGGAGTGAGTTAAAAGCTCAATAAAGAATTTCAATACAGTTTCATGGATAAAGTGTTTTAAAATTCTCAAAATTGGAGATATAACATATTTTTCCTTTCCTCATAAATCCCATAAAATTCTTAAATACAAGAAAACAAGAGATAAATTGTGAAAACCCAGGTAAATTTGAACTTTTTTCAATTATGAGATAGAAATAGTGGATCACCACTACGGTACAGGTTGAAAACTTGAAATTTCTCTAGATCTTGGATGACGAAATGAACTACATCGTTGGATTCGTCTTGCGAAATCTAGTTACCTTGGCGAATTACGCTGAATTCCAATATGGTCGGAATTTCACGTATTTCGAGGTGAAACAAACAAATGACGAGGTAACATGTGGCATGATGCCACATGGCATCATGTCTATCACATGAGGAGCCATGTGGGTGGTGGATGCCACATGGCAAAGAGCATGGTGACCATGTGTTACATGGGAAGGATAATATTAGTGTCACATATGACACTTGTAAATGGAAGGCATTGTGAGGATGACACATGGAAACCATGTGTCACCAAAATAGGGAAGTGGAGAATCAATTTGGTGAAAGGAAAAAGAAAGGAAGGAAGAAAAGAAAGAGAAGGAAAAGAAAGGAAAGGAAAAGAAGGAGAAAGAGAGGAGGACTGGCTGCTCTTCCTCCATTTTTCGATGTTCAACGGATTAAGGAGTAGGCATTGTTCACGCTCCAAGAGGTAGGGGTTTCTTCTACTCTAGTTATTTCATGCTTAAGGGTCATTCAATGGCCATTGGGTTCGGCCTTAATCGTAGGTCTGGTTCATGAAAATTTGGACCGAATTGTTGGTAGTCTAGAACCATTTCCAGTGAGGTCTAGGCTGAATAAGCAAGACTGTTTTTTTAGTTTGGGTTGGTCGGGTGTTGGCCAGAGGAGGTAGTCAAATTCGTGGCTGATGAAGGCTGGGTTTGGAATTTATTTGAACAATTTGGCACACCATGAGAAATCGGCAGCTTCAACTGGGTGCCATAGCGTTCGTCAAACTCAATTCATGCGTTCTTAGACACTATGGAAAGCTCCTTGAGCCTAGAATATAACCATATGCCAATGAATGGAATTTGGTGCTCACATATTTGGGCATTTCATACTCTTTTCAAAGAGTTGTATTGGAAAATTTCTGACTATTTTGTGGCCATTCATGGCCTACATGTCAACTTGCGTTTGGACAATTACGGCGGTTGAGGCCGGGTTGTGGTCGAGTTTATGGCTCTGTTGTGGCCCGTTTTTACAGCCTGTGTATGGACATATTATGTCACGATTAAGCTTAGAGGTTAAAGTGCGTCATTACTTGGCTAAGGAATGACTCGATTGTGATGTTCATATATACTTGTGTGATATATTGACATGGATGTGATGAAATGTTAGTATGATTGCTTATATATATTAACATTGAATGAATGTATGGAAATTATATGCATATCGATATAATTGTCCTTGATGCATTGGTAATATGCATGAGCAGAATTATCCATATAGCATTTATCATATGTGTGACATAGTATAAACATGCAATGGCATATTGCATTGCATATGCATAGGGACATCGCATTAAATGGGTGTGAGTGCATGGTTAATAAATCAACACTGTGTTTGGTGTTTGATGGTGGGCTCGGTGCATTGGGACGACGTCTAGCAAATTCTCATGGTTGAATAAAATGGTAATATGCTAGGAGTATCGTGAAAGAATAGATTCTCCCTCGGGTGAAAAGCTCGCCAATTATGGTCAGGCATAGTCCCCAACGATGAAAGGCCGTAAAAGTGGCTGGGTTTGCGGAGCCCTTGGTGAGACACTAAAAATCCACTACCCACACAAAGGCGCATGGTTTTGAATATAAAATGATCATTGTGTTGTCCCATCCAAAAAGATTTTGGTTTATAAACAAATGATTTTGTTTTGAAAATGATCATGGGATGTCATCCGGAATGACGGTTTTTCACACATGGGCTTAGGCATTGTGTAGGGAGTCGGTGAGGACCTGGGCGCATGGTACATGATTAGTCGCATCTCATTTCATGGCATGACATGTAGAAATCCATATAGAATTGGCATGTTCTTATTGGAATGTGAATGTGAAATGTTGAGTGAACATTGCATGTGCACTTAGGTGGGGAGTAGCCCTTATAGGAGGTATTCTCTACTGAGCGTGGCTCACCCTTTATGGGACCCCCTTTTAGGTGCAGGGAGTACACCGGAGGACAAGACCACTAAAGGCCGCAATTGTGAAAAAGGCCGACATGTGGCCTTGATAAATATTTTGTAAAGATGCGGGAACATACTAGTTCTATAAGTACTTTTTATAAAGGAATTGTAATTAAATTCTCTTTTGGACTAGTGCAAACATAGTCGGGCGTGAAATATTGGCAAGAGGGTTGTGATCAGACTCTTGTGGACTGTATCTAAGTGTAGTAGTTTCATATTTTAACTTAAATTTGAATGAATGGGTCATGGTGAAGGGACGTATTGAGGTGATGCCGAGTAACTCGGTGTCCACGAGCAAATGGTACAGGTTCGGTACCAAGACTTAGGTGCCGATGACCTAAGGTAGAATCTTCCGTAGGTTGACGGCTAATCAATGGGACCTCCGGAAATTGGGGCGTCTCATAAATATATTTCAAACCAATGTTCATCATATTTTCTATTTCTCAAACAATTCCATATCATAGTAAAATCCACCAATATTTCAAAAACATATACTCATGATTCTCATAAGTATTTGTTTCAAATAAAATGTTAACTATTCTAACTCATTGACGAGGGCAATTTTGTCAACTACTATAACCCATAACTGAGGCCATATTTGTTAAGTTTGTACCCATTGATTGAGGCCATATTTGTCAAGTTTACACCCATTGACAAGGGTCATATTTGTCAAATTTATACACATTAACAAGGGCCATAATTTTCAAGTTTATACCAATTGACATGGGCCATATTTGTCAAGTTTATACCCATTCACCGACGCTGTACTTGTCAAGTTTATACCGTGAAGGCCATATTTGTCAAGTTTATACCATTGATACAAAGCCGTGGTTAATCAGAAGTTGTACCCATTGACACAGGCCATATAAACCAAGTCAAATATTTCTTCCATGTTTGCAATTTCACAAAATACAAGAGTATATCTCATGCTTTTTCAAATCTACCATAAGCATTCTCAAATCCATTTTTCCCTTACAAAAACACATTTGATCCATGCATGTGATTTAAATAAATAGAAAATTTCAAAACTCATAATCCACATATACTAGCAAATATTTTTGTTTTATGGAAAAGTATTAATCTTTCTTACTTTGTATTCCAAGATATTAGTAAAACAAGAAGCCTCAGAAAAGAGTCTAAAATCACTGAATAATATGAACAATATCCTATTAGATAAAATGGTATCTTTTCACTCATAGGTTTCATATCTTCTGCTTTTCTTTCTAAGACACAAAATATTTAAACCCTAAAAATCTCGAGAGCTCTTTAACATGAGGATTTCAAAAAAAATTAAGACCTTTTCCCAAGAGCGTCAACATCACCAAAAATTTCCAATTCTAACAATTCCTTAATCCCAAATTTGGGATTTTTACCATAAACATGATTTTGGGTTGAAATCCCCAAATCTCTTATGAGCAAATGGTTCTTTCTAATTTGTTGGAAATCTGCAAGTTTCAAATCAAAGTTGATAATCCAGAACTACCAAAATACATCAAATACCAATTCCCAAAAAAATTTCTCAATATTATGTCTTTTTAAATTTCTAGGGTGGGAAACCCTAAGTTTTCAGATTTAAGATTCCAAGAGTGAGAAAATTACTATAACCCATTGACCAGGGCCTTATTTGTCAAGTTTATACCCATTGACCGGGGTCATATTTGTCAAGTTTATACCCATTGACAATGGTCATATTTATTAAGTTTATATTATAGGGGTCATATTAGTCAAGTTTATATCCATTGACCGGCGCCATATTTGTCAAGTTTATACCCATTGACAAGGGCCATATTTATCAAGTTTATACCCATTGACTAAGGCCGTATTTATCAAGTTTAGACCCATTGATCAGGGCCATATAAACCAAAGTCAAATATTTCTTCATGTTTCCAATTTCACAAAATACAAAGGTATATCTCCATAACTTTCAATATTTACCATAAACATTCTCAAATCTATTTTCCATACAAAACAAGTATTTGATCATGCATGTAGTTTAAATAATAGAAAATTCCAAAACTCATAATCCACATATACTAGCAAAATGTTACTGTTTTATAGGAAGCACATTAATCTTCCTTACAGGTATTCTTAGATGAGCAAAACCAAGAAGCCTCAAAAGAGTCACAAATCATGTAATAATATGAACTATATCCTATTAGATAAAAATAATATCTTTTCATGCTCATAGGTTTTATATCTCCTACTTTTCTTTTCTAGGAACCCAAAATATTTAAACCTAAAAATCTCAAAGGCTCTTTAACTTGAGGATTTCAAACAAATTATGGATTTTTCCCAAGAGCTTCAACATCACCGAAATTTCCAATTCTACCAATTCCTTAAATCCTCAAAATTTGGGAATTTTTTTTTATCATAAAACTTGATTTTGGGTTGAAATCCCCAAATCTCTTATGAGAAAATGGTTCTTTATAATTTGTAGGAAATCCTCTAGGGTTTCAAATCCAAAGTTTGGTAGTCCATGAACTACCAAAATACATCAAATACCAATTCCCAAACAAATTTCTCAATATTATGTCTTTCTTACATTTCTAGGGTTTCATATTTTGAAACTTTAGGAAACCCTAAGTTTCAAATTTAAGATTCAAAGAGTGGGAAAATTACCCCAAATAAATCAAACATCAAACCAAACTAAGATTCTTGATTCTATGCCTCTTAGTCATTTCTAGGTTTCATATTTCAAGTTTTAGAAAGCCCTTGGCTTACAAATTTGAATATTGGAAAACCCTAGGCTTACAAATCTAAACATTTGAAAACCATAACTACCAAGAGTAAGAAGGGGAAAGGAAGACTTGCTTGAGATTGATATTTCTTGAACCTCGAAATCCCTATTTTGAAACCCTAGCTAAACCCTAGCTCCTTGAGAGAAAAAAAAGGAAGAAGGGTTAGAATGCGTAGAAAAAACCCTTTTATGGCAAAACATCTCTAGATTTATTCAGAGCCCCTCCTAACTTTAAAAAATTGCCAATCAACCCCATTTTTTTCCCCTTTTTGTTTTTCTTAAAATTATGGGTATTACATGGCATACCCTGTAACCATGGCAATCCAAGTAATCACATTCATCTCAGGCATCACATCTTGATCTCATAATTGGAAATTCCTTAGAGATCATAGCATTCTAGTTCGCCACCTTGATCTCATAATTGGAAATTCCATCAAACAACTTCCAGGCGTGACCAATCAGACCCAACCTAGCATACATATCGATCATTGCATTTCGAACAATGGTATTAGAGCCATGACCCATTTTTCAACACATGGGCGTATGGAACCTAATTCCACCATTTCAACAGACATGATCAAGATGGGGTATACAAGCGCATCAGGTCTCACACCCAGGCCTTGCATCTGCTTAAATAAATGCACCACCTTGGCATGATCCTAATAATTGGGAGTAGAATCTAAGCATGGAGGTGAGAGACAGACATATTGGGGTGTAACCTGAAATACAGTCCACTGGTTTTAACGAACCCATCTACTGTAGCACCCATAATTTTTAAAGGGTAGAAAAATTCTTGTAAATGAGAATAAGGGTATAAAGTAATTCTCCTCTAAGGAACCCTATGTATAAATGAAAAGAAAATTATTATTAATAAACCATTTTTTATATTTCTCTGCACCCAGCCTCCTCTTGATTGTAGAACTATGGGAAACCTAAGTCGTTTGATCTAGGGTTTGAAGAATTGATTTCAAGAGGTAAGATTTTTCCCTAGATCTTATTACAGTGAATAGAAAAAAAATATTTTCGTTCTTCCTTAAAGAGTTGTTTTTTTGTTCATAGAATCCTGAAAAACCTAAGAAGTCAGATCTAAGGTTGAAAAAGTAATTCAAAAGATAAGATATTCCTTATTTTATTTTTTTAGATTTCTTTGATTAATTTCTTTCAGTTTAGATCAACACTGAAGAAGTCAGATTTAAATTACATTCTCTTTCTTTAAAAATAAAATAAAATAAGGATTGGTGGTGTTGTACTGAATTGCTTTGAGTATGAGAATGAAAAAGTCAAAGAAAAAAAAAGTAGAAATTTACTGTAAGTTATGAGATTGTGAATAGAAAAAAAAAATATAGAAGAAAGAAAGGTGTTAAACGTAGGCTATGAGATTGTGAATGAAAAAAGAATAAAAATCAAATAAAGGTAGTAGGGGAACATGTAATTTGAGTTCGTGAATAAAAAAAGATAAAAAATAAGTAGGGAACCATTAAACCAAAAAAAAGTAGGGGATCACATTAAGAAAAAAAAGAAAAAGTGAAAATTATAGAGATGAACAATAGTATATGGCAAGCAGGTTGAAAAGTCAAAATGGAATCTTGACATGATTTTGATTGGAGTATTTGAAAAGAAAAAAAAAGGTTATATAGTAAAAAGCCAAAATAATATAGTATAGTTGATATCATTAAATATATATAAAAAATTGTGGAAGCAAAACCTTCTTAAGTGAGTCCTCTTGAAAACCTAGGTATAAAATACCTATGAAATTCAATTCATGATTGATGCTTGAAAAAAAAAGAATAGTGTTAGATATGCAAGTTTTGTTTTAGAAAAAAAAACAAATATTTGAGGATAATTTTTGAAAGAAAATAATAATAAACAAATATAACAAGTTTGAAAAAGTTAAAGTTTTATAAATATATGTATTTGATAAGTATTGAAGGTATATGTATTTTTGGCAAGTAAATATTTTATTAAAGTGAGAAATTATTTAGATAAGGAAAATAATTAAGAGTAATTATTGAGCAATTATAGGAAACAAGATCGTTAATCATAGTTGTTATTAAGTATGATAATTGTTAAGTAATAATTGAGATGATTATTGGGTAATAATATAATTTATAAAATATTATTACAAATGTTTTATTTCTAGTAAAATATTTAGTTTATATTAAGATTAAAACAAATAAAAAAATAAAATTGAAATGAATCCAAGAAAGGAATATGAGTTTATAAAATTTTAAAACTACCTAATATAAATAGTTATTATTTGGGAAATGTTTCCAAAATATGTTTTTGAGGTGAACAATAAAATCATGTTGATAGAATAAACTTTATAAATACAAATTTTATTAAATATTTAGAAACCCATTAATTTTATTATTATGGATTAGAAAGTTAAAAATAATAGAATTGCTAAGAATATCAAACTAGGAAAGTTTAAGGATCCCTAAACTTATAATTTTATATAAATAATAATTAATGATGATAGTTTCTTCCTTATTATGTTAAGGGAATATTTATTTTAGGTGAAATTCTTCTAGTTTAGTTCTTTCAAGGCTTTTGAGTACAACTTTAAGGTACGAGATATTAATACAACTTTTGAAAAATAAAATATCTTATATGTTTTTACGTAAAGATTATCTATACAATATTTTCGAAAAATATATTTATTTGTATTTTATGAAATTTGAATGAGGAAAAGTTTTACTTGTATTTATTCATTTGATTGTCCATGGATCAAATAAGGATTTTGCATGAAAGTATTTTGAGATCTGTTTTGTTATGAAAGTGGAAAATTGTGGAGATATTATGTTTTGTGAATTGAATTTGAGAATTATGTTTTTAGTATGGTTGGATTCGTAGTATCGCGGGAATAATAGTTGATACTATTCACCCTTGTTAACCGGAATAATTGTTTATCTATAGATTTCTTGGTGGGTTATGTAATTGATTTGAGCGCCCAACGGCTAGAGGTTCGGTTAGAGGAGTTCTGTCTTAGTAGTGTTTGGTTCCGTCAGTCGTAAAGAACAATTGAAGGCCCAATCAGCGTTTGAAAGTCAGCATTAGTGAACATATTTGAAAAGTCCCATATAATTGGGCACCATTTGATATTTGTTGACTAAAAGAAACATGTATTTGATTTTGAGGTCGACCTTTTAAAAGCTACCTTAACATATGTTAGAAGCATGACATATTTTTTGGGTCAAAGGTTGATTTTAATTATTATTATTATTATTATTGTATTGAAGAATATCCTTAAATGATGTTTTATAAAACAAAACTCCATTTTATAATTTAAAGTCTTCTCCGTTTTAATAATTTTAAATAGTTTTTAAAAATAATGATTTAACTCTATCTTTTAATGTTCATTATATTTTACTTTAAGAAATTAATAAAATAACACAAAATTTTACAAGATGTTTCTTTATATATTTCACTTAAATTCCAAAAAAAATTATATTACTCCTTTTTATTTTTATTTTAAAAACTCTTTTAAAAATAATATCTTTATTATATTTTTCAAGGTATTAGAAATTGTCCGAGTCCCTCCCTATGTGTCCTTTAAAGCGGTAAATATTCTACTATTTAAACTAGGCATGATCCACGTCACATAATATATATATATATATATATATATATATATATATATATATATATATATATATATATATATATCTTCATTCAAAATGTAATTTATAGTCTAAGATTGAAACTAAACATTTTTTGTGCTTAATTATAAAGAAAAAAATTTACAAAAGTGCAAATATGGAAAGTTAAACAAAGATAATATAATAAAAATGTCATTTTTTATTTACATATTTTTCTTTTTTAACTTTTCTAAAAAGAAACAATATTATAACATATTGTCAACACGAAATCATGCCCACTTTAAGGTGTTGATGGGGGCAGCCCTGTTATTTCTTAAGTCTCGAACACCTTCCCCAACCAAACCCCACATCAGTCGTTCAATTACTAATCACATTCTAAATCATTTACTAATCACATTCTAAATCATACCCAAAGTAGCACAAGGTTTAGCCATGTGCCATAACCAAGCTGCTAAAACCTAAAAAAAACCCACGATATAACACACCTCTCTCGCTTTAAAGCAAATACATAACATAAAAAGAATTCACCTTTTCCCTTTCCTCTCACCACTAATCTCTCACTCTAAGCTTGCTCATCCTATCTTCTTCAACATGGTTGAGCGCACTGTTTGGTAGGGTTGGTAATGGCGGGCGGCGATTATGGCGGCATGGTGGTGGAGGGAGACTCCTCGGTGAAGACATTGTGAAGATGGGGAAGGAAAAGAAGGTGTGTGACAAGGAACGGGAATGTAAGGGGTACTCCAAGTTCTACTGCAATTTGAAGATTTTGAACTATTTCCAGACTTACCAGTTCAAAAACCTATGCTCCAAGCCCAACTCGCTGGTGACCCATTGTGACGCCCCAATCTCGGGGTGTCTCGTTGACAACCCGTCAACCTGCGGAATACCTGTATCTCATATTATGAGACTTATACATGAGTAAAAATGGCCACTTGGGCCCATACATCAATACTCATCAAAAATCCATCAACTATATAACGATAGTTCAAGAGTTATTACATTACTCTTAACCAAAATATATATCAAAATTTCGAGTTTAAATACATGTTATACAAAATGAATACCAAAGCCACAATCCGGCTTTCTTCTAAAATGCGGTCTCTAGTGAGCACCGTCCTCCTATACACTCCCTGTACCTGAAATAGTGATCCCTCTACAGGGTGAGCAATGCCCAATAGTGATAATCTCCTCGTAGGGTTACTCCGCTAAGTGCACATGTCATGGCAAGCGATCACACTCAAGCAAATACGCAGTCCTACTTGAATGTCTACATGCCCGATCCATGTCTCGAGTCCTCGCCATTCTCACACATGCCTAAGCCAAATGCGAAGTAAAATACAGTTTGAAACAAAAGCTTTTTTATTCTCAAAACTTACTACAGAGGTTTATTAAATATATTGGACTACCCTCCGAGAGCGAATTCTTTGGATATTTCTCAAAAACAATCGTAGGTTGCCTCGAGATGAAGCTGTTGGACAACTCTTCAAGGCAATTCTTTGGAAAATCTTCCTTGAAATTTCTTTCACAACCATTTTTCACTTTCTTTCATTTCGTGTCATGCGCTCACACTATCGTTCTAGGGTGCGGTGCATATGGAATGCATTGTAATTCAAAATATTCATACTAATCTATTTTACATGCATATATTAACATAAATTAATTCACATATTCATGTTAGTAATTCTAATCAATAACACCAAAATTAGCTCACATGGGCTAATAACAATCCAAACAATTCATTTGAATCGTGCAGCTAACCACAAAAATCGCTGACGATCACGTGAGCAGTTAAACCCTCGGGTCGACGCATTCATGACCACTACTAGTAAGGGATTTCTTCACTTTCGGTTCAAAGATTTTGAGACCAGATAACCGCCCTTATAATTTGATTTGTAAAATAGAGGAGAGATGTGGACCTAGCGAATAAAGAAAATTTAATATAAAAATGGGGTGAGACAAAGTGGTCTCTCATTTTGGAGTCGGCAGAGTGAGAGGAGGAGAAGAGGAAGAAAAGGAAGAGGAAGAGAAAGAAAAAGAAGAGAAAGAAGGAGGAGCCAAAGGTATGGACACATGTTTTGGGTTATATGGAAACTACCTTGGATGTTAGGATTTCTTGTTTTGGCATTTGATCTTTCTAGGGTTTGTTAGGAATTTCTCTCATAACCACATATTTGATGAGGTTAGGTTAGGTAAAACCTAGTTTGCATAAGATGAGTAGAAATCCTCCATTTGAGTAGGGATTCTTGGTTTATGATGTTGGGATATATGTTTGGGTGTTAGGAACTTTCCTAACTCTCTTTGATCATGTTTAGGGTTTGGTAAAACCCTAATTCATCCATGAGTTTGGTTCTTATGAGTTATAACATACCTTAGAGGTGTTTTCTTTAAAGTATTTTGAGGTTTTAAGTGATTTTTGCGTTGATTTCTAGAAAAAAAAATGTAGAAATTAGCATTTTTTGGGCAACATCGAGTTGCTATGCTGAAGTAGCGCACCACGCGGCGGAGAGACCTCACAATAGAGGATGGAAAATTTCCATCCCGCGGGTTTCTGGCACTTAAGCAACGCTCACAGTAGAAATGACTACTTCTGTTGGCGTATGCTAATTCCTGATGTTGAAATTTTGTGATTTTGTCTGCACTTGCAATATTTTTGTCTACGTGTTTAAGCTCTCCCTATAGTAAGTGTCTTATACATGACTAGAAATGTCCTTGAAAATTATCTGATACCTGTGTAGAAGCGACGAAGTGGTTGGCAAACTTAATGCCTTACCCATGATAAGATAAAAAGTTACGAGATTACCACAGGTATGGGAACTTCCCCAAGAATGAGATATTGAATGACCACGACACCTTTGTTATGTGGGCGAGGCACGTATAGGTATACGTACTCACGGTAGTGCGATGACCTCTTTGTTAGTGCCCGACACATTTGTAGGCGCGGTACTCGACTGAACAGCGACACTCTTTATTGGTCGCCGACACATTTAGTTACTTGATTACTCTACGATTAGTGCGACGATACTCTGTCGGTGCTCGGCACTCAGCTTTATGCTACGGTACCTCGGTCTTGTCTCTTTGTACCTTGGTGCCTTATTGTCTTTGTGTCTACTCATTCCTTATTACCGGTTTGGGTAGTCAAACAATTATACGATAAGAATCTGAATAACAAATAAGAATAAGGTAAAGTACACAGTTCTGCTCTGAATGTACCTACGGGTACCTCTGTATAAGTATAAGCTCTGTAACCTACGGGAGATCTGTACAAGTATAAGTTTGCTATAAGTACAAGTAAGTGTATAAGTTTGTTATGGTCATGTAAACTGATATACGCTGTGCATATGCATTCTTTGTTATACTTACTATAAATGTGTATATGCAAAAGATATATGTTTCCCACTAAGCGTAAAAACAGCACGGGTTTTTCAATCCGTGTAGGTACAGGAGATCCCACGATTGTCCATCTTGTTGAGAGTACAGCACAGTAGGGGTTCGTGGCTGGAGGTTCGCGCTGATTTATAAATGTAAATGCGGTTTTTGTATTTAGTAAATGGGACTCGAATTTGTATGAACATGACAACATGAAAACACCACTACGATTGGTAGTTTTATTTTGTATTTGATATATGATATTTGCAGTCTGATAAGACTTGGGCCCACCAATGTTTGAAAAAGAAAATAAAGAGTCCCAGTTCTGGTTCGCGCCTTTCTTCCGCCTAGGCGGGGGATTGAGGCGTGACATGATATGCTATTGGTATCTAATTTTCACTGCTGAATATTCATTGACCAATTGATCAATTGCCACAATTTTCTTGCATTTATCAGTAGAGACCTAGTTTATAGGGCTTAGAGGGGTGCACCTTTTGATGACTAGTTTTGAGTGCATATCTCGTGCTTGTATTACTTGCCTCACCATTTATGTAGCGCATGGCTAGGGACCACAGGTACGCACTATAGTTTTGACTTGTTGAGTTTAAGTGCATGTAAGATATCATTTAGGTTTGTGTGATTCATGTCATTTGTTTAGCCTGAGTGATCCATTGATCTTTGACCCATATTCTCTCATGTACCCAATTCATTAGTAGAGATCGGGTTAGGACCTAGGTGCCTCACGCAGGAGTGCCTTCCTAATGGTGGTGATCCCCGGACTGAAATCTAGTTTGTAGACCGCTTTTCCTAATTGGAGTCAGTAAGGGTTTTTGTTCTTCTCATTTTCCTGTTTAAAAGCTAAAAATAAAAATAAAGTAAGTGGCAAGTCTAAGGCAAAATCCCATTCCTCCTGGGGATGGATTTTCAAAACTAGAAAATCAACCTACATTTTCTTTTTCATTTAAGCAAATGCTAGCGCGAGGCTCGTGGATTGGGTAAGGTCCTTGCCCCATTGTATAACTATTGTCATGTTTAGCTTGATGGGGGAAGAGTTAGAGGAGGCCTAACTCCGTTTGGATTTGAGAATATGTTAGAGAAGGGTTTTCGGGACATTTTATAGACATGGTGGCAAAGCCTAAGTTTCATTGGATCACCTAGTTATATTTTGGCTACAAAATCGAAAGGCTTAAATCCTTTTCTTAAAAAGTGGAATGTGGATTCTTTCATACACATTGTTGCCCAGAGGGTTGAGGCGCTTAACCAAATTCATTATTAGTATAAAGAGGAGGAAATAAGATTGCTAAATGACCATGAGCTGGAAGCAAGTAAAGAAGCAAGGGAGGGATATAAAAAATGGGTTTTGGTGGAGGAAGTGTCATGGAGGAAGAAATCTCTAGAGATCTGATTGAAAGAAGGGGATAAAAATAAAAAATTTATTTCATCAGATGGCTAATACCCATACGAGGAGGAATGCCATGGCTAGGTTAAGATTAATTGGGGCGGGGGGGAAGGAGAGGGAGAGGATGTATGGCTCATTGAGGAGGTTGAAATAAAGGAGGAAGTAGGGTGAATGACTTTTCTTTCAAGCATTATTGAAAGAAAAAGTAGGCAGTGTTACACCCCAAATTATATCCTAGTAGTTTATTACAGTTTAGTGGTATAATAAAAGTCAAAATTTGTATTTGTCGGGAATTTAAGTGCTAGGTGTGAAAAAAGATATACGGAATTATTAAAGAAGTAAAGGTGATAATGGTAAAATGTTAAATTTAGGGACATAATGGACATTGAGTGAAAAAATTATATGTTAAGGTAGGATTTTGAGAAGTTGATTTGTAAATGAAAGAAAGATGAAGGACTAAAATGCAAGGGCTAAAGAATTAGCCTAAAAAGGGGATAAGACCAAACACGGTCTTCTAGAATATGAAGGAATCCCTCATTTTTGGCTTAAGGAGGCTAGGGCATACGATTGAGGAAGAAGAAGCCAATTTTGGTTTGATTCTCTCCTTTGTTTTGGGTTTTCTTTGTTCATTAGGAGAGGAGAAGAAAGAAGATAAAGGAAGCTTGTTTCAAGTCTTTCAAGATCGAGGTTAGAAATTATCCTAACTCTCTCCTTGGTTATGTTTTATTTAGAAAACATAGTACCTTTTCCCCATCTTTGTGTTAGTTTCGATGGTTTGGGGTAGGGATTTGAGGTTCTTTAGCCTTTCTTTTGGTTTGGGTTCAAAACCCCTTGATTTAAGGCTCTGAATATGAAGCATTCTGCTCAAGCTCAACATCCTTCGCTTAGGAGAAGAGTCCTTAGCCTAGGTGAAGGACAAGTGTCGAGGGTTTGTACAATTTTCTTCGCCTCGACGAAGGTCTGTTCACCTCGGTGAAGGTCTGTTCTCTTAGGTGAAAGTTTGTTCGCCTAGGCGAAGGTATGTTCACTTAAGCGAACCCAAAGCCCTAAAATTCCTAGTCTTTGCCTCGCCTTGGAGAACCTGAAGTCCTTTTTTTGTTCCTGTCTTCTGTTAATTCTAGAAACCATCAATTGGGGTAATGTAGTATCCTAACAAGTGAATGAAAGGGTTCATACCTGTACACAAGTTATATGAAAAATGTTCTTTAGCTTATATGACAAATCCACATTTTAAGGAAAATAGGACTGTTTTCTTTCCATTATTTACTTGTGTTATCAATTAAGAATGTGATTAAGAACAATGTAACAACCTCGAGTAATACATATAGTGTATTATGCGCGGGCAGATAGTGAATGAATAGGCACCTCTGATCAATGCTATGACACTCCTGCTAGTACTACGACACTTCTGTTACGTGGGCAGGCACGTCTCTGTTTAGTGCTTCGGCACTCTCTGTTCAGTATTGTACCGTACCTTCAGGTACTTATTGTGTTGTGTCCCTCTCATTCATTGTTACCGGTTTGTGCAGGTAAATACTTATATGTTGTGCACATGAATAATATGATATATGAGATATTAAATTAAAAGTAATCATTTTTGTTATGTAGTGTACCTATGCGCACTTTACATTATAAGATTTATAACCTTGCTCGGCACAGGTGTTAGGCGAGGGTGTCATTTTTTTTTTCCTGTTTACTATAAACTTATAAACTTTAAGCTTTTTCATTCATATAATGTTAAACATTTAACTTGTACTATATTTTGTAGCAGTGGTTTACAAAATATATACAAGCTTCATGCATGGAGTGTTGACATTTACAATGTGCCTGTGCCACAAAATAAACAAAAATACTTATACATTATACCAAATGGTCTTCCAGTGGGCACCTAGTGATGTGTTGACTTTGATTGCTGATGCGGATTGTCCTTTCCTTTAGTTTCCTCTTCTGTACCTACACGGATCGCTTGCAGTACTAAGCTTATAACCCAGTGGGAATAATACTAAATTAGACGACCCCTAATAAGGATCATCTCACTTTAGACACATGCATACTTATAATGAAACTATAACATTTACATATAATTATCCATTTCCTTATCTACTTTTTCATAACATGTTTCATTTCTTATCATATTTCATATACTTTTCGTGTCATCTTACACTTTACTTCTTGTTCTTGTAGTAGTATATTTATGTCATATCAGCGATCTTTATGCTTCTCATATCATGTCATATATTATATACATCTCATTTATGTATACTTGTCATTTGCTTTTATGTTTCATGCCTGCATAAACCTTAGAAGTGGATAGGGGAAAGAATTATATGTACCCAAAGGTACTATCACTGTACGAGACAGTGATCTCTATATGTATGACCCAAACGGGGCCACTATAATGATCAAAATGGGATCTATGTCATTGACCCAAATGGGGTCTTGATATCCATAAACTGTATGTTGTAGCAACTGTATCTCTATAAGCATGCCTATCTATCCAACTACCTGGTCATAAGCAAGCAATTAGTTTTATTATGTTTTCTTAATAATCTTTTAGGTATCGGAAAAAGATATCTCATATACATGAATAATTATTGATATCATGTATACTTATAGGATATTCATTATCAGAAATAATCTTATAAACATTTAAACGTACTTTGCACTTTTCATATAAAAAATTATATGTGTATTATCTTTAGCTTTCCTCTTACATATTATCATGATCAACTTACTATGATGCATTATTTCATATAATACATTTTATATAGCCTTTATACAGTTTCAATTTCCATAACCAATTATGCTGAACAATTCGACGACTCCCAGTCATTTCGACTACAATTTTGACCACAATAAGCAGGTTATTTAGAAAGTGATCTTCTAACTCAATATACCCCTATAATACTTAAGTTCTTATGCTTCAAATGTATCATTTGGACTTTTAATTTGGGAGATATGGTCTAAACATTCAGAATTGCTCCTGGACAGTTTCCAGGAACAGAATCTGGAATTGTGTTCTATATTTGAAAATTTTATGGGAATGATAGAGACATATTTTGACCATAATTTCTTCATGAAAGTTGTTTTCCCATATGTCTAGTTTGTACAGAAACTTGAATCACCTCATTTGTACCAGTATAACTCAAGTTATGATTTGAACAACTGGAATTACTCCAGTTTAGGGAATTTATTATGAGGCCAGTTTTCGAGAATAAATTGTTCCTTACTTTGACAAATTTTTTTCTGGTCCAATGGGTCTAAATCTGATACACTTATTTCAGGGATATTTTTCTCCTAGAAGTCAAGTTTACATTTAAAAATCTAAATCACTCAATTTGGGATGAGTGAAAACTCAACTTAAGGCTCCAATACTAAAACTGTTTCAAACCCAAACTATATCCGAACCGAACTAAAAATTGATTCTGAATAGCTTCCTTTGATGAATTTTCTGGGTCCAATGGGGTCCAAATTTGGATACACTTATTTCAGGAAGATTTGTTCTCCTAGAAGTCTAGTTTACTTAGACATTTTAATCACTCAATTTAGATAAGTGATAGCCAAGTTATGACAAAAAAAAAAACATGGGTTTAAAAAAAAAGGACAGCATCTCCCCTAAAACCCAACATTTTCTCTATACAAATTTTTCCTCCATTGAGGACCCCAACCAAACCAAACATGATATAACCCATTTATGGGGTTAGGTTTTTCCTAACTCCACATATAGACAAAGAATTTGCTGAAAATTCCTAACCCAAACATGAATTCCATACATGTTCTAAATAATTCCAACCAAGTATTCCATACAAAAGTTCCAAACATTCCATATACAATTCCATACTAAAATTCCATACCTTTGCTTTTCTTTTCTCCTTCCTTCTTCCTTCTTCTCTTCTCTTCTTCTTCTTCTTTTTCTCCTTCTCTTCTCTTCTCCCACCGTATTTGCTCTAGCCCCTCTCAAATGCCAAATGAGATATTTCTATGGCCATGTTCTGGGGTCTGGTCCCATTTCTTTGAGCCAATTTCCTCCTTTTTGCCTTTTGGTCCTTCAACTCCATTTTATTTGCAAATATAACTTATTCTTATCTCTTATATTAGCTCTATAATCTTCTTATCATATGACCTTGTCTTGATTGGTAAATTACTCACTTTACTCGACTTTTGAATTAATTCCAGATTTTTTCTTATTTTATTTTTAGCATTATTTTATTCCGAAAAAATATGCTTTTACTTTTATTATACCCTAAACATGTTATAAAATTGTAAGGGTATAATTTAGGGTGTTACAAGATTTCTGTTATGTACTCCTATGGGAGATGTGAAAACTCTGATATATGAATTAAGTTATATGTATACTGTGATTGAGGACCATTGCATGTGGTCATATATGTTATCCCACTAAGCTATAAGCTAAGCACGGGTGTTTCATCCGTGTAGGTACCAAATAGGTTGTCAGAGACATTCCACATTCGCTAGAGCCAACACAACATTAGGAGTCTTTCTGATGTAGGTCTTTGATCTTGTTTTTGTAATGTAAATGTAATATTTTAGTAATAGTGGAACTTTTGTAAGTACAAGCAAATGAGACTCTAATATATGTAAAGGACAATTTAAACACCACTACGGTGGTAGTTTTATAGTTTCCATCAAGTATAATGAATCTATGATATCATGTTTCTTTGAATCTTTGGGCCCACTAAATGCAAAATCGCCCAAGAAGTCCTAGTCTCGTGTGGCGTCCCCTCTCATGTTTAGGCTAAGGGAAAGGGCTAAGGCAAAACCTAGGGTTGGTGAATGATCGATATGAACAAATGAGCGTGGACTTAGCCTAATGGCTTTTCTTTTTGGCATCTAGGTAGGCAAGAAGTGTTGGAAGTGGAAAATGCCTTTTTTGAGGAGGAAGAGGGAGGAAGTGATAGGTTTCTTCAAAGAATTTCATGATCAAGGTCGTTTTTCCAAGAGCTTGAATGTGACTTTCCTAGTTTTGATTCCCAAAAAAAAGGTAGCTGAGGATTTGAAGGATTTTAGGCCCATTAGCCTAGTTGGTGGGTTGTATAATGACTTTCCAAAGTGCTTGATAATAGGTTGAAATTGGTGTTGGGGAAGTTGATTTCAAAGACTCAACATGCCTCGTGAGGGAGACTAAGGTTAGATGCATCCCTTATTAATGAGGTCACTCACTCCAATTAGAAAAAGCAGCAGAGTGCGCTTGTGTAAATTTGAAATTGAAAAGGCTTCTAACCATGGATTGGTCATTTTGTTATCGGTTATGGGAAAGACGGCTTGGAGAGAAATGTTATTGAGATCAAGTGGTGTTTATTCATAGTTTAATCTATTTTGGTGAATGGAACACCGGTTGGTTTTTTTCCGAAGTTCAAGGGGGTTGTGGCAAGAAGATCCTTTATTTCCTTATCTCTTTGTGATATCAAGGGAGGCATTAAGTTGCTTGCTAACAACTTGTAAGGTGAGGGGAAGAGGAAATGAGGGGTTTGATGTGTCTCATTTGTTATTCAAGTGGATCTATTAATTTCGACGTTCTTGTAAAGCTTCCTAAGATCATAGACACATAAAGTTGACTCTTTATGTGGTTTAAGCTACTAGCCTTGTGTAAGATGAATCTTGATGCTAAAAGTGAGCTTTTTGGTGCAAGTCGGGATGATTTGTGAGGAGCTAAATGTCAGATTAAGTGAAAGGTTGGTAATCTTCTCCTTTTGTTTATTTGATCGTATCATTGGGTGCCTCTTTAAGTTGGTGACTCATAGAGATGGGATGTTAGAATAGACTACAAGAAGATTGGCTATGTGAGAGGTTATACATCTCCAAGGGCATAGATTTAGCCTTAATTCTTAGTACACTAGCTAGCCTACCTATATATTTTATGTTTCTCATCACTATCCCTAGATTGGTTAGTATGAGGATTGAACAGAGTCTTCGAACAACGACCCCATTTAGTCAAGTGGAGGACCTCTTGTCTTGATAAGAAGTGAAGGGGTCTGGGGATTGAATCTTTCCATTTCTAATAAGGCCCTTGCAAAATGGAGTTTCCGCTTTGCAGATAAGAGAAGCTTTGGAATCAAATAGTAAGAGGGAAGCATGTAGAGGAACAAGGGGGTTAGGTGTACAAAAATCGTAAGATACATGGGTCGGGATGGAAAAGCAATTAAGAGGCTAGAAGAATGTCTTCATTGTGGGCAATGAGAAGGGTGTCTCGAGGGACAAGTGGTGTGGGATGGTGCCTTTAAATGTTGCCTTCCCCTCTTTATATGTTATAGTTGCCTCTAAAAAGGCTTTGGTCACAAATGTTTGGAGCCCGATCATGGGAGGGGGTGTTGGAATCCTTTGTTTACATGACTCTTCAATGATTAGGAAAAGAAGGAGTTGAGTAATTTATTTTTGCGCCTAAGTAGGGAGAAATTTCAACCAGAGCTAGAGGACAAAAGTGGGTAGTTAGAGGAGAAAAGTGGATAGTTCACTATTTAATCACTCTTCAAGTATCGCAACCCACTCCCTCCCTCAGAATCAAAGGTGCAAATTAAAGATTTTTTTTTTTTTCCTCTATGGAAAGCAGCTCGGGGTTAAGGTTTTAACACTTGACTAGCTTCAAAGAAAGGAAGATCATTGGCAAATAGGTGCTTTTTGTGCCAAAGGAATGAAGAAGTGATATATCATATCTTACTTCATTGTGCTAAAACAAGGATGTTATGGGAGTTGCTTCTTTCTTTATTTGGAGTTACTTAGGTCTTTCTGTCTTCAGTAAGACATGCTTTAGAGAATTGGAGGGGGACTTTTGTGGGAAAAAAGAGGAAGGAGGGTTGGAGGGTTGGGCCTTTATGCCTCTTTTGAATTATTTGCAAGGCAAGAAATAAAATTTTCATTGAAGACGAGAAGTTGTCTATGCAAAGTCAAGAGCTTATTTCCTCATTATTTCCCATGGCCTAAACTAAAAGGGTATAAAGGATGTTCCTCAAATAATTGTTTACTTCATTGATTGGTTGAAGCACACATTGAATCTGCTAGTTGTACAATTTGTTTCCCTTTCGCTTTCTGGTTTTGATGGGCTGTGGTTAGGTCCAATCGTTTGGTTAGACTTTCGAGGCTTCTTAGGTATATATGTCAGCTTTTTCGGTTTTTTAAGGCCCGGTTTCTTTGTTTGTTACTGTCAACTTTTAGGTTTGTCTTTCTTATTCTCTCCTTGAGTCGTTATTTTTGGCAAGTCTTTTCTTTTGTTTTAGCTTCATTACTCAAGAAAAAACTTAGATGTCTACTATAAGGTCTGAACTTTGAGTGAACCTATCTTGAAGATTGGATTTTGAAGCAATTGAGGAACTTCATACTTGAATTCCTTGTCTAACAATTAGAACTTGTTTTCGCCTCCGCGAAGCTCTCCCTTCACCTCGCATGGGCGCTTGCCTAAAGCATGGTAGGCTTCGCCAAGGCAACCCGAGGCCTCTCGGCTGCTATACTGCTCTTTTCATCCCTTCTGCTTTGTTTTATTATCTGAAACTCACAAATGTGAGGGATTAAGGAAATATTTGATTATAAGGGTGTGAATGTAGCATTTAGCTGGGCAAACACATGAGAAACATGGTGGAAATGCTAATAATCTGGCTCTTATCAGTCGCTATTTCGCAACTCTTTCTTTTGTTTTTAGTTCTTATTAACTAAAGAAGAAAAACTTATACTTATTTCGTCTGGCAGGTAAGGTCTAACTTTGTTTTTAACCAATCTTCAAGATTGATCAACAATCGAGAAACTCCTGCTACTTGACTTCTTTGATCTTACACTTTCAGAAATGATAAGGATGATTATTATAGTCATACTTCACCTGTACCAATCATAATGCTTTTCAGACACTCCAATTTCTTCACACACTGATCAATAATAAGTAGTAAAGTGGACTTAATTAAGTCTGAAACTGTTCAACCTAATGGAACTAGCCATTGATTACCAACCTAATCTAATTCTAATGTTGTTCGAATTACCGGAATTGATGATTTGATTAATTGAACTAATTATTGGTGAAGAAGTGATTGAATCAACAAATAAAAAGCTAGTTTCCGAGTTCACTGAGCAACTCCTATTTCAAATATGTGATGAAATTCTCAAACATTTAGTTACATTTGCGCATCAATTAGCCTGGGTCTATTATTGGTCTCTCAGCACCAATAACCTATCCTTAAATCTCTACTATCGCTTCTCAACTTCATGCCTCTAGGTCTCAAGAAGCATTAAGTGTAGCTAACCTTCTCAACCACACACAGCTAAAAGGATTCTCTTACCTATGGTCATCACATGGTTTAACATCCTCATTCTCATATTGCCATCTCTCGATCTCAAGTTTAATGTAAAAATAAACATGCATAATGATGATCAAGCATTCACAAGCATCGAACAAGATGGAAAACATCAAAATATATAATAACCTGGCAAGAAGATTATGTAATCATCAAATCAAAACTAGAGTTCATCCCCGAGCTACATCAGAGTCTAGAAGACTAAACTAAAGTTATAATGAACAAAAAACAACAAACTCTAATGGAAACATCAGCCATCGTGAGAAAATGGTGATGTAGCCTGCAGTCTTGCTCTCCACGCTCCGTGAAGGAATCCAACCTTAAAATTGCCAACAACCCAGATCACAAGTGAGTTCACTTTTATAAATTCTTCAAAGTTCATGGGTATTTTATCCTTTTTAGTTGAGTGCCCTTCTCAATTGGAAGTGAACTTGAGGCATTTAAAGTGTTGTATTTTGAAGTTTCTTATTTTTTTTGAAGAATCCGCAATTTTTGAAGCGCCTTCAAGTGACTTTGAAATTGGACAGAGAGCATCAGGGGCCACTTCAAAATTTTTGAAGTAAAAAAGGAGTGACTTTGAAATCCGGTAGAGAGCAGGCAAAGGCATTTTGAAAATTTTGAAGTCACTAGAAGGTGACTTTGAAATTTGGCAGAGAGTGAAAGTTGGTGCTTCGAAATTTTCGAATCCACTATGGGTGACTTCAAAACATGCTTCAAAATTTTTTATTCCTTCTCAAGGCATGTACCTATAAACCTGCACAAGGTATACAGCCCTGGGAAACCCGTGGCTATCTCCTCATTCCCCATAGTTCACAAAGCACTCTAAACTCCGTAAAATTTGTGTAAACTCAAGGAAAACATTAGTTCCAGGCTTAGAGACTAACATGTAGCTAAATTGGGGGTTTTTATGCCATTCACACTCAAAAAGACTATGAAATACTAGTGTAAAAATACATAATTTAAGTGTTCATCACACCCCAACCAGCTCATCGCTAGTCCTTAGCAATACAAGAGTGGAAAAGAATATAACAATATAAATTTACTCATGCTCATGTCATAGTGATGGAGAACCACAAACCCTTTTAAGCTCAATCATGTGGGTAATTTTTCAAAATTTCTAGCAATTCCTTAGGATTGGAATGTGTTTAGTGTCTCTATTGTATGAGGTCTTCCATACTGGGACATGCATGGCACTTATGTCCTCGAGTCTTGGCAAAGACTTTCCAAAATGACCTTGCTATTAGATACCCCAACTCCAACACATAATCAGAGATCTGAACTCTCCCCAACCAAGTTTGACTCACTTGGTAAACCTTTCACGACTAGGGTAGGTTAAGAATGCACCTTTTTATTCACTTAATATAACTAAAATTAGGCTGCAATGATTAAGGTCTTAGAGGAGTCCCCTATAGAGGGGATCTATTGGTGACTCCCCACTGGTTGGTTAAGGGCCCTAGGCATTAAGTACTTCTTGAACTTCTCCAAACACTCAACTAAAAACCTAAGAACCTACTTGTGAAACTAACCCATCTTCTATCCCATGTAGCGAGCAGTGAAGTCAATGACTCATAACCAGTTGGCTTAGGACGATAGGCTTTGAAAGGCCCTTAGGACTATGATCAAGATTCCAATTAGGTTCGAACACTTTATTCAACTTTCTTTTTCTTTTTTATTTTATTTTTTTGTGTCACTTTTTCTTATTTTTGTGGGGCTCGTTGGCCCTCTTTTATAAGTGTCTCAACACTACTTAAGCCACTATTGGCTACCTATGAGGTTTATCTCAAGAAGGGGGTGCCAGATCAGAGTACTTAGTATCTAGTGGTTTATGGTTAGTTTAATGCAAGTTCGATCTGTGGTTGGGTAGTTTAAAACTAGGGACTTGCACAATAAGTTCTCAATACAAAATCCTCAAGTATAACATCAATCAAACAAATTCCTATCCCTCGAGATATACTTTTATTCACAAGTACCCGACATGAGAAAAAAATTTAGGTGGTTTCCATCACTCTCTCCCCCCAACCAACATGTACATTGTCCTCAATTGACCAAAATATAACAACAGGAAATAAAGGTGGGTGAAAAAGATACTAAAATCAAGAGATGTTGCATGATGGATAAGAAGGCTTGAATATAGAGAAAAATACCTTAAAATTCTCCTTAAATAGAAAGAAAACAAAAGGAAATAACCATTTATCATTTAAAGAGCTTGGGTTGCCTCTCAAGAAGAGCTTAATTTAACTTCTCTAGATAAACGTCACTTTGAAGTCTTATCTTGAGTTAAGGACGATGGAGGCCTTTGCTGTGTCGAAATTATCTCCAAAATATGAATAGTTATCTTTTTACTTTGAAAGTGCCTTGCTCAGGGTGAGATACTTCAACTACACCATATGGGAAAACCTTAGAGACTGTGAATGGTCCTGGCCATCTTGATATAAGTTTCCCAGGGAACAAACGAAATCTAGAATTAAAAAGGAGCACTAGTTGTCCGAGGAAGAACTCTTTCTTAACGATGTGATTGTCATGCCAAGCCTTAGTTCTTTCCTTGTAGGCTTGTGCATTCTCATACGCCTCATTGCGAAATTCATCTAGGTCATTTAATTGCATAAGTCTCTTCTTGCCAATTGTACACGCATCATAATTTAACCATCTTGTTGCCCAATATGCCTTATGTTCCAATTCAACTAGTAGGGGGAAAGCTTTCCCATAAACTAACCTTTAGGGGGACATCCCCATTGGTGTTTTGAAAGCGATGTAGTATGCCCATAATGCGTCATCAATCCTTACATCTAACCCTTTCTCTTTTGATTGTATCATCGTCTATGATTCTCTGACCTTTATTTGAGATCTCAAATTGGCCATTTTTGGGGCTGGTAAGAAGTTGTCGTATGTGTGTTTCACCCCATATTTATTTAAGAAGGTCCAAACATCATCATTAAAAGGTCCCCCATCACTAATTATCGCTTGAGGGGTTCCAAACCGCGAGAAGATATGCTTCTTAAGAAATTTCAATACTACTTTATCGTCGTAGGTTGTAGTAGCTATAACTTCTACCCACTTGGACACATAATCAATGGCTAAAAGGATGTCTTCGTTGCCATGATATTTAAACGGTCCCACACCAATGCCCCATATGTCAAAGAGTTTCAACTCCTACTCTATTCTTCAATGGTATTTCATTCCTCCGAGATAAGTTCTCTATCCTCCACATCATCACATGTCATTATAAACTCATATAATTCTTCTGAACAGTAATAATAATAAAATCCTGATTACAATACTTTAGCTGTTGTTTTATTACCTCTAAAGTGGCCACCACATTCAAAGGAGTGGCAATGTTGTAGTATAGCTCCTATTTCCTTCTCGATGACATTCTAATCAATTTGATCTCGCACAATGTCTATATAGCACTGGGGATCTTCTCCTCTATAATAGTGCTTCACATCATGTGCGATTTCTTTCTCGGTGATAAGATAACTCTTTTGATATATTGGTCTGGGCAAGAAGTAGTTACAAACTGGCGACCAGGGCACTTGAGAGATGGCTAATAACTGTTCGTTTGGGAAACTGTCATTGATCTTGACTTGATGCTTAGTCTCACTCTCTAGCAATTCAAGCTTAGAAAGGTGGTCAACCACCAAGTTCTCCGTGCCTTTCTTATCTTGGATTTCCAAGTCAAACTCTTAAAGTAATAATACCTACCGAATGAGTCCCAGTTTTGTATATTTTTTTTTCCATGGTATTTGATAAGAATGATAAGTGAAACCACTGCTGTTAACAGATATGGCTGCAACCTGTCAAAGAAAAACATCCATAACTCCTTCCACCGCTGGTTTGCAATTCAATTGGGCTTACAGCGCTCACTAGCATAATGGATCACATGCGTAACTCTACCCCTTCCGTCTCAAACCGCCTCACCGGTAACGTCAAACATCACATTACGAGTCTGCAGCTTCCAACCGGTAGCCACAATGGGTGTAGATCATCATCTCCTTAAGAACGGAGAAGGCTTTTTACTGCAGCCAAAGACAAAACAAAATTGTATATAAGGTTAGAGATGGTTTGAGATTTTTCGAGAAATCTTCTATGGAGCATTCTATACCTTGCATGACCTAAAAACCCGTATGCCTTACATTGGTTGGCCTGGGGAGTTTTTCAATTGTCTCTATTTTCGGCCTCGGACGAATGCCCTTCACTCAAAATTTCAGGGCCTAAGACGATACCTTCCCGAACCCGGCGGCATTCCAATTATACTATGTCAGTTTATCAGACCTTTTAAAACCAAGCATGATTGGTGCAATTCTATCGTCGAAGCACCGCCAAACTGAGGTCATCCATGAATACTCTATGATTTGCTCTACCATGTTGGAGAAAATGGCGGCCATGCATCTCTGAAAGGTGCATGGAGCCTTGCATAGTCCAAACGACATGCATCGGAATGTGAAGGTCCCATATGGACAAGTAAAGGTAGTATTTTTTCGATTTCTCTCGTGTATATCGTCCACATACCTGAGCACCACAAGAAAATAGTAGTATTCATGCCCAACTAGTCGATCCAACATCTTATCAATAAAGGGTATCGACAAAATGGCCTTTCGAGTTGCCTTATTAAATTTCTTATAATCAATGCAAATCCTCCAACCTATAACGATGCGGGTTAGAACCAATTCATTGTTTTCGTTTTTTACTACAGTCATTCCCCCTTTCTTTAGTTCCACTTGGACTAGGCTTACCCATAGACTATACGAGATTGGGTAGATTACTATTGCGTCTATCCATTTCAGCACTTCCTTCCGCACAACTTCTTCTATGCAAGGTTTCATGCACCTATAGAAATTTACCACATCCTCTAACAATATCTGGTGCATACACATGGAGGCACTAATCCCCTTGATGTCAACTAAAGTCCATCTAATGGCTGCCTTATGTTCTCTAAGGACCCTCAATAGTTTCTTCTGGCTGATACGAGATTCTAAGCAATTATAACCGAAGTTTGATGCTTCGCCAAGATAGGTATATCGAGATGTGCTGGGAAATGGATTTTGCTCTACTATTGCTGCTTTCTCAATAGATGGGATGGGGCGACTGGTGCTCTCACCTAGAGTTTCAAAATATCTTCTTCTATTCGGCTCAAATGAATCCATCCATGCTACACATTTCTTCACCTCTTCGTCTTCCCACCCATTATTTTAAAATAGCCTCCAAGAGATCATGTTAAACCTCTTGGTTAGACACTATAGCTTCCATGGTATCGAGGTGGTAACAACTATCACTCTCAGTTAGGTATTTCATAGCATCAAAAACTGAAAAGTCACTTCTTCCCTCCTTCCAATCTCTAAGTTTTAACTCACCTTCTTTCTAAAAGCTTATCAAGGCCTCAGAGTAGCTAAAAAGGGTCTCCAAATGATCACATTTCCTTATCTTCTTCCATATCTAAAATAATGAAATCAACTGGGAAGATAAAATTATTTACTTTAACCAATACATCCTCAATAACGCCCCTCAGATGTTTGAACGACCTATTTGCCAATAGAAGAGTCATTGTAGTTGGTTTCGCTTCACCCAACCCAAGCTTCTTAAAAATCAATAAGGGCATGAGATTTATACTTACCCCTAGATCACATAAATCTTTCTCAAATATTCCATTTCCAATGGAGCAAGGGATAGTTTAGCTCCCAAGGTTTTTCAACTTAGGAAGTAGATTTTTCCTCGAAGGATGACATCGATTCCTTCGGGAAGAGCCATTGTCTGCTAACTGCAAGCCCCTTCTTGTTTAGAAATTCTTTCACAACTTTGCATGAGTTTACCTACTCTAAGGCATTTGCAAAGGGATATTGATATGTCTCTTTTCTTGAACATTTCCAAGAAACTTTGAAAATTGTTGATCCATCTTACCCTTTCCTGCGAAGAAATGGGATGATCGGGTTCTAGTGCTTCAAGGGGTGGAATGATTTCCTTACTTGTGTTGTCAATTCTGCTGACCTATGTAGGACTTTCTTCTCTTATTTCTTTTCTTTCGCCTTCTTTAATCTCATCCTTCACCTTTTTCGGGGCCTTGGTCAAATTCTTAAGTGTTTTGCCACTTCTCATGTTGATGACCTCGCATCGCTTCTTGTTATTTCCTGTGGGAATTTCTCATAGCATGTTGGTTAGTTGATCAAACTGATTCTAAAGGCTCGTCATGGTCTCATTCATAAAGCATCTAATGTATCTATCAAAAGTTTCAAAGAATCGGGTTGCTAACCTTGTAAAACCCATAGATTTGCATCCACCTTGACACTCCCTAATATGGGCACATTCTCAAAGAATTTTGTATACATGTCCTTAAGCCTCATGCATTTACTGCCCTTATGGTTAGGCAAATTTGTGGATTTCCATCAATATAAAACTTGCCTGAGGAAAAACTTTTCGGAGACTACAACCTCATTCCAAATGGGTGATAGTCCTGCGGTTTGTGAGTTCAACCAAGCCTTAGTCTTATCCCATAAAGAAAATGGGAAAAGGCGAAGTCTCATTGCCTTGTCAGATACACCGTTGTATTTCAAGGTGTCGCACACCTCTAGGAAGTTCGAGATGTTGGCATTAAGGCCCTCATTATCTAGCCCAAGAATCGCTATTCTCGCACCAAATTTATAATGATCAACTCTATCTGTAAAGTTGCTCGCTTAGATGGTTGGTCACAAATTAACATTTCTATCAACTATTGTAAGTGGCACTACATACTTGTGTATGATGGAAGTGCATTCACCACTTGCTAATCTCACCTCATTATTGTATTCATGCCTCTTCCTGAGATTCACATCAAATGTTATCGTGAATCAGATATTCTCATTCCTAATAATATATCCATCTCAACCATAGCTTTGGACTAAGATCATTCAACCTTCTGAATTTTTCCCCACTTTCCGAGCACACTTCGTGGTTTGATTAAACAAGCATTTGAGTACTCTTTCCCTTCTTGTCTTAGCATATGAGATTTAGAACCTAAAACCAACACAAATAACAAGAAAAAAAAAAGGAAAGGATGAGAATTCTAATAATCAATAAAGAGGAAAAAAACAAAAAGGAAATCAGAAATAGCATAAAACAAGAAAAATGGAAACTACGACTAAATCCAAATCAACACAAAACTATTTTAGTTAATATCAATAGTTGCCTAGTTCCCTCAAAGAATGCTACTGTAACTTTTGGACTTTTCTACATGCTAAATTTCTCCACAAGTATATAGATCACACAAGTAGTAAAGTATACTTAACAAAGTCCGGAATGTTGAACCCACAGGGAACTAACCACTGATTACCAACTTAATGTAATTCTAATGTTGTTTGGATTACTGAAATTGATGATTTGATTTGAATTAATCACTGTTAACATATGAAATGATTAACGATCAGAATAAAATCTAGGGTTTCCGAGTTCACCCGGAGCAATCCCTCTATTTCGAATTTGTGATGAGATCCTCAAACATTTAGTAACATTTTGTAGATCAATTAGTCGAGTTTGTTATTGGTCTTTCTTGAGCACCAATAACCTATCCATAAGACTCAACTATCACTTCTCAACCTCAACCCCTAAGTCTCAAGAGGCTATATAAGGCAACCTTATGATAAAACGCGAGCCATATGAATCTCATTCATAGTCATCATACATGGTTTAACATCCCCGCCTCTAACTTCCCCATCTCTTCTCATTCTTAGGTTTAATGTAAAAACATGCAAAATGGTGATCAGACATTTGTAAGCATTAAGAACATGATGGAAAACATCAAAATAGATAATAACTCAAGTGCTGAAAGTTTACATCATCAAATCAAAACTAGGATTCATACCTAGGGCTACATCGTATCCCTAGAAGACTAAATTAAAACATACGAAGACAAGAAAATAGAAAAAATCTAATGGGCATTAAGATTGATGTATAAAATGGTGATGTAGCTTCCTAGGCCCTGTCTCCCACATCTGCATGAAGCGGAATCCAATGCAATACAACAACTTTAAAAAAACAAGTGAGTTTGCTTTTATAAGCATCTAGGGTTCCAAGGGGTATTCTTGTCATTTTAGTCGAGTGCCCTCTGATGAATACACATTGGAGTGATAATTATAGTAGAATTCAGCACATCTAAGTCACAATTTACCCACATTTGTCATAAGAATAGGTACTTCTAATTTCTTCTATGTTTTTAGACTTGTGCGTGTCTTTCAAAGTTTAAAACGAATGCACAAGGATGTATACCCGAAGCCAATACGAAGCACCGGTGGATGTGGGTGAACAATTGACGAAGTCTCTGAACTCCAAAGAAGCAAGGAAAGTTGACTAGACATATCAGACTCGAGCAACCAAACTCACTCGCACAACTCATTGGTGCGGCGCGGGACATTGTACCGTACAACCCAAACTTGTACCGGTACAACTTGTCAATCAATTATAAAATCTGTACCTAGATAACTTAAACATGTATCTGCATAACCGCATGGAAATCAGGATTTGTCCAAGAACTCGATCCGCACGCCAGGCACTCTTGTCACCAACCAAAATGGAAAATCACACTGGAGGGGATATAAAAGGAAGAGGACATAAGTAAAAGGGAGTTTTTTTAATTTCAGGCTTTAGGGTTTTGAAAGAGAAAAGTTTTCTCCATTTCGAAGGGAACTTCAGATCCCGATTTAAGATTTTCTTCTATCGAGTTTTAGATTCAAGCGTTTGTAATCTTTCGCCAGTAAATACTTATCTTTCTTTAAATCCTAATATCTTTATTCATCCTTCTCTACTTTACATAAGTGAACTTACTTCCAAAAAAGGTACCCACTTTTACATTAATCGCTCTTAATTATAATTGCTTTTATAAGTTTTATAGTTCTAAAACCCTTACCGGAATCCATCTGGGAAACTCAATTCCTCGACTAAGGTATATAGTCCTTCCACCTCTTTGATCTTCAATGGATTGTAGTAATATTAATTACTTGTGTAGAAGAGTTGTAAATCCTTAGTTTATTCTGACAACGTGTTAACGAGATATCCTCACAGCTGTGCTTGATCATGAATGCAAGCTAAGGGTTCAGATAACTAAGAACAAGTGTTTAGTATTACTCGATCATCTTTATTTTCCCAAGAGCATTTAAAGATAAATCCTCCATCAAAGACCGTTTATCAATGTCTTGATGAGTTTATAAATAAGAGGTGGGACTTACATGATCGGGAGCGAAAGGAACCCAAAATCCAAAGAATTCTTTTTATTTTAAAAAATTATTCAAACTAATCAACTATCTGCAAATAACTAACACAACTCACACTTTTTTTAAATCATACCCTTTATTGGTACAGCTTCATTGGTCGATAAATTAGACCACTTGTGGAGATGACCTGTGAGTCCCACAAGATACAATGCTGTACAACCGTAATTCCGCCGGGAATAGACAATTCGCATCAATAAGGACGGCATTTTTACGCCACGCCGGAGTGGCTACCAACCGTTGATCTGAAGAGAGCTAGAGGTAATGGTAATGGTACTGCAACCCAGACGCTTCCCATATTTTTTTTTTTTTAATTTTGTTTTGCTTTAGCCTGGAAATCTCAGCTGGTACTGACTTACAGAGTGTAGTGTATGTCGGGCCGCTTGCAACGAGTAGCGCCCGTCTAGTAAAGCCAGTGCCTCCTGTGGCACCAGAAACCAATAGGCTTCAATTGGTCTCAAGATAACATTATACCTTCAAATGGATCACCTCGGTAATCGCAACCTCTCGTTTAACGAACATACTCAAAGGATTCCCTGTTAACCCACAAGTGACCCAATTAAACCTCACAACACCTGAGAAGCCACACCCCAAAGAGCATCCCTGTGAGTAGGATGGGAATGTTAACTTCCAAAATCAATATGTGAGGTCTCCCACATCTACTCAATGTGTGGAAAGAACCCTTAGAGAAATCCTACAACCTCAAAGGACTACAACCAAATTCTTGCATTTGTCTTCCCGAAGAGGCCACCAATTTCAATGAAGTCGAAATGATCCGTTCTTACCCGCATATCATGGTTCGACCAGAACCCTTACCTATCATGAGAGATTTCAAGATGTTTGCAAAGGTATTTCTTCACCGGGCTCACCCTCCACATAACTGCCTAGTTTTATTTCCTTTCGCTTTAAAGGAGAAGTTAAAATTTGCCTGCATTCCTTGGCGCTAATTCCAATCTTACATAGGGAAAACATGCTAACACCCCCAATAAGTTTTTCCCTCCCGCACGTATTCAATGCCCCTCATGCGAGCAATCTTAACTTTTCTAAAAAGCCAGTAACCCTTCAATGCAGACGGGAAAGATATAAGGATCTCCTCCATGCTATCCCTCCCCATGGATCGATGGACAAATATGCATACACCAAGGATTATCCCCACACAAACAAGACATCCGTACGATGTGTGCGTGCGAATTCTATGAAAAGAGAGTGCTAGGGAAGCAATCCAACTCTTGACACTATAGCAGAATGCTCGAACTTGGGAGACTAACACCTCCATAAGACACCCGCTAAAGTGCATAGCACACTCGAGGGGCTTTAATCCATCACCTAAGAGAGAGAATGATATTGTGCCAAAACTGCTAATTCAAGGAAATTAGAGGCTACAGAGGGATGAAAAAGGTGAACGAGGTAACTAAGCAGGCCTCAATTATCCTCGGGGCATCTAAATGGACTTGTGAGTGTAGGAGAGCCATGCATTATATGCGATGACCCTACACACGTAACCATTAAATGCCCAAATCTTCCTCAAGTTAAGGGAGCCATTCAAATAAAGTAAGCCAACGCCCTTAACTACCAAAGGAAACCTTTCACTCCCATACCTAAACTTATAATCCCGGGAAGGCAAGATCCTAATTTTAGCCGGAGAAATGTAGGGAGGCCTCGCATACGCTAAACAACCAAGGCTCCCCATTATCAAAACCATGCTTTCCACCAAATCCTCCCATTTCGTAACTGCGTCCCAAGATTTCTGTGTTCTAATCAAGGTCATCATCCACCGAACCAAGGGAATCAAAGCTCACAGCCTTACCAACCTCCTCATAAGAGAAGTCTAGAGGACATAGTAAATACTGCGACAAAACCCAACAATCCACAAACACAGAACTCCGAATCAAGCTCAATGATGTGAGATCTCAGATAACCAAGTTAACCTCTCGCCCAGGTAAATTCTTCAACAAAAAAGGGAAACTTCCATCTCAACCCATTCAAACCACAAGCGGCAAAATAGCCAGAGAAGTTCAGACCAATCGAGGTACCTTGAAGATCGGGAAGGTCACTACTACCCTTCAAGTGGTAAGGTAGTTGACAAACCATTCCAACCAAGGAACCATCACAAGAGTCTCAAAGCAATCGGTTAGAGAAGATGTAATATAAGACAAGCCTCTACGTCCCTAATACAAATGAATTGAGATCACCTGCAGGAAGACAAGTCCACCCATATCCCTCCAAATCATACCCACATAGATTGAGAGCACCAAAGAAAGTGCGAGTCAAACTAGCGTCGAATTATGAGTTAATCGCTGGGGTGAATCGAACATTCCCTTGTTAGATGCCATTAAGCAAAATCCCCATCATATAAATTTAAAGATTCGTACTCAGAAAAGGAAGTTAGGTGTCAACAAGGAGGCCTTTCATGATCGCAATCTACCTCACTAATTCGAACAATCCGCCTCTAAAATACAAAGACCTGTGAAGTCCTACTATTTCTATAGCAGTGGGTGGTCCAGTTAAAAATGCGAGTGGACTGGCAAAAGATCCCGCCGCTCATCATAAGTGGATCCAGGTTAGATATCCTGATTTCAACCATATCACCCCACAACTGGTCGATCGTAGTGTAAAAATCTTGTGGGAATAGTGAAGGATGTTTTGGCAATAAGCGGGACAAATTTTACTCCTGTGGATTTGCAGCTGACACTCAACCTCGGTTTAATCAAGGAACCCATTCCCGCACTCGGGCCGACCATTCGCAACCCATGAACGCCACGTATACATTGTAGGAGGCCTAAATCGACACTATCGCTTGGGTAACATAACCGCGAACTAATATTTTCAATGTTATTAAAGGAATGGAGATGAAGAAGATATTTGTGAAATTAACATGGTTGATTCCGCAGACAAAATACCTCGGATAATGTCTCATATGACGATCCTTTCTTTAAGTCATGTTCGTCACTGAATGCAAGGAGGAAGTGACCACACTGGAGGTCAGAGTTTCACTTTAATCGAGTATAAAGATGTATTGGAAGTTAATGGGTGGACACCTAAATTTGAACCTTTGCCACCAAACGATAAGACATTGCCTCCTGAGGAGGCCACCTAAGCTTCAACTAAAACCTTACCAACACATCTCAAATATGCATTCTTATGAGGACACTTTTCCGTAATCATATCTTCATCCTGACGACCAAGAAACTCAACTTTTAAAATATTGAAAACCCACAGATCGTTTTAGGTCGGACAACTGCGTATATTAAGGGAATTAGTCCTCGATTCACACATAGAATTCACTAAGAGATGTTAAACCTTCTAGGCAACCACGCAGACGATTGAGAACCCAATAATGAAAGAAGTGGTGAAGAAGGAAGTTTTAAAAACTCTTGGATAGGGGGTCTACCCTATTGCAGATAAGAAGTGGGTTAGTCCAACATTGTGTAGTTCCAAGTAAGTCTGAGCGCGTAGTCGCCAATGAAAATAATGAAGCCTATTCCTACTGTGTCACCTGTATGGAGGTGTGAAGCATTATAGGAACTAATGCGCGGTACTAGGAAAGACCATTTTCCTCTTCCGCTTAGGATTAGATGTTAGAGAGAGTTGCGCACAATTCTATTGTTTTCTCGATGGGTACTGGGTACAATCAAATTGAGATAGCTAAGATCAAGAAACCATGCTCACTGCCCAAAATTTCACTTTTAGAAAATGCTTGGACGCAACAAAAATCTAATCTTCCTAAATCGATGTACGATAATCGCTGATATGATAGAAATCATATCGGAAATCTTCACATTATTTCGCTGTGACTCGTCGAGCTACGCTTTAGAGAACTACTAAAGCCGAGAGGTGTCAAGAGAAAATCTTGTGTTAAATTGGGAAAATGTCATTTCCGCTTAGTAACATTGGGGCGAATTTTCTTGAAATACATTGTATCAAAAGATGGAATCGGGCTGATAAGGCCAGTTAAACTGATTTAACCCTCCTATTCTGGTGTTATGACATAAGGTCATTCTCGCTTATGCCTGCTTTTTGCAGAAGGCTGAGTAAAAGACGGAGTGCCAAGAGCCCACCCTTGTACTTTGTTTGTTAGATGTCTCTTTCACATGGTCACAAGCTTGTGGGATAATCGTTTATTAAGCTCAAACATGCTAAGGTCAACACCGGCACCATGCATGGTCTCCCCAATTGACTCCTCCTATTTCAGCCCAAGCAAAGGAGCAAGGATTATGCCATAGGTCGTAAGCAGATGTGAGGGAAGACAAAAAAGTGCTTTGCCACATGCCATGAAGACACTAGACTCGTGACAAAGCCAACTACACAAATCCACAAAAGGAGTTTCAGTCAGCTGCTTTGCTCTAGAAAATTTAGCTCGCTGGTATTTGTCAGTTCAGAACTATCTTTACGTATCATGCTTGAAGTACTGCCTCTAAATGGATACAAAAACCCCTAACTAGGTGGATTTTTACCATGTCAAGAATTCAATTTGACCATTAAAGATAAAAGGTCGAGAACGTGGTCGCGACCATTTATCTCGATTAGTTCCGCATTCCAACTCTGCGCTACCCATAGTATAGTTTTCCGATGAGCAACTTTTGCTCTTGTTCATTGCCCGTGAAGTTTCGTATATCAGAACTACCTAGTAACTGCTAGATTCCAAATTTCAATGGGCTTCTCAACAAAGAGAAAATTTTCAAGCATATATTGACAATTACTTTGATGATCCTATCTATTTAAATACCGTCTGCATCAAATATCAATGAGAAGATGTGTGCCTAATGATATGCATTAGGATTTTAACTTTTTGCCATTCTGAAGCCTATGGAGGACATTTCTTTGCCCAAAAGGTATTAAGATTTTGTAAGTCAGTCACCGCCCACCTTATTTAAAGATTGTTTTGATTTCTGCAAGACTTGTGCTCAGTGCCAGCAACTAGGAGGGGTCACAAAACGCAACATGATGCCTCTTACCCCAATTTTAATTATTGAAATTCTTACCGCGGCATGTGACTTCACTGTGGCCTTTTTCCCCCCGTGGTTATTATCTCTACATTTTATTATCTCTGACACGTGTCTAGGTGGGTCGAGGCAATTCCAACGAGAACCAATGCACCATAAGGTTGTTTTGAAATTCATAAAGGAACATATTCTTTCTCGCTTGGAACTCCTCGTGCAATTATTAAGATGGTGACTGATTTGCAATCGATCTTTTGAAAATCTGTTAAAAAAATACGGAGTCACCCATAAAGTATCAACACTACTAATCATGCACTAAATGGTCGCTTTGAGCTTAGCTAATAGGAGATAAAACATATTTTAGAAAAGACTCGCTGTCTCAAATCGAAAAGACGGTCACCCCTGGCCTTACCGAGCGCTCTTCGCTTCAAAATTGCATCGCTTTAAACTGCTCAGTGCATGTCTCCCCTATAGGTTAGTTTATGGCAAGGCTCGCTTATCTGCCGCAGAGATAACACCGGGCTTATCATATCGAACTTTTACCCCATCTAATCCTGCGGGGCAGCGCTTATCAGTAGCTTAACAACTTCAACCGCGAGAGAGTCGGCGAAAGCTCCCGAATTTACAAGGAGCGCCGTTATTCCATGACAAATCTATCGCCTTAAAACTTTCGAACCCAATCGTAGCACGCTATACAAATTTCCGATCAGATTCTTCCTGGAGCCCGCTTCATTGATCGCCCATTCATCGTTAAGGTGGTTTATCCGCATACGGCCGCGGAGACGAAAAATCCTGGACAACTAAACTCCTTCAAGGTGAATGGGCTAACGCCTCAAACCATTCCTGAGCATTTCTCTCCCCACAGCATACCGTGGACTTGGTAGCATTCGCCCACCAAAACTCTCCTTCCAAGTAACCCCATTCTCCACTTGTTGTATAGTTTTGATTTTATTTTTGTTCTTGCTTTCTATTTTATTGTTTTACCAATTGCTTTTCAATAAAATAGAAAATAAAATCATGGGGCTCTTTTGTTTCTACCACCCAATCCGCGGTGGAGCCCTTAGTTTCTATGCATTGAGGGCAATGCTTGTTTCTGTTGTGGGGGTAGGTGTTCACTGGTTGAACGTAACTACGCGCTCGTTATATGTTCAGTGGGTCAAATTTTTCAAAATTTGCTTCTTTCGAGCATTATGTTTTACCTGCACTGTACATACCCGCTTGATCTCATACACTCTTCACATCATCTTATCGCATGTACATCTTAACAAGCACACACAACAAGCTTTGTGTTCTTCTGTGGATTGTCCCCCCTTGCATTCTACCTACCTTACTGCTCACACAAACCACAGACTTATGGTCAAAATTTCTCCGATCATGCTTGTTATCGCTTTCCACGAAAGACCAATTTAGTCATTATGTTAACTCATGCATCATGTTTTTATGGAACATCTCAGATAATTGGAAAAATGATTAGAGGCTATTTTTGTATACCCGCTGCCTCAGATATTCCCTTGCACCCATTCTGAGCTTAAAGTTGCCAAGTCAATTCGAGCCTTAGGAGCCCTAGTCAGTGGAATAACCGTAAACCCTATGGAAGATTGCGGGTACCTAAAGAAGAAATTCCAATGACCAAGTCTACGAATACAGTTAGTTGTGGAATCTGAACAAGAGAAAAAGGGAACATGCAGCGAAACCCGGGATGAAAGGCAATTGAAATGTCAAATTATACATCAACCCCACTGCTTAAAAAAAAAAAAAAAAAAATCAGTTTGGGAACAATTGTACGCATAACTAAACATACCCCAGCACAACTTGCTAAAAAACAAGCAAGCATGGCTAAAAATCGTACAACTTAAACATGTACCGATACAAACTCCTTATTCAAAAGTGGTAAGGATGGAGTTTGCACGGTACAACTTAAACATGCACCCGCGCACAATCGGGCCTGAATCAAGGAAGGGCTTAAACCAAAAATCACGCCTTCACTTTCCATGTTTTTTGCCATTCCACAAAGTGAGCCCTAGCCGTTTGCTTCCTCTCATAAGCATTCCCAAGATCACTGTTCCGCCAAAGCCATATCTCAGCTCTGATTGTTTGTCCAATCGTTGTTCGAAGCGGTAAGCCCTACAAATTTTTACTAGCATTGTTGATTCCTCCTGGGCTATACATGGATTTGTTTGGTCGGATTTGTCATATTATTCTCCGATTGTCGGTCAAGTGCCCTCCGCCGCAGATGGCAGGAGATCAAGATCCGATGTGCACAGGCCAGCCCAAAGGTCGCTCGCATGTGTTTTCGATATGATGATTTATATCCGGGCTATCCGGCCGTTATTACATTGCTACCCATGGCACGTTCTAAGAATATCTAGAAAGGAAAGGCATCCGCCTCATGGAACAAGTCGTGAAGAAGCTTAAAACTACGCTCCCACCTTGGCCAAGAAGGGGAAGTGGAAAACGACCAGGATCCTCTGGAAGTGAGAATTATCCGGACAAAGGATGATGAAGATGTATGGCCATGTTTGCCGAGATTCGAGGAGAGCACAATAATCCCATTAATGGCAAATAGGGGTTTCCACCACGTAGGGGTGTTAATTTGGAAACGTTTTTATATTCTCATCCCATCAGATTATCCAGAATGAATATGCACCCTCGTGCACACCTGAGGTTCATCGGGATGTTTACCCCGTAGTTCGGGAGTTCTCAAGCACCAACTTGAAGGAAAATCAAATGGTTGAAACCGTATCGAGACTTTGATGGAAAGGGGCCTTGTCACCCCGACCGGGATAAAGACATGCTCAAATTATTCGCCCCGACGCTGGACCGACCATATCCACCAAAAGGCCACTTACTCTGATGCCCAACAAACATCAGGCTATGTGCACCCGCCTCAGGCTCCATGAGTGGATTTAAAAAAGAATTTGTTCCCCGAAAGCTCAAACCGTAATACGCCCTGGCTTGGAACAAGATCATCACAATAGGATTTGAGCATAAGGGTGAATGATGTCCCCAACTAAGAATTTATTCATTTTTAAAATGAGGTTGCGAACTGGTGCTCTGACGACCAAGTGATTGTGGAAGAAGCCGGTGAACCAGGGGGAACGCTGAAGAACAGAGGGTGTTACCCAGCCGGGCCGATCACAAATAAGACCGAGGCCAAGAGCGGGCAGCAAAGATCCACTAGGGACTCCCAGCCCCGTTGCCTTCGCATTCTCCTCCCGGACCACTTCATCCACACCAAAGACCACGAGCACATCGCCTTTGAAGAGGATGAGCCGCGATCAAGGGGTGGTTCATGCATTCCTGAAGTATAAATTGATCGACGCTCTCTCGAGCTCAGAGCCACATTTTTCGGGTGTGGAGAGCTGTGCGATGGCGGATGCTACTCAGAGTTGAGAGATCTGTGAAGAATGATGATCAGGCGGACGAGGACGATTCTTCGATGCAGAATTATGATCACGCTGATAGTCGTTAGCGACTAGTGGTGTCGCAATCTAGTAGACCTTAGCCATGTTATGCCAACACCCGTTTTGATCTTTTACCTTTTTTTTTTCAAGCTTGAGCCCACGCCATTATACAACTTTTAACCCTGGGATTCTACTTATGTTTGTCAGTTTCTTTTACATTAAGATGCATAAGGTTATGTTCCGTTATATTATCAAGCATCTTTATATCAATCACTACAACTTCACCGTCAGATGACTACCTTACATTTCTAAAATTCATAATCCTTATTTGAATAACCAATTTTGTGTTAGCCCTCAAGAGAATAAACCATTGTGCAGAATGTGGTTGGTCTTAAATGAGTCATGCTGGTGTATACTAGCTGGCAGAAATGTTCATTCCAATTGTTATTTTGAAAGATTCTTGCAAAAGCTTGACTGCACGAGCTCGTTGAGATTCATACCTAGTGGTTCGATCTAAATCTTGCTGTGCACTGTGTAAGGAGTGAAAAGAAGGATGTGAAACACACAGTGAGCAATCATGCGAATTATATCTATACATTCTTATGATCCACATATCATGGAGAAGAGATTTCTAATCTTATGCTTAGACTGCAGCTCGTCAACAAACACGTGTAGATGTAGCTCTGAGTTAATATGGTGACTGATGTGTAAATCACGAATCAAGTCCTGAACTCCAAGAAAATAAGGAAAAGTGACTGAGATATCATTCAAGATAACCCAAACTCTGTAATTCTTGCATAACTACTGGAAAAGTGAATGTGAATATATTTGTACTCCAAGATAAACTAAACTCAGATTCCAGACAACTTGTTGAAAATTGACATAGAATTAAAAATGGCAATAACTTTTTAAATAATATCGTACAATTGTATGAAATCATGGATTTGTCCAAGAACTTAATCCACAATGCTAGGCACTCGTCAATTAATCCAAAATGGGAAAATCACATTGAGGGGGATATAAAAGGAAGAGGACATAAGTAAAAGGGAGTTTTTTTAATTTGTGTTTTAGGGTTTTGAAAGGAGGTATAAGTTTCTCCATTTCGAGTGGGAACTTGTAGATCCGTATTTAAGATTTCTTTCTATCGGAAGTTTTTAGATCTGCCGCCATAATCTTCTAGAAATACTCATCTCTTGCTTTAAATCCTAATATCTCTGTATTCATCCTCTTCTCGCTTTACAAGTAAATTTCGATTTCCAAAAGGTACTGCTTTTTATGATTAACGTCTCACCATAATTGTTCAGATAAGTTTTGGTGAGTTCTAAACCCTTATCACTGAATCCACTGGGAAACTCACCCCACTAAGGTATAGTCCCCATTCCTCCTTTGATCTTCAATGATTGTGTAATATTAATTACTTGGTAGAAGAGTTGTAAATCCTTAGTTAAGATATTCTGACAACTGTTAACGATATCCCAGACACTATGCTTTGATCATGAATGCAAGCTATGGTTCGTGATAACTAAGAACAAGTGTTTAGTATTACTCGATCATCTTTATTTTCCCAAGAGCATTTAAAGATAAATCCTCCATCAAAGACCGCTTATCAAATGGTTCCGGCGAGTTTATAAAATAAGAGGTGGACTCATGATCAGATATGAACTCTTAAAAATCCCAAAGAATTGCCTTTATTTTAAAACATCCAAACCAATCAACCATTCAACAAACCAACAACCTTTACAATTCTCTTTTTTAAATCATACCCTTATCGGGAGAATAACTTCATATCATGAAATTAGACCACTCCCCGTGGAGATGACCGTGGATTCCCACAAAGATTACAACGTTAGACAACCTGTAATTCCTACGCTGGGGTTTAGAATTCAGATACTAATAAGATCACACCTCCCATTTAAAGTGAACTTTATATCATGTTGTACCTCAAACTTTTTTTTCGCAGCGAATCCGCACCTTCGCGCCTTCAAGTGACTTTGAAATTGATATGAGCATCGTGGACCACTTCAAAATCTTCGGTCGCTAGGTTGACTACATCCCGGCGTAGAGGCAAAGGCACTGAAATTTTCAGTCAATAGTGGTGATTTAAATTTTCAAAGCCACTATGGGTGACTTCAAAACCTACTTCAAAATAGTTGATTCCTTCTTAAGGCATGTATCACTTCTGAAACACATGCGGCATACTTCGCGGCCTCGTGAACCCTTATGGCTATCCCATATCCATGGGTCTACAAAAGTACCTAAATTGAGATTGGGGGGTTTTATGCAATTCACACTCGAAAAGACTAAAATACTAGTGTAAAAACATGTAATTTGAGTGTTCATCACTAATATTGAGTATTATCTTAATAAACTTTAGGCACTACCTTAGTGAATTTTGGGTAGTGCATTTGTGAACCTTCAAACTTGATTTTTATAAACATTAGATAGTTCATTTTTTAACCTTAGGTGCTTTTTTTTTGTACATCAGGCGATATACTTTATTATCATTGATAAAGAATACAATTGAGAAAATCAATTGAGATAAATGTGAACTTGTTTTTACCCATATTTGATTTTTAGACTATACATGGAAATAATCATAATATTTATAATCATCTAATCGTCACTTTAGGGCAAATGTGTCACTAAATATTAGGTACCACATCAATGAGCCTTTAGTACAATTTAATTAACTTAAGGTACTTATCCTCAATGAACCCGAGGCGGTCACTTGCAATTCTTAAGTACTACTTTAGTGAACCCGAGGTACTTGAGAACCTGAGGCTACCCATGAACCTTAGGTACTACCTTCGTAAATCTTAGGTATTACCTTAATGAACCTGAGGTACTACCTTACTAACTATGAGATACAACCCAGTAAACCAGTGCTACCTTAGCTAAGGCTTATGGTGCCATCTAGCAGTCCTGAAAGCACTTAGTGAACTTATGGTGCTACCTTCGGGCCTAGTTACCTTAGTGAACCCAAAGCACCAGTGAACTGAGATGCACCTTAGTGAACCCTAACTAATTAATTGATGTATTAACTCATACCTGAATAACATTATTTGCCTCTTGATAACTCACTTACTAAGTTTATATCAATGGGCTATTTTCCTGTATTTGAATGGGGCGATCGTATTGAACATTTAATGAGTTTTTCATAAATATTATTGACTACATAAATTTTTCATATGTTAATAGAATATTATTTTATTTGAGCATTAATATTATTATTACTAATATATTTAAGAGCTCAAACTTGGTTTTTGTGAATCTCGGCTTGAATATCAAAAAAGGGTGTTCTATAGAGGACATCTATACAAATCTTATAATTCAAGAGTGAAATTCATATATTAAACAATCCGCACCGAATACATATAAGTTTTAACAAGTTTGACCAAGGTCAATTAAGTTTAATCAAGTCGAATTCAAGTAGCGTAGGTGCTGTTGACTTCTTCAAGGATGAATAATTTTAATATCGAATTAAGACAATTATATTGTAGCCTCACACATGAAGTTCACAGACAGTAGAAAGTCAAACCGACTACATCGATAAGAAATTATGGTCCTAGTAAGTTCAAATGCCAGATTGCAGATCGCTTTCAACCAGTCTGATTTTAACTTAAACCCAGCTCTATATAAGCCTAGTTTTGGGTGCCAGTTAGGATCCAACCCCAAACCCGAGAAAAGCCCCAAACCCGAAACCAATTGGGTGGTTTTAACCCATTTTTTTAGGTCAGTTTCAAATACCGTGGGAGCGATTCGCCACCACTAATCGCAGACACGCCACGGACATGGAGGAGGAGGACGACCAGACGCATCACGCAGTAAATTTTCCGCCGGGCCGGACGCTGCCCGATCGGTTCGTATGGCGCTACACCGCAAACTCGGGTCGCGGATTTTGCGTTTTCCGCCATTTCGTGCCAACCCATAGCTCTTTCCACCCGCTTGACCTCGAACCTACGACGTGGTCCTTTTCTCCGCATTCATCACCGCTTGAAAGATACTGCAAAACAATTCGGCCGACCGCTGATCGCTTTCCGGCCACCACGTAAAACCTGGATCAAGGTGAGCAATTCGATGCTCCCGGCCCGGGTCGGCATTGATATGCGGTTTGTAAATTTTGGACGCCGCTTGGTTAGTTTTCCATTTTGGCTGTTTCTGTAATTACCGAGAAGCTCTGACCGAAATAGGGTACCAATTGGTCAAATTTGGAAAAATTCAGTTGTATAGTAGAAATCGATGTTTTGAATTATCGACTCCGCTCAATTTCGAGAAATTAGCTCCCGGGTGAAAAGCCCCAATTTTGGGTATCGGCCCTATAGGGCACACTGTGTAATTGGACCTGTCGGAGTTCAATTAGGATGATTTCATAGTTCTAAAAGTTATTCTAAGGCCTTAGGCATTCCTGTGTCGCTGTCCCACTCATTGAGCTCAAATGGTATTTTATTTATACTGTGCACTCACGCCGGCCTGAGGACGATCCTATAGGGGAAACGTAACTGGCATTATAGCCAAGATATCACTGCTTTTAGAATGTTTGGGTATTATTATGATATATATATATTTTGCGGTTAGTTATTTCATATATAACTTATCTGATTTGACAACTTGGTTGTGTGTATAAATGAAAATGTCGCTTTACAAAACAAGTTATCATTTCATGTGAATTTTCATTAACATTTGAATCACATGCTGTACCTGGTTTGAACATTATGTAGTATTAGAGATTTGCAGCTGTAGATTTGGGTTTTAAACCCTCGAGAAATTATCTTCAGAGTCTGATTTAAATGTATATGTGTTTAGTAAATGGTTACAAATATGGTCATCAGTATCAGTTCAAATTTCATGATGAATCGAGGAACCAAAGACTTCAACGTAGTTGATCGAGTTGTGGAAAGTAAGTTCATAAGTCTGAACTAAGATATTTTATATTAAAAAGGCATGAGGAACTCTGTTAGAGGTTATAAGGTGATGTACCGCATTGCACCTAGATCGGGTTCGCACTATGTCAGAGTGCACCGGGTTGTTACCATCGCTGATTTTGAGGTCACTTGACCCCGACGTGCTGGGTATTTTGGTTTTACCACTAGCGCCGTGGAGCCTGGTTTGATCCCTTCGACGCTCGGGTATTCTGGTTTTCTTTCCATCGGCCGGAGACGGCTCGATCCCGACGGCCAGACATTCGTCACACTTCGTCGTGAGGTTGATTCATCCAACTGCTATACATTATTTCCACGACCGTGAGGTCTGCCGTTTACCCGATGGTTTAGCAGATACCGAGATTGCCACGGTGTCGTGAGGTTGGTTACATCCAACGGTTATATATTATTTCACGGCCGTGGAGGTCGGGTCACCGACTCCGCTCATCATTATTATTATTACCACGACACCTTCGAGGTCGGTCGAGGTGTCCATCATGCATGTATGTGGCATGGTACACATATGAGATGAGTATGTGGTAACGCTTATAAGGATATGGTACGATATATTGTGGTACCCTGAGGGATAGTACTAAGATATGATACGGCATATGATACGGTTATGATGAGTATATGGTACGGTATATATTATATATATATGTATGATGGTAAGTGTGGTATGGACGTTATTGATTATCTTTCAATATGGTACAATCCATATTTATACTCAAGTATAGCATTTCATGGTTATTTTATCACATGATGACTATACATGCTTTATGCTGGCTTGGAGGTTATGTATATAGTTCGTGAGTATAGTTTTCGTGAACTTTGAATCATTAAATTGTTGAGCATGAATTGTATATGTTGACTTGGGTAAAGTTGAGTTTTTATAGAAAATGTTTCTAAAACGGGAACTTTACAAAAGAGTGGAAGTGAGGTCTTGAGAGAAGAAAATTTCGAAAACAAAAATATTATCTTCCGTATAAATTATGCCACTCACTGAGATTTATTTCTCACGTTTATTGTTTAAAATCGCTCTCAGGTCCACAGTCATAGTGGGCCTACTTCGCGGCTAGTATTCAAGATCGCTTCTTTCTCGCGATACCGCAAAGATTTATCACACTCCAGGTAGCGTCTGCTTAAGGATCTATTTATCCTGCATTAGAACGCCCATATCTGTGATGGAACTTTTGTATTAGAGATCTGTTTATACTATTGCTTTCATATATATTTATGTATAATAGGGTATTAAATTAATACATGGTGTTACTCCCTTCCTTAAGGTAGTTCCATCGTATTCTCCTAGTGATTATACAAGGATTCTCACTAGGCTGACCACGGAAACTCGAAGGGTATCCGGTCGGTCCTGGTCAATACAAGTGTGGGTACTATATCCACCAAAAACTTTTTCAATATATAAACCTTATCTAAGTTGATTCATAGTTGTGTTTTTATCCATATCACACTTGCTGCAAAAGAGACAAATTTTGAAGGAACACTTGTATTCCAAAAAAGCTTAGCAGGGGAAAAAAGTTACTCTCTCTTTCCAAAAAATCAAAACATGATTTAATTGAATGCAGGTCGTCTATTGTCTTCTTTCAAACTAGTCTATCCTTTACAAAAGGAAGTATTTTCTTATTCTGCACAATATTGACAAATTCATGTACTACTTCCAACTCCCAATCATTGAAATGTCTTACAAATCTTGGATTTCACCCCCTCTTTCCTCTCCCAAAGCTTTCTAGACCCTAGCCACCTTATCCATTTTTATAAACAAGTATGAATAGAGTACTAAATACACATTAAAGGTTTTGGCTACACCAAGCATTATCCCAAAATCTAACTATACTATTTAAACTATAAACATTTTAGAAATCAATTGTGTAATCTTTTCTATGATTTTTCCAAACACCCACCCCATATTATCTAGAGTCTTTGTGGAGAAACCACCTTCCCCCCCTTCATCCCATATTTAATTCACTAGATCCTTCCAAAGAGAAGACATCCCCATTGTTTAATCTTCCAACTCATTTTCCAAGGAGAGCAGAGCAGCAGAAGGTCGTAGTATTCTCAAACTTTCATTTTCTTTATCTATAACTATCTTCCAAATAACCAATAGAATTCTTCTTAGGTTGCTTCCTCCCATAAAAATCCATCCATCCGATTTCTTCCATATTCATTTACCCTTACAACATTCGAAAAAGGGACATTAGGCATCTTAGATAGAGTGGTTCGGATGAGCACGATTCTTTCCCCTTTTGAAATGTATTGTCTCTTCCAAAGGGCTAGCCTTTTCCGTTACTTTCCTTAACCCCAAAACCCTAATAGAGTTGTGTCTTGCACCTAAAGGCAACCTAAGTAAGTTGTTGGGAAAAAACCAACCTTGCATCCCAACTCTAGAGCTAGACTTTCCGGATTCTCGACTCCTCCCACTAGAAGGATAACACTTTTGCTAAGATTAATTCTCAACCCTGATAAGGCTCTAAACCACATTAGAATCTAGTTGAGATGAATAGGTTGATCTCTTAAATCTTTGCAAAAAACAAGAGTATCGTTTGAAAATAGTAGATGAGTGACCTGAACCTCCTCTCCATCTCTTCCTCTTAGATTGAATATGGATAGAAAGCCTCCCTTAGTTGTCTTTTTTTTTATTAATATAGAAAATGCTTCAATTCCCAATACAAATAGATAGGGGGAAAGAGAGTCTTCTTGCCTTAACCCTTTGGAACTTTTGAAAAAACCACCTAGGGTACCATTTATGATGACAGAGAAGGAAGCAATAAAGATACACCACTTGATCCACTCAACTGATCTCCCCACGAAACTATCTTTTCAGCATATATGAGAAGGAAATTCCTAGATTACAATGTCGTAGTTACTTTCTATATCCAAGCTATTAATATATCTCCTTTTTTCTTTTCGTTTCTTCACCAAGAATTAACTAACTCATTCGGCAATCACATTTACTCCAAGATTCTGCCTTTGCCATAGGTGCTATTTTGGGCCAAGCTTACCCATTTACTCATTACCTTTAAACATTAGCTGAATTACATCACCATAAATAGACTAATGAGATTACATCCAACTATTACGCTTTTCAGCACCAAATAATAAAGGTTTCAATTCGTGACTCACATGAATCTGGCTTTCTCATGGAATTCATTGAACATAAGCATGACTTCCTCCTTGACTATGTCCCAACAATGTTGCTAAAAGGTAGTAGTGAAGCCGTCTAGGCCTAAAGCCTTATCCCATTTAGCTCTGTTAAAGTTGTTTTCACATCCTTCTCTGTAAAAGGTTCCTCCAAAACAAGCAAATTATTCAAGACACTTTAGATAAATTGAATTAATGTGTTAAATTAACTTTCGTGGAGGTATATTAATAGAAAGTCACACCCATATCGATTCCTGTTAAATCGCATAACCAAGCACATACATTTATTTTATTGATGTTGTTCCTTCTCTTATGAGAATTAACCATGCGATGGAACAAGTCAGTGTTTTTATCCCCCTCCTTGAGCCATATTTCTTTGGATTTCTATCTTTAGGAGGTCTCTTCCATGGGAGCCCACCTTTTGTAGCATGACTTTGCTTTTGCTTTCTCTTCCACCTCTTCAGTTGTCAATAGCCTTTAGTGACAACACTTATAGTAAGAATATTGTTGCGATCAAAATATTGTCACAAGATCTTTTAAAGCCAAATTTTAAACTATTAGCTGCAATGTCGTTTGCTGTAAAAAGCCTAATTTATAGTGACTTTATTTAAACACTTATGAATCGTCTTTTCGAGTTTGATTAATTAGAACCAATATGAACTAGATGAAGCTCCTACTACATCATATCATAAAATGTAATTTGGGATACAAATAATATCGAGAGAATTTAGGTATTGCTTCTGGCCGCAATAATTGCAATTCGCTGTAATGTGTAACAATACATTGAGAGAAATTTGTGTTGTGTTTCTCTCTTCAGATATATATATATATATATATATATATATATATATATATATATATATATATATATATATATATATATAGATAATAGATAAAAGACATAAAGAAATAAAGGGAGATAGAGAGAGGTATATGAATCTTGAGATGCCATTGCTGAAGGAAGCCTTTTATAGGCTACAAAATGACCTTCCATTACTCGTCTTAAATGTGAGTTAATATTAATAACAACCTAATGAACGTGATTGATAAAAACTCAAAAGTTGACATTTTTCCTATTTAAAAACCTTTTCTTAAAACACTTTTGATGCTAATTATCCAATTATGCGAGTTGTTAAGCCCTAGACCTCAAAACTAATGTTTTCCTTGAGTAAAAGTGTGTTTTCAAGCCTTTTTAGGTATCCTTACGGCTCTTGGATTGCATGAGAACCAGCACTAAGACACTTTGGGATCTCAAGTTCAAGCTTTGAAGCTCTAGTAAGAGATTTGATGAAGATCAAGACCTTTGGAAGCATGATTGGATGAGAGATAGAGGTAGGAGCACAGAACATAAGGATTTCACACCCACAATAGTGAGGAGCGAAATTTTTCTCCCACAAAAGTCTAGGTGTGAAATCTTCGTAAAGACTTCTAACCCATGACTAAAGGAGCAAAATTCTCAAACTCAAACTCGGGCAAAAATACATAATAAGATCTCTCGAACTCACAAATCAGAGCGAAAATTTTGAACTAAGTGACTAAAGGAGCGAATTTTCATTTAAGGTTTTTGCTCCCTTATCCCGAGGGAGCAAAATTTTGCACCCTTGGGTATAAAGGTACTAAACCTTTGCAATAGTTTATTTTCTTTACAATTTCTTACCTTTTTCGATCCCTCACGCCTTTGAATGTACCATTTTGATTGGGATACGATTCTACTTACCAAATGAAGCCCCCAAACATGTAAAAAGACATCCTATATATATACAGGAGGATTGATAAAAAAATAGGGTGCAACTTTTGATTATCAATTTCATTAAAAAAAAAAAAGTTTTTCTTCTCTACTATGCTTTTTATTCTCACATAGCTTAGATTAGAATTATCACCATACATATCTGATATATGAGTGAGTAGTCACCCTTATCTCAAGGTTGGGTGGATCCAATTCCCACCATAATGGATCCCGAGGGGTGTACACACTTAAATCCTAAGGAGGAGATTCAAACCAGAATGCACGTCGCTCAATAAGCGGAGGTAAAGTCACGAGCTCTTCTAGGTTGGTTACACACCAACTCATTAGATGACCCTTCATGTATTCAACAACGCTTTTCATTGCTAGGAGCACCGCCCCTAATGATACTGGTGCCCAACCGCTGCTATTGGATCAAATGATCCTTCATCAGTTATATTCTCATCCAAGATTGTCTCTATCCGGGCAGGGTAAAGAACCAGATGAGTTCGTCGACCATTCATGTATCATAAATTTCACAATTCTAAACTTGTTCAATCAACATTCATCAAGGACACCCCGGACACCCTCGGAACCATCACTGTGAATGCTTGAGGAAACCAAGCCCTAAGATTACTTTTAAATTATAATTTCATAACCAACTAATCAATGAACCCATAAAAATTTAAACATTACAAGAAAAAGATAAACTTTACAAGCAAGATAATGAGATCGTTCAAAACTCAATAGAAAAACCCATCTTAGAGGATGACCCTGTGCCATTATACCGGTGTTGTAAAACCCGAAAATTCTAATTTTTTTGAGAAAGTGTAAAACAATTTTGGTAGAAAACTAAAATTTTCGGGATCTGGATACAAACGGATTACACCGTTGAATCGTCTCACGAAATCTAGCTACCACGTCGAATTTCGAGACAATCGGAATTTTACATTTTTCGAGATGCCAAGAGTCACGCAAGACACTTGGCACAGGTTGAGTGGCTCACATTGAGCCATATGTCAAGTAGAGAATTCAAACACAAGTCTAAGTGGGGCCATGTGGGCCATGTGTCACCACATGATTGGAGGGAAATCCAAAGTTGTGGATAAATGGATAAGGGAAATCCAAGGGAATCAATGAGATAGTGATAAGTGGCAAAGATGACATCCTACTTTGACCAAGTTGGGACCAAACCGATGGGGAGAGGAGAGAAGAGAGAAAAGAAAGAGAAAAGAGGAAGAAGAAGAAAGTAGAGAGATAAGCTCTACCTATTCTCTAGATTTTTCGACGATCGGACTGTCGGTTGGCGAAGCAAGAGAAAAAGTTCTTCCTCACGACAAGAGTTGCAAGTAGAGATCGAAACGGAGTTTCAAAACCCAAGATAGTAGAATTTTATCCACTTAGGTTTAATTTACGCTAAAGCCATATTAAATATTTTATGTTTTGAGGTTTAAATGGTTATGCGTTTCACCCCAATGGTGTTGACCGAATGTGCTCGATTTGAAACTATCTTTTGATTAATATGCACAATGTTGGGCTGGAGAGATCACAGAACATTGATACCTGAACTCAAATCATATTGACAACTGTCAATTGTGAAACCGACTTCTGATTATCCATGTGTACAAACAGGTGTATTGAGAAAATGAACATGATTGTAGAAATGATAAGTTAATGCATGCTCAGAATTGATGGTTAACATGATTATTTGAATGACTTGAAATTATAATAGAAAGAAAATATAATTGTTCAGAATCAAGAGTTAGTATATGAATTGCATGATTGCATCTATATGCACTGCCACATCGTGTCGAGCCTGGGTGTAAGTGCATAGAAACGGTTGGATTCAAATTATTCTGGTGGGATGTGTAGTGGCTCAAAACTGACAAATGGTCCAATTGAGACTCCATGGTGGTATAAATGAAACGAAAAGAGAAAAGAGACAGGTTGTGGGAATAAAGAAGTCAGTGATTCTCAAAGGTGAAAGACCCAAATTTACATGCTATAGACATGATCACCCGCAGAAAGCCCTTAAAAATGCTCCAAGGTGTATGATTTATCCCAGGACTACAAAATGACGAGCCCATAAACAATTAACAGTGGGATTTGATCTAAATTCAAAATGCGTATCAAGGTTGGTCTGAGTCAAGCCATGGTGCAAACACCAATGTTTATTTTCTCACTTACTGCATGTGAAGGAGTCGGTCCGACTCGTATCAGGGGCATGAGGAGTCATCCGGCACATGAGTCATTTCATCCCATTATGTGAATTATTGATTGAGTGCCATTGTAGCATTTGAAGTAGGCAACTTCTTTATAGGTGAAAATCTCAACCACCGGCATTAACAACTCTGGTCGGTAATAATTGTATTGATAATATATAAAGATGAAGCTCATCCGAAACCTTAGTGGAGAAGGAAAGGCCATATTTGGCTTTGTTATGTTTTTGTAAAAATTTGGGTAGAACATAGTTGTGAAAGGCGCAAGGCGCACTAAGGCGCAAGGCGCCCTTTAAGGCGTGGTTTGCAAGGCGTTAATTTTGATTTATATATATTTTTAAAATATATAATAATTATAATAACTATTTATCATCGTAAAAATACTGTTCAACTAATAAAAACATAAAACACACTTAAACATAAAAAATTAAACATGTCACCAAATCTAACAAATCCCATCGCAAAGTTTCTAAAAATCCATAGAAATCGTCAAGAGAACATGTCAACATGAAAACACGATCTTGGGTCCAAATTCAAATCATCCAAACACAAATACATTAAAATAACTAATGGTCCACAACAACCGATCCTCATATTCATTCTCCATCCACACAATGATCATCATCACAACCTTCCCCATCCTCCTATTTCCCCAATAATCAATTTCTTCATCTTCATCTATCAATGAAAGAGAAGGTACACCCAGAGCTGAAGCTGCTGCAAATATTCCCCGATGATGGCAACCCGTTTGCAGAGCTTGTTTAGCCGCATCAAATCTAGGCTCCTCACTGTTCTGTAGTTTGAGCAAACATCACCCTATGTCAAGTCATCATCATCAAACACTAAATCATATCGCATCTACATGGTCATGAATCTTCATCATCCATTATTCCTATCAAACCACTCATTGCTCTCAACAATTTCTTCACGATTATTGGGTTAATGGTATCACGCTCATTGTATCTTTCTTCAAGGCTCGACATACTTGATGTACACCAAATCATTCAAAACGCTGGTGCTCTAACTCATTTCTCCTCGGGTATGATCTCAAAATTTATAAGCACATAAATACTTTATTACTTACTTTTATAAACTTAAAACATTTTTTAACAGTTTTTAAAGCCACACTATTACTTATGTTTTCAAAGACCCAATTCCTTTTCTACAACCTGATGCACTACATGTTAGTTTAAGACTTCAATGCAACTTTTCAAATTTGGAGCCGAAGTCTAAATACAAAGTCCACCTGTCTCAATTGTAATATAGATAATAGATATAAAATGATTTAGTGATGAAATCAAACAATTCACCCTATTTTCTAGCATCTAAAATATAATATAATAAATTAGATTAAAAAAATTTAAGTAACTAATCCGATATTGTCTTTTCCTAATAAATTAGTCCTTCCAAATAATTCCTTCTACTTTTATATATACCAATTCATCCACGCCTTTCTCTCGTATCAACATCCTTTATCATTCTTTCAATGCATTTATATAATTGTCTCATAATGGCTTCATCATGCTCCAACTTTGTTTATCATAGAAGACTTTGTAATATACCCAACATATAGAATATGTTGAATCTTTCACTTCCATCACGATTTCGAATATCTCCCTTGTACTTCTCTTCATTACCAAGAAAACTTTTCACAATAGTTTCTAGCTCTGAAGTCACACACATGGCTTCATATATGTATCCTGAATGAGCGTGTTTACCATCAACTGCGTTTAAGATATACAACAAGAGACTTGGAAATCTTTAACAAAATATGATAGTATTCCAAAAAGACTAAGATTATGATCGGCCTTACTACATCCTTCCTTCATTCTGCCCATTTACTTTCAGAACCATCTCCTCGCACTTTGTGAACATCTTCCTCAAATTATTTTTGTTCATTTAAGCGAGATAATGTGATGAAAGCAAGGAAAATTAATTTTAGTTATGGTCATATTACTCTTTGTCTAGTAAAATGTCTCATCATGCTGAGCAAACCCCGAACGGTGTTATAAACAAACACGAGGTGATATGGCCTTCCATAAAGTCCTCTCTTGATGTTTGCTAGCTTCCAAATGCCTTCCACATTGCCACGTAATAAAGTGCACATGGTGTCCAATACAAATTAGGCCTCTTTTTTTGCAAATATCCTCTCTAGCATCATGTTATATAATAAATTAAAATACATCATTCATATTAAAATCACAAAATTTTACTTATTCAAGTCCTAGGAGAATTTATTACCCGCCATCTTATAGCTTCGAGTGACCTATCTAGATAACTTGAACCTGCATTTTCTTCTCACCAACTGTCCACCCACTTGTCAAGTAGTTCAAACATCTTTCTCTGCCTTAATCATTGAAGAAGGCACGGATTCCATGAACATGGTTCCTAGAAATTATACTAAAAAGTTTACCAAAGTTCTTCCTTTCCTATAGGTCCATCCATCCGACATAATGGAGCATCCATTCTTTTCCATTCATATTTCAAGATCCTTCATGGAATCTTTAAGTCTATGAATTTTCTCTAAGGTGAGCAACCCCTACCATAAATATTTCTGGTCCTTCATCCCCACACCATATTGACCAATAGCCCTAACTATGGTTGGAAACTGATACATGACCGCATTAAATGGAAATGGCAAGATCATACATCACTGAAATAAGAGTATAAGCTCTTCCTTACTTCTCTTCTTTAGGCGTCATTCATGTAGTTTAAGTCATTTTTCCACTCCTATTTTGAACTACCATTTCCTTATTAGGTAAAATGACTACTCGCCTCTAGATCTTTCACACTATCTCTACCTCTATTACTTCCTCCACGTGTAATATTAGAAGCAACTCTTCTACTTTCAACTTCTTCATCAATGTCTTCAAAATCTTCATACAAATCTTCATTTCTCATTTTCACTGTCTTTGGATCTTTTTCCTATTCATATATAATCTTCCATCTCTTGTCTACATGAACAAAGATGAGTAATATTTTTTTGTATTTGCGTCCATCAACAACATATTTGTAATTATAGATACAGCCCCTGTTACCTTATCACAAAAGATGGCTGTAAATATTGTATTCAAATCATCTAGGTAAACCAAAGCGACATTTGATCCCTGTCTTTTCTTTCACTTATATAAGAAGTTGTAGAGCCTACTTGAGTCTCATTTTCATTGCCATTAGAATCCATTCTTCCTTCTTCCAACTTTGAAAACAAATCAACTACAACACACAGAACTGAAATACAAATTGAGACACATATAAACATGAAAACAATGAGTCATATGACTCATGTGAGTCATGTCATTTTATCATTAGCAAATAATGAGCCAGAACTATGAGAATCAATAATATCATTTATATGTTTAACTGTTAGAACCAATATCATCAATAAAGTAAAGAAAAATTAAAAGTAGTTAAAGGCTAAATACCAATGGAAGTGAGAGATTTTTCCTTTTTCCAAAATTTTCTTGCAATTTTCTTACTAGTTTTGTTGATTTTTCGGCTTTCTACTCTTGTAGTGTTTCGCAGTTGTATCTTCTTTGCTTGGCGAAACTGAGCAAAATTCAATGGAGAAAAAAAAGCCGGGCGAAGTTTTTGGGTTCGGAGGTATAAATGTCGCAGTTTTAGCTGCAGCTAAAACGACGCTGCTTTTGCCCTTCAAAACACGCCGTTGATGCCGTAACGCGAAACTGATATAAACAAACACTGCTGATTTGCATGTGCCTCAAAACGATGTCGCTTGAAATCAGTAAATCACTTATCCAAAACGACGTCGTTTGAATAAGTGACTTAAATCCAAAACGACGTTGTTTTGTATAAAACGACATCGTTTTGAATCCTAGAGAGACCAAACGACGTCGTTTTGGTCTGGTTTGCAGCAAATAGGAACTTCCGTTCCTGCAATTCCCGACGCCGGTAGAAAAAAAGGAAAAACGAAGAGGAAGAAGAAGAGGAAGATGAAGAAGAAGAGGAAGAAGAAGAGGATCCGAGGAAGACGACTCGACCTCAGACACGGAGGTGCAATTCTTGTGGAGAGCTTCTCGCCTCGTGGAAGCGGGCACGCCATTTTCCGTGCGCCACGTGAGCGGCCTCGCCTATCCCAGCGAGGCGCCATGGTCGAAGCCGCTATGCTTGAGCCTAGCGTGCTTAAGGCGCCGCCTTTCACAACCATGCCGGGTAAAACCATTTATGTATTGTGTAAAGAACAGAGAGTTGTAATTAAACTCAAGCGCATGATAAATACATTTTTGCAAATTCTTCAAGCCTGTGTCTTTGTAATAAAAAAGTGCCAATTTATATTGAATCTATAGTGTTTTCGAAAGGAAAGAAAAGGGGGAAACTAGAGGTGGACTAGAGGGCTAACAACATTTTTGAGTCCTCCACAAGACAGAGGTCCCACAACAGGCCCTCCATCCCCATACACAGGCCACAAGGCTTCCTATGTCACCACAATTAATCGGCCGTACCACTACCCCGCTTGCACGAGCTCGCGCTGCACGACACAACACTTTCGTGTCGCGGATAGAGGTTTCACGACAAAGTCCTTTGGCCATGTGTTGCAAACCGGGATAGTGTCGCTGATAGGATGTGGTCAAGGGGTCGGGAGGCTTTGTGTCACCACCTAGGAATCGTCATGATAGGGTGGCGCGATCGTCGCACCGCAGCGGGCGGATCAGTTTATCGCAGAATCTTCTCGCCACGCATTTAAAGTTTTATGTCTATACATAGCAGAGAATTCTCTCTACGCCTGACGAATTTCTTAAAGTTTTATGTCGCGGCGAGATTTCTTAAAAGTTTTATGTAAGCGACAAAAGAATTCTACGTCCGCGACGAGAAGATCGTTCGCCTACGTGTCGCGACATAGATTACGTAAATGTCGGGAGAGACTTGGGCAGAGAGGTCGGCGTGTAGCGACGGTCGCCTTGGGCCTTAGCGACGAGTCTTGTGACTATGCGCATGACCACGCCATTTGTAGCCTTGAGCGCACGCTTAGCTGTGCACGCAACATACTCGACATAGTGCACTGTGTTGTACACTGTTTAAAATACTGTTCATGGGCACTGTTCACAAAAAAAAAAAAAAAAAAAAAAAAAACCAGGAATTAGGGTGTCATAGCTTAGTATCATAGCTTAGGTACACGAATACCTAGGACTCGATGGGGCACAGGTTTAGATCATGCATTCATTGTGCATTTTGATGAATTGATGTGTATGATATGTGCATGAATTGTGTGAACATTTACATGAAAATTTCGGAAATTGAATTGAATTGTATTAATGGTTGGCAGTTAGCACCACTAAGGAAAAAGGGATGAACGGAATAGTTCATGATGACAAAGTCTATTAGTGGTTGGCATGTGCACTACTAGTTAGACTGAGATAGAAATTTGCTTTATTTGCCATTTGACATGTGTAGATGGCAAGTTGAGGACGTGGGACGGGGCGTAGAGGGCGTCGACAAAGGCGATGGTCGACCATCGCCGTTTTTGCTCCAGCCGAGGGCCTTCACGGAGGCCGCGAGGCGGTGCATTCAGTTTTGCACGGGGCTAGTCTGGTTGGGGGTCCAAGTCAGGAAGCCCTCAAGGTTTAAAGTCACATTACCCTTCGACATTCAGGGAGGAATCGATGGTTGCGGGGACCATTGGTTGGAGATAGATTGAGAAGGTATTGGAGGCCCATTGGAGATCGCGCCTCACATGAGACCCGAGATCGAGCTAGGCTGCATTCCCGGCTAGAGGGTGAGTCCCAAGAATGGTGGGATTGGGTTAAGACCTCTAGGGATATGATTCGTGCCACAGTAGGCTGAGCTAAAATCAACAAAATTTATATACCTAAGTTCCTCCTAACTGCTTGGTAGTCGACTCTTGCGGGTATGGTGGTCCAGGGGTCGAGAACACGGGGATGGGTTTTCATCCACAGGAATGATTTGCATAAGTGTAAAAAGGTAAAGGCTTTCTATTTGGACTTTTGGATTTTTGTTTCAAAAAGCGATTGTGATGAGTTTGAGCGATTAACTGTAAAAAGACTGAAAATGAAATTAGCGAAAAGTTAACTTTGAAGATTTAAGTCACTAACTTGGTAACCCAGGGCAGAAAGCGAGTGTCCTTGGGTTTTATCCTCGCGTTATGACAAAAGCAACCTATAGTCCAAGCCACAACGGGATCTATGTTTAACTAACTGAGCTCACCTAAAATCCAACTCCCTATTTGAGTCAACACAGATAACATGCATCTATGGCCCACTGGGTTTGAAACCACGACATTAAATATCATTTAGGTGGCTGCGTAAGAGACCGTCTAAAAAACCACGATTCATCTAGCAATAAGTATACAACGTATCCTAAAGCATGGTAAGTATTGGCCAAATCAGTAACGTTCAATGCTATTCAGCCTATTTTGAGAAGATAGGGCCATAAACCACAGTGCACTGTAGCTTTTAACCTGAGAATGACACAACGTATGCCTCCTTTGAAAGCTAAGCTGTTACTTCAAAGAAAAGAGCAGCAAGCATCTCTTGAGTTGTCATCCCTCAAGAGGGTGTTGGCGGCCAAGAAAAATAAAGGAAAGAGGAGAGAAGAGAGAAACACCAAACCCTAACTAAAGCTCCCGAAAGATATTTACAAAAATAAAAACTTGCGAAATTGGCTTCCTCGATTTGTTTCTCGGGTTAAATGGGAGGGGCTTATATGACCCTGATGTAAAGAAATACGCAAGGCTAACAATTTTATTAAATTTAGGAACAAGGGAGTAATACACCAAAATTGAAGTAGGTTTGCATTAATTACAAAGTGTGACAAGGCGGTGAATTTATTTAAAGCATCTGAATTTCGCTAGGCGGCGAAAGAATTTAAGCTAACTAAGCGAAAATTTGGCTAACTAATGAAATCACACCAAGAGATAAGCGAAATCAAGAATTTTAAGCTAGAGCGGTAACAATTTCGCTAAGTAGCGAAAATTAACAACTCATGAATTCTTGTGAGGAAATAGCGAATGCAAAAATTGCTAGGAATAGTGCTTTGCGAAAATTTTTGGGTCTAGCGAAAATTGGCAATTTATTTGAGATTACTGAGAATTTTATTAGGTTTGCTGAAATTTTAATCCAGTAAATTACTATAAATCTTGTGAAATTCCACTAGGTGCGATTCTTCTTGCTTTTGCCTCTGTCTCTACTGCATTGATTTTCTTCACTTTGCCTTCATTCTCTCTTTGATTTATAGTTTTGCTTGATATTTGATGAATGGAGTTCAATCTTTATGATTCATCTTATATCTCCGATATTGAACTCCCAAAGTACGCAAAAACTGCCAAAACAACCAAAAATAACCTCCTAAGCGGCATAAGTGAAACTAGAAGACTTAAACACTTCAATTGGTATAAATGACATGATTGAGTGCGCGAAAGCACTGAAACCTATCTAATGTGAGGGTTCAAAATAGCACTTTTGGGCACTAATCACTAGCAGAAAGCGTTGCTGGTCCTTAGCAATGCAAAAAAACTAAAAGGATATGTATACGTGATTTTTTAAAAGTTTATGATTCAAAAGAAGGGTTTATGTACATATAAACATTACCTTTAAAGCGAAAAATTGACACAAGTTTGGCTTAGGTATCACAAGAACCAAAACCATACAAGAATAATTTCGAGTCAATATTGGTTCCATGATTCTCAGATTTCTACCAGGTCTAATGGTTCTTTATATAACTTGATTAAGCGATAAATTTACCGTGTCCACTTTTTGTTTGCTTGTGACATGGCACTTCAGTTGTTGAACAGCCTAAATAGGGCTAGTTACTCTCTTATTTCTTTATTCAACTACAATGTAGGGTGCAATGCTTAAATCAGGAATTTCACCAGGGAGTCAATGAGGCGGGGGTCACAGTGACTCCCAGCCAATTGGAGTTTAGGGCATCGAGCGAAAGGATCTTGACCTGAAACTCCTACGAGGCTCTTCCGGACTGCGAGATGACTTGAAAATCAAGCACCCACGACAAATCGTTAGACTCTACCTATCCACCCCCATGTAGCAGACACTAAATCGATGACTCCCGACCAATTAAGGCTTAGGGCATCGGGCTTGAGCTTTCGCCGCTTACACCACGGAATGCTCGGGTTTTAAGCGAGCTTAGCGACTTTATTTTTCTTTTTCTCTTTTTCTTTTTGCTTTTTCTTTTCTTTTCCTTTTTGGAAGACTACATTGGTCTTCAAATGTGGGTAAGCAAAAAACCTATCCTAGGTTACCCGACATGCTAAGGCCGGCTAAGCCGAGAAAGGAAGGAAACAAATTCCGACTGTGAAACAATGGTGTGCGGTGTGTGGATCAGTAAGGGAGAAATTTTCAAGTTGAGCATGCTGGAACTTCAATTGACCAAAAATTATATTAAGCATGGAATTTGTTCTAACATAAAGGCATTAAACGGGGTTTCAAATTTTTCCATTTAAAGGCAATTCAATTGTCCATTTGAAGCAATTCAATTGTTCAATTGAAGCAATTCAATTGTTCAATTGAAGACGAAAACGATTACTTATGGTAAAGGCACAAAACATGGTATGCAAAAATCTGTATATATATATAGACTGAATAGCTTTTGATATAGCCAAAATGGCTAGTACATGCATACCAAAGCTAAACATACAAAAATATCACTGCCTACTATGGCTAATACATGAATCCTAATCAAAATTAGTAGGCAGTTGATAAAGCTAGTAACTATACAAAAATCATAAAAGGAACCTAACCACCTCACTGCTGTGGTGGTGGTGGGTGAGCTATTTATTCTTTATATTAAAAACATCCAAATGAGAACAGCGTCTGTGGTGGGCTCCTCGTCGAGGAACACGAGGAAGGCCAAGTGCGTCGTGTCTGGCGAAGCCCATAGAGTGACCGGGCCGACCTACGATCCTGGGTACACTGTGTGGCTGCCCCGGTGAGCGGATGGCATCCATCACACACACGAATCTCTAGGCGGCGTGGGTATACTCGGGTGAATGGTGCTTGAGATAGGATGGACCCGGGTGTGTCGGTGTGCATGGATGTGGTGTATGGAGGAGGAGATGGAGGTGACATGCAGCGGGCCCAGGACTCCTACGTATCTCGGGCTCGAGGGGCGGGGCACCTCGTCTCATGGAAGTCCTCGGCCACGTGCACCTCCTCCCCGTCCCGCCGGCCGAGATGGAAAGATACTGGCATGGTCATCACCCGCTCCTCGCCGACAACCGCAGGGCATCGAACCCTCTATCTCAACTTCTAGCTTCCTCCGGGAATCCCATATGCCCGAGAACCCGCAGTAGTCTCGCTATCGTGAGTGGAATGCTCTCCGCTCGCATCCAGTCCTTCCGATACCTTCTCCTCGAAATGCATCAAGGAGGTCATCACTGCCGTATGGACTCGAACTAATATCCCTCCGAGATCCTGAAAGAGCCTCCAAGATGGCTCCTCCGTCGTACGTAATGTCAGAGCGGAAATCGCACTCCGCCCGACAAAATGGTCGACAAGAGCATCCGAGCGAGAGCTGCCTCCTATAAAATACCGTCCAAATTGCAAGTGGTCTCTCCGCCGTTGCTCGAACCATCTCTCGATGACGCAGGGCCCAATCTCTATAACGTATTGGATCGGGGCGGTATAATGCAGCCCAAAGTCACCGGAGACCTGGCCAGGCCTGAGTACCTCGCGCATGATCATCAATAGAGAACTCGGGAGCTCACGCGGACCATCCGGTCCTCGGATGTCATAGAGCCGATAGAACCCCGCACCACCGTGGTGGCCACGCTCTCGAGTCATGAAAGGCAGAGGAATAATCCTCGATCAACCTCATAGAATCTCAAACCCGATCAGCCTCATTGACATCATAGTACGACTCTTGATGAAAGTCTCTACGATGGAGTCGTACATTCCTCGAATGGGGTTCCCAACCCAACAACCCGCCTCCCGATCCCGGGAGGCCAGACACCGAGGCGATGATGCTCGGCCTCGCAGCCGATGATCGGGTGATGGCTATGGCCGAGGCAAGATGACTCCCATCAGCCCGATGTGCGCCCGCCATTGAGCCGGCCCTCCTAACTCTCCTCCGAGGTACAGTGACGGGGCCCCGGTCCCATCCGTCCGTAACGACAACCTCGAGGCCTCGTGTATTGCTCGGGACCGTGATGGTACTAGAGCCGGACTCGAGCCGGGCCGCCTCGCCGGTGCATCAATCTAACTCCGCGGTCAAGGCGACTCCACCTCGAGTACGAACCCATAATCGTAGTCCGAATGCACATCGGCAAGGCTCGCCGATGAAAATGAAAGCAGGCACTACAGCCGCTTCCGGGGGGTTCGTGGGGCGTGGAGACCGTGGCACGGCAAATTGCGGTGACTCGGGCTATACCGCAGTGATGTCGAGCCAGCCTCGTAAGTGGCTCACCGGGTTCGTGACTGAAGGGGGCCCGAGGTCACGATGGTCGTGCCTGGGTGGCGCGGAAGGTGCAGCAAGGAGGCGGCGGTAAAGGGCTCGCACGGCGCGCCAGCGCCGTGTGTGCCCCGCAGTGCGGCATCGCCGGTGCAAAGCGGCTCAAAGTGCTCGTCGCTAAGTAAGAAGGGATCTTAGAATGCTAAGGAGAGGAGTGGTGTGGTAGCGCAGTTTCGACAAAGTATGTGACAAAGCCAACCCTCCTTTTATAAGCTTCGCGGTAGCCGGCTGGTCATTTCACCAATACCGCCACAGCGACTAGCTAAACTCAAGGCCACCACTGCAACCGACTTTCAGGATTAAATGAAAATTAATATTACTAAAAGTAAAAATTAAAATTAAAATTAGATATAGAATATATCTAATAATTTAATATAAGATAATATAAAATAATTACCAACTTGCTAAAATGGAAAGTCATAAATTAGGAAACATACTTAAAATAAATAAAATGGAAATCACTAAATTAAAATAAAAACAAAATTGTTGAACTGCAATTTGGTTTTTGAGAACACCAAACCAGTTCAATATACCAAAATTATCAAGGAGGGTCAAGGAGGATGATCTCCCAACCCTAGCAAAGAGTCTCTGGTTGATTCCATGGTGTTAGGTGTCCAATCACGCCGTTCCCACCGACGGCCAATCGGCAATCGGGCTTGCAGGGTGTTGATGGCAAGACCAATATCTCTTCATCTCCTTGGCTGATTACTCCTTGCAATTCCTGACACTGTGCTTCCTCGCATACCGATCTTACATTTGAAACAACTTCACCGCTTATTTGATTTTCATGTTCTAGCAACTTCGCTTGTTTGCTCAAAATGAAAGATGTTTAAATCCAAGGTCATGTTACCAAAGGTGTTGCATGACTCCATTTCCGGCACTTATGATTGCATTTGTCAGCGTAAATGGTCTTCCTAAGATGATTGGCACATGACGTTCATTTGCAATCGCCTGTCGGGGCACCACAAAAATCTAATCGGGCAGTAGAATCTCTGGTCTATCTTCACTAAGACATCCTCAACTATCCCCTTAGGGATTTTCACTGATCTATCGACCAATGATAGTGTGATGTTGGAAGTCGGTTTAAGTTCACCTAAAAACCTAGCCGCTGTCGCGTATCACGCATTAGGTTCACACCGGTTCCCAAATCAAGCAATGATTCGTTTCCATGCAATTTCCCACCAATATTGACCGAAATTGCGGAGACTTCAACTCGTATTTGACCGATATTTCTTTTCGGGATTATGGCACTGACTTGTTCAGTGAGAAATGCCTTTTTCTCAATGCCTAATCTTCTCTTGATCAGGCAAAGATCTTTCAAAAATTTTCAAGATAAGGTGGACTCGCTTGATTATGTCCAATGAGGTATGTTAACCTCTACTTGCCTTAGGACTTCAAGATACCCAAGCCACGAGATGCCTTCTTCTCACAGCTTCTAAGTGCTCGTGGAAATGGAGGTGGTATCGTATTTCATTGAATCCTCCTTTAGAGAATATGCCTGACCGCAATTCTCTCCCCGCCCGGGATTCTTCAATGTGCTTTGGCATGGGTCGATCAACCTCTTTCCACTCCCTCGTGGTGATTATACCTTCACCTCATCCACTCAATCATTGGATGATCCTACCTCACGGATTCTCTGGTTTGAGAATCGCTCAGCGGAACCTCTCTTTCTCAGACTCCAGCAACTTGTCGATCTCGTGATTGAATACCGTAGATTATCAATTTTCTCGTTCAAAGGCTCTTAAGCCCATCTATTCTCTTTGTCAGCTGTACTTTCTACAAAAGATTTAACTTTGCGCGCTTGCACATTAATTCCTTTTGTTAACAAAGCCGTCTACCACCTTACTAAATTTAAAGGCCCCTCGCTCCACGTGAGATGAGGATGGTGGTGGCTGTGGTTGAAATTGGGAACTAAACTCCGTGGGTTTGGCACCCGGGGTACATAGGCAAAGGGGTTGGGTTTCTGGTGAAAGGTTAGGGTGATTCCTCCAATTGGAATTGTAGGTATTTCCATACGTGATCAGTTGTGGTGGCTTATATCATTCTGCGCATTTATGCACATTCTCGACATCAAATCCTTCATCAAGGGGCCATAGGACACTGCTCTACCTGAATGCACATGTGGGATTGGAAATTGTGTGGACTGGCTTGCAGGATTTTCAATCACCGCCCGTACTTCCATGGAGCTCTTTCCTTCAAGCTCCTTCACTTTCCTAATGCAAGGCAAATTTAGCTCATTTCTATATCCTCCTGGGCAAAGGGCAAATCCCCTCCCTTGTGGTCAGGTCGAGGGCCCATTACTTCCATTTCCTAAAGGTTTGGCCTATCCCACCTGTTATAAAGCTCACTGTTATAATTTTAAGAAATCCATGGCTTCACTGGGATGCTTACTAGAAAGTCTCTCCACATGAGCCTTCCAAAAGTCGCCCCATGTATAGAGACATACCACCATAGAAATGGTTTACCAAAGATCCATATCAAACCCATGATGAGGGTACACCAGTGGCCCCATAAATCTCTCCCAACACTCGAGTAGAATCTCTCACCATCTTGAGCCGCAAAGGTATAAATTTGTCTTTTCAAATTATTGGTCTTATGAGCACCAAGAACTTCTTCGTGAATTCCGCCCGCAACTCCTCACCCCACTTCTAATTGCTCCCAGCTCCCTGGAGTTTAACCAAATCTTGGCCTTGTCCTTTAGGTCAGTGGAATGCTTTCAAATTTTGGCAAACCATGTCCATCATTCCTTCCTTAAAGGTAGTGCATACTTCCTCAAAATCCCTTATATGAGTGTATGGATTTTCATTTTCCATACCATGGTATGTGGGGAGTAGGGGTACCAAGTAAGGCCTCACTGCTACATCTTCAACAGGAGGTATGATGCAGGAGGGGGCACTAACCCTGTGAGGTGATGTGGGATCCTCATCGACCTATATGCGCTGGATTCATCAGGTACTGTCGACTCGTTGTTCCCCGTGTAGGATCTGGCGAGACCGTGGTACACCGACTTCACCGACTGGGTCAAGTTGTGTACTGATTCTCTGTAGTCTACCTGATGTGTCTCTATCCCACTGGAGCATAAACACTGCTATAAAATTTGTAGAGACAACAAAGAGTACCAACAAAGTCAGAAAAGGTTAAAAATTAGCTAACAAAAAAATTAAAACCGAATGAAAAGGGCAAAATGCTGCGCCACCGCAGCGATGTGAAATCGCGCTCCTACAACCGGGTTGGCAAAGAGGTGTAAGGTTACCTTCACTCGTGATGTTGATCACAAGTACAATTTCCAACCTTCTCATCAAACGTAGTTTGGCACCATCCCCAAGAACTCGCGCCATTTGATTCGTGCTACAAGAGAGCCAGCTAAAAATCAACAAAATTTATATACCTGTTCCTCCTACTCATTAGTCAAGCTTACTCGCAAAGATAAATGTGGGTCTAGGCCTCTAACACTACTGCCATCCTAGGAATGATTTGCATATGTAAAAAGGTAAGGCTTTCTTATTTGGATTCTTTTGGATTTTTGTTTCAAAACAGCAGGGGATGAGTTTGAAAACCGATTAACTCAGAAAAGACCGAAATGAAGTGTGAAAAATTAACTTTGAAGATTTAGGTCACTAACTTGGTAACTTAGGGCAAACAAGTGTCCTCGGGTTTTATCCTCGCGTTATGACAAGCAACCTATAGTCCAAGCCACAACCGGATCTATGTTTAACTAGCAAACCTCACCCTAAAATCAACTCCTATTTGAGTCAACACAGATAATATGCATCTATGGCCTTTACGCTGAAACCCTAACATTAAATATCATTTCAAAGGGCTCGTAGAAGACCATCTAAAAACCACGCGGCATCTAGCAATAAGTATACACCGTATCCTAAAGCATGGTAAGTATTACAAATCAACAACATTCAATGCTATTCAACCCTATTTGAGAAGATAGGCCATAAACACAAGACTGTAGCTTTTAACACAAGAGGACAACCCGCATATGCCCCACCACCAAGCTAGCTTCCTTCCTTCAAAGAAAGAGGCTTAGTCGGCATCTCTTGAGTCAATATCCTCAAGAGGGTGTTCGCAGCCAAGAAAATAAGGAAAGAGGAGAGAGAAGAGAGAAACACCAACCTAACTAAAGCTACGAAAGATATTTACAAAATAAAACTTGCTAAAAATTGCTTCCTCAATTTGTTTCTCCGGGTTACAAAATGGAGGGCTTATATAGCCACCCAATGTATGGAAAATACTATAAAGTCTAATAATTTGGCTAAATTTAGGGACAAGGGAGTAATATTACACCAAAATCAAGCCTGGGCTTTGCATTAATTACAAAAGCAGGATAAGGCAAAGGACCCTAAGGCATACAATTCGCTTAGTAAATAAATTTCAATAGCTTAAAATTTCATTAGCTGAATAAAAAATTTTCGCTAAAGTGCTAAGTACTACTTATTAGCTAAATTTCGCTAGCTTAGCGAAATTCTTCAGAGTAGCTTAAAATGCAAAATTTCGCTAGAATAGTGCTTTAGCGAAAATTTTGGTTCATGAAATTGGCAATTTCGGCTAAGATCGCGAAATTCCTTTCGCTATATTGCAATTCTTCGTAATCCCAAATAAATTTTCAGAATCTTAGCGAAATTCCCCGAATTGTCAGATTCTTCATTGTTTCTGTCCTACCCTCTACTCGCATTTCGGTTTTTCTTTCACTTCTTTGCCTCATTCTCTCTTTTGATTTATGGTTTGCTTGATGGCTGATGAATGGGTTCAATCTTTATGATTCATCTTATATCTCGATATTGAACTCCCAAAGTACGCAAAACTCCGCAAACAACCAAAATAACTCCTAAACGGCATATGAAACTAAGAAGACTTAAACACTTCAATTGGTATAAATGACATGATTAGTGCGCAAAAAGCACTCAAGTATAAATGACATGATTAGTGCGCAAAAAGCACTCAAAACCTATCTAATATAGGGTTCAAAATAGCACTTTTTGGGCACTAATCAGAATATAGAGGCAATGACTTCGGCAGAGTTCCATGAGCTCTTCATGGGCAAATATTTTCCGTAGGTGCCCACCAGCGCTAGGGCATGCAAAGGTTAGGAGTTCCTGGGGCTAAAGCAGGAACGATGACAATGATGGAGTGGGGTGGCCAAGTTCACGAGTTAGCCCCGTTTTCGATGACTACGTGGCCACGACCAAGGTGGAGGGAGGCCGATGATGGTCCAAGTCATCCGTCCGAGGCAAGATAGTAGGATTCCTCTTACAGGATATGGACTCTTTGGTCAGGACAGCTATGGCCATAGAGAGAGAGATAGAGGACGTACAGAGGATCCGAGATGCGGGTGTTGGTGGTAAGAGGAAGGAGAGTCAGTCTTTTTCCAATTCAGGAAAGAAGCCAATGGATTCTAGTTCGCGAGGGTTTCAGAGCCACGACCATCAAGGCAAAGGTTAGGCTAGGGCTCACAGTCAGGTAGGACAAACGATTTGTTATTTTTGCCATCAGCCTGGACATATGAGACGAGATTGCCCTAAAGGCAACTTAAGGTTCGTGACAAGGTGCCCTACCATCCGTGGACAAAGGCTGATTACGCTTTATTCCTCCACCTCCCTAGTATGGGTTAGAGGAACCAGTATCAGTCCCAGGGTGCTGCACAAGCACCTCCTGCTACACAGAAAAGCCAGAGAGGCCAGGGTATGGGTCGGGGCCGAGGATAGGGCCCACAGGCCGGGACATTAAGGATTCAGGGGCGTGTCTATGCCATCATACCACTGACTGAGCTTGCAGATCAGTAAGCTATACAGGGTATGTTTCTATTATCTCACCTATGGGCTAGAGTATTATTTGATTCTGGTGCATCACATTCATTCATCAAGCAGACCATGTGTAGAGAATCAGCTTAGAGGTTGAGGCCTTGAGAAGCCCCCCGTATGTGAGTTCTCCCTAAGGACTGTGGTGAGCGTGATCTAATATGTTGTGGTCACAGTTAGAGATCCCTGGGATTCTACCCACGCGGACTCGGTGGGTCATGGACATGTCAGAGTTCGACGTCGTCCTTAGGATGGACTGATTGACAGCATACCAAGTCGTCATTGATTGTGAGTGTAGGAGGGTTTCGCCACACACCGGATTTTATCAGAAGCATTGTGGGGACAAACACAACAAACGCACTCAGACCGTGATATGATTCTGGGGCACGGTCGCTTGGATGGTTTGCGCGTCTACCTTGAAGACGAGCGACAGACTTGGATTTTCCTCGAGTAGTAAAAGTAGTAAGAGGATGTCTTTCTCTCGATGAACTACCGATTACCTCCAAGTAGAGGGATCGTGACTACGGTATTGAGTTACGCCTCGCATCGCCGCTTATCTCTATGACTCCAGACAGATGGCACTAATTGAAGCTCTATGAACTCAAGGTTCGGGGATAATGTGAGCTATCGACAAGGGATTCATTAAATCGAGCACTTCACCATGGGGCGTCAAGTTCTATTTAAGGTAAGAAGAAAGACAAGACCCTTCGACGCAATGATTACCAGCTACAGAATAGGGTTACGATCAAGAATTGGTATCCCTACCAGGATTGATGACTTATTCGATCCGCTGAGAGGGGCACTTAGTCTACTCCAAGAGCAAATCTGCACCCGTATAACATCGGGCTTGAGAGTTAGGGAGACTGAGCATTCCTAAGACAATACTCAGACGCTGGCATGGGCACTTTGAGTCTGGCAAAGTGGATGCCTCTTCGGATTGACAAATGCGCCTAAAGATTCATGGATCTCATGCATGTGGTATCTCCAACCCTTTTAGATCGCCCATCGCGGGTATTTGTGTATCTACATTTTGATCTACTCCCGCCTATGAGGAACATGGAGGATCATTTGCTGGGTCATTCCACAACCTTATGAGAGACCCCACACTAGTTGTACGCCTCAAGTTTAGTAAGTGCGAGTTTTGCCATCGAGGTGAGATTTTAAGGCACGTGTGCCTGGGCTTCAGCGTGTTAGTGGACCCCGAGAAGGTCGAGGCTATGATGAGTTGGGAGAGGCCAAGCCGGGCCTTTCAGATACGCAGCTTGACTGGCAGGATACTATAGAAGATTCATCAAGGATTTCTCCCGACTAGCAACACCTATGACGAGACTGACCCGAAAGGAGGTCAAGTTTGAATGGAGTGACCTATGTGAGAAGGCATTCCAGGAATTTAAAAGGAGGCTTACTTCAGCCCCTATTCTGATAGTCTCGGAGAGGGGACAGAGGTACACAGTGTATTGTGATGCCTCGAAGGCCGGACTGGGATGCGTTTTGATGTAGTCTAGGAGGGTAGTAGCTTATGGTTCCCGCCAGTTGAAGAATCATGAGTAGAATTACCCCACACACGACATAGAGTGAGCGGCCATAGTCTTCACCTTGAAGATTTAGCGCCACTACCTATACAAAGGAGCGGGCCAGGTGTTTTCGACCACAAAAGTACATGAAATACCATATTCACGCAAATGACCTCAACATGAGGCAACGCAGGATGGAGTTCTTGTGAGGACTATGACTTCACTTTGCACGTCATCTCGGTAAGGTAAATGTGGTACGACACCCAACCTAAGTCATAGGGAGGCCGCCATTATAGCTTCCCAAGAGTGGCGTAGAGCAGAGACTATGAGGCGCTTTGGGCTACAAAGCATGCTGGAGCGGTGCCCGTGGTACTTTGGGGAACTGCAACTACGCCGTCTCTATTGCCAGAGTGATCAAGTCCTAGGGGTGATTATAGAGATATGTCCATCAAGGACCGGCACACAGTATTATGTAACGAAGGTCGGACCATCTAATACGCATGGTAGTCTTCAATATAGAGGACGCAGTATGGTTCTCGCTAATGTATCTAAGAGAGAAGATCCTTAGGAGTCTCACTCAAGCCCCGACGGCGGCGGCATCCGGGTGGCACAAAGATGTACTGTGATCTTCGTCGCCAGTACTACTGGAGCGGATGAAGAGACACATAAGGGACTTTATTCGATAATGCCTCACGTGTCAGCAAGTTAAGGCTGAGCACTAGAACCCAGCAAGGCTACTCCAGCCATTAAAGGTGGCTGAGTGGAAGTGGGAGCACGTCAAGATGGATTTTGTGACCCACTTGCCACGAACATCATGGAGGCATGATGTGGTATAGGTGATAGTAGACCGACTCACAAAGTCAGCACATTTTCTAGCCGTGCGGATGACCTTCACACTGGAGGAATTCTGTTGGTTTTATATTCGAGAGATTGTCCGACTACATGGAGTACCAGTATCCATAGTTTCGGATAGGGATCCCATTTACACAATTTTTTTAGAAGAGCTGCTGCACACCATGGGGACGCAGTTGACTATGAGCATTGCATTTCATTCGTAGACAGATAATCAATCGGAGAGGACCATACAGGTTTTAGAGGACATGCTACGAGCATGTGTCCTGGATCATAAGGGTAGCTTGGAGGAGCACTTGCCTTTAATAGAATTCGCCTATAACAACAGTTTTCAAGTGAGTATACAGATGTCACCCTATGAGGCCTTGTTTGGGAGGCCATGCCGATCACCGATTTGCTAGACAAAGCTGGGAGAGAGCTCCATCACTAGTCCGGATCTGGTTAGAGACACCTCGAAGAAGGTGAGTTTGATACGGCAGCATCTTCTCATGGCTCAGAGTCGGAAAAAGAGCTACCCCGACAAGCGACATTGACCTCTAGAGTTCGAGGTGGGTGATCACGTCTTCTTGAAGGTGATGCCTAAGAGAGGAGTGGTCAAGTTCTAAGAAGCGAGGGCAAATCACACCGAGGTACACTCCAGCTCCTCGAGACACTTCAGAGAGAGGGCACCATGGCATACCGCTTGGAATTACCGCCGAAGTATCGTGTGTCCATGAGGTGTTCCACGCCCATGCCCGGAAGTATACTCCAGATCCAAATCATGTAGTGGATTGGGGAGAGATTACCGTTGACACATATGGGACCGGACCAAACAGGCATTATGGATGGTTGCATCGTTTTGCGACGCAAAACCGCGAGGCTAGTGAAAGTGCTAGCAACGCCGCGGGAGTGGAGGAGGCAACATGGAGAGCGAGACACGATGCAGGCCACCGATCCCTTGTTTATGGATGAAGGTAATGGTGGTTTAGTCAGTTAGCAATTAAACAACAAGTTTACATGCATGAGATTGTGCACATTGTATATGCATGTGAGCCACGTGAATGTGTGTGAATTCCTTTGAGACAAAATTCTTTTAAGGGGGAAGAATGTAAAACCTGAGAAAATTCAATTTTTTGAGAAAGGGTAAAAACAATACCTTAGCTGAGGAATCGAAATTTTCTAGGATCCTGATGACTAAACTACCACTATTTTCTGGGCTCGACCTCGAGATACCGGAATTTTTATGTTTTTCGAGACATCGAGAGTCACGAGACACTTGCTTCGTGCTGAGTGGCCTACATTGAGCCATTTGTCAAGTAGAGAACAAGTCAAACACAAGTCTAAGTGGGGCCATGTGGGACATGTGTCACCACATGATTAGAGGGAAATCTAAAGTTGTGATAAATGGATAAGGGAAATCCAAGGGAACCAATGAGATAGTGACATGAGGCAAAGATGACATCCCACTTTGACCAAGGTCAGACTAAACCGGTGGGGGGAGGAGAGAAGAGAGAAAAGAAATAGAAAAGAGGAAGAAGAAGAAAGTGGAGAGAGAAGCTCTACCTTCTCTCTAGATTTTTCGACGATCGAACCGTCGGTTTCCGGCAAAGTAAGAGGAAAATTTCTTCCTCATGACAAGAGCTGCAAGTAGAGACCAGAAATGGGGAGTTTTGACAAACTCCATGAGGTAGGGGTTTTCTCCTACTTGGTTTAATTCTCGTTTAAAAGCCATACATATGGTTTTAGTGTTTTGGGGTCGGAAATGGCCATGCGTTCTAGTCCCAATGGTGTGGGACCTATCGTCGGATTTTTGGACTACCTTCGAATAGTCCATGGGCTAGATTTCTAGGCTGTTTCGGACAGTCCAGAGCTGAATTGTGACACTGAATTTCGGACTGTCCATGTGTACAGTTATGTGTGTATTGCGAAAATGAATAACATGATTGTGGTGTGAAAAATGATGTTGTTAATGCATGCTCAATTGATGTGTTAACATGAATGTTTGAATGACATGAAATTATATCAGAGAAAGAAAAATATAATCGTCAGAATCATGAAAGCCATATATATGAATCGGGCATGATTGCATTCATACAACTCGCCACATCGTGTTGAGTCGGGTGTGGGTGCATAGAAATGGTTGATTCACCATTCTTGGTGGATGTGTAGTGGGCTCAAAATGGACAACGTCCAATTGAGACTCATGGTGGTATAAACAAGTGCAGGAAAATATACGGTCAGCACAAGGAAGTTAGTAGATCTCCTTCAGTGGTGAAAGACCCAAATTTAAATGCTACAGATGATGATCACTAGCGATGAAAGCCAAGAAATGTCGTAAGGCACATTTCATCCTACGACGTGACTCAAAATGACGTAGTTCATAAAAACAATTAAACACACTGAAAATCTAAATGTAATAGAGGCTCTGGCCTATCGAGTCAAGCCATGGTGTGAAACACCAATGGCTGTTTTTCTCATACTTGGCGTTGCATGTGTGAGGGAGTTGGTCTGGACTCGGGTATTGGGCATGAGGAGTCTCATCTCATGCATAACATGAAATCATTCCATTTACGAATTGCAATTGTAAAGGATGTGAATTACTACTGGTGCTACGTATGCATTTAAAAAGGAGTAACCTCAGAGGAAAATTCAACCATCGTAGATTGCCAATTTGGGCCATGGGAAAATAATTTTAGGTATTGGAGGTACGCAAGGCAATGAAGCTCATCCAAGACCTTAGTGGAGAAGGAAAGGCCATATTTGGCTTTGTTATGTATTTTGTAAAAATTTGGGTAGAAAACCTAGTTTATGTATTGTGTAAAGAACAAAGAGTTGTAATTAAACTCGTTTTGCATGATAAATACATTTTGGAAAATTTTTCGGGTTTTCCAAGTCTTTGTAATAAAAAAAGGCCAATTTATATTGAATTCTAGAGTGTTTTGGAAAGGAAAGAAAAAAGGGGAAACTCGGAGGCGTGGGGAGGACTGCAGGTTAATACGCCTGATGCCGAGTCCTCCGTCAGAATAAGAGGAAGTCTCAAGCCGAGACAGGCCTGTTCCGCAGCGACAGTGGCTTCAGGTCGCAAATAGGGCTCGCCGCGACGCACAACCCGCTTGGGTGCATCGCCATGTGCCCCGCACGCCAAGTAGCTAGAACGCATGCGCTGATAAAGATTTTACGCCGCGACGTAACTTTCGTGTCGCGACGTGGCCTGGGGGGCCGACTGCGCTCGGGTCCCGACAGATGTTTTCTCTATCACAATAGAGTCCTTTTGGCCTTGTGTCGCAACAGTGGACGGTGTCGTGATAGGATGTGGTCAAGGCCGGGAGGCTTTGTGTCGCGACAGGGTGGCACGACGGGCACACACCCGCATTGCGGCAATTCACGAGCTCACGCTGGCTTTACTTCTTGCAAAGCCGTCACGACAGAATTTCTTCGCCTCATGTCGCGGCGTTAGGCCAGGGTCAGATGCCATACGCTGGCGGGAAAGAGCGCTTTAGACCTGCCAGAATCACTCACGACGCGCACACCGCCATAGAGCACGCCACAGTTTCATGCACGCATACTCGACATAAGGTACCTGTTGTACACATTGGGGAATATTGTTCATGGCACCGTCGTAAAAAAAATGACCCCGGAATTGGTGTCGCACAAGTAGCCCCGGCTACTCGCCAGGCGTGGAATTAGTTATTATAAATTTTTTGTGCAACTAACTTGACTACAAGCGACTTAATCATCGACATTTCACCACATGTAAAATGACTTCATTTGGCAACATACTCAAGTTATCTAAGCCTAAAGAGTTTACAAACTTTTGTGGATTTAGAACTCGTATTCTATACTCTTATCTTTTCAAACTCTACAAAGAGTGTTTCATTAGTCTTCCTTGTAGAGAAGAACACTCTTTCTTCTTATGTCTCTTTTATAACTAGGTTTCAATGGGATTAACTAACCTTTGAAAATTTCAACTAGGTAATGGTATTATGATCCTCTTACAATGTAGAATTTTCTTTTTCCCATAATTTTTTGGACATCTATTCACTTTGTATATTACATTGTAGTAACATATTCTTACAAGGATTCAAACTTGGATCTCCTGTATCCTCTTCCCACCCCTTTACAACTTAAGCCAAGTCTCAAAAGTTTTTTTCCACGATAAATTGCATGTTTATCTTGTTGGGTTTTTGAGGGAGGCATCTCATGCCAAAGCAGCGGAAACAAAAAAAAAAAAAAAAAAAAATCTTCAAAACCCACCCAAAAGGATCCCTTGAGGCATTGCTGGTTCAAAACAAAGTGGATGCGAGATTTATAATTTCACATTGATGTAAAATTGATCCCGAACGGTGATGTAGTAGAACCGGCAAACCACGCCCTTGGTTTGGTTTCTAAATAATATCCACACAAAAGAGTGGAGCCGAGTAACTCCTATGCAACAATCTCATATGAAGCCTTGCACCCAAGGATTTGACACTCAAATCTCATGAAGAGTGGGTTGTTCTTCTTTAAGAACTCTCTCTCACACTCAAGAACACTCTCTTGAGAAATGTGGGCAAGAATGACTTCTAGGGTTAGGGTTTCTCCATAGTGTTCTATTTATAGGAAAACCCTTGCCCTTGAAATGTCCAATGTGCCCCTCTCTTTAAGATATGATAGGCTACATCTCTATGCGTTATGGAGTGTTCCCTCAAGGACCTTAAGGCCATGGACAAGCCCAAGCCTAGTTTATCTCTTAATGAGGGCTTTTGATCCTAGGATTCTACTAATCTCGTGACATTCCATTCAACATATTGACTTCCTTCATAATTGGATCACATCCAAATCCGTTTAATATCAGCCCCACACACTTATAAGTGTATGACCCATTAGGTTCCTAATTATGTTGGCCACTTGATGCAACTATTGAATCCAAACAAGTCATAAGCGGTATCTAGCAACACATCATGACCCCTAATTGACCAGAGAGTCAGTAATCTTACTGCTAACCCTTCCATAGACAATTATTGCACAATTCGTCCTTTCACCAATCTATACCCCACTCGGTTCAAAGTATGGACAAGGTGTAGCTCTCACTAGACTTGCCACATCACATCTAGCCCAAGTGATATTAGATCTTATCCCCGAACTCATTACTCATCAGTTATGCTACTAAAGACCCTCTTCATGGCATTTCCACTATGGCCAAAGATTCCCAAGTAATGATCCCGACAAGAGGCCATAGGTATACTCTCCCTTTATTGGGAGTGGTGAATCCCTTGTTGGATACTCAATTAATTACCTTCAAACACCTCAAGCTATACCCGATCATCACCCTATGAGTGACCTCCAAAAGGCAACAAGGAATGAAGTATAAGTACATAATCAACATCCAAGACATCCTTGAGTCCACTTGTAGATCACTTGAAGAGCTTGAAGAAGGAGAAAAATAATCACACCTCACCTTGCTCCCCTTAGCCCTAAACGTTTTCTCCTTCCTTCTCTTTTCTTTCCTCTCTTTTCTCTTCTTTCTCCCTTCTCCTCTCCTACGGGTCAGCTTTTAGAATTTGAGACCAAAATATGAGTTTTGGCTTTTGTCCCACAACTTCCAAAATTGCCCTGAACCAAGAATCCCATTGGTCCATACCATGAGTCACTAACCCTAACTTAGCTCCTAAAAAATTTTGATCGCTCTCAGGCCCAAGAATCCTTATCATTCCATTCTCATGATATTTTAATCATAACTTAGCCACAGAAAGGTTTTGATTGGCTCATAATAAAATATCTCCCTTATAGCAGCCTTATCTCGCTTTCACCTTATATTACTTTTTTATACCGATTAAACTTCAAAATATTCTATGGTCGCCTTAAACTTCCCATCGACTGCCATGAAATATTATAATTAAATCCTTCACAAGGATTCCGTGCTCAAATCACCGCCCGATTTAAAATAATTAAAATCGGAAATCCGGACAATAGCGTATTATTACCCGAATTACGTTCGAATCGCCTGAAAACTATCCAAACGGACTGCTTCACCCGCTTCAGTTTCGCGACCTATGATTTATTCCGGACATTTTCAGATTTTCGTCCAATTTCCGAAAATTTCAACACGTGCTCCAAATTTCGGGCCCCGGAATCACTATTCACTTAAATCTCCACTCTCTCTAAATATCGCCCAAAGTCATAGGAACCGAAATTTCTTAAAAATCTTTGCAACCTCCATCCTGATATAATAAGAAAATCACTATTCCTAGTGTATACCCAAGCTTACAATTTTTCGAAAAATCTAATTTCCATGCCCAAATGACGTCCGTAGCGCTCTAAATTTAAGCTACCCTCACCGCTATCATTGACCTCAAATCGCCCAAAACTACTATTATAACATTCAATAAGGTCAGGGCTTTGCAAACACGAAACCGACTGGATGTGAATTTGAAGTGAATGGTCGAGATTGAAGCATTACTCCTGAGGGAAATATAAAATGAAGAGTGAACCAAATATGAAAGAGAGGGAAGAATTTTTCTGAATTGAAGACATTCTGCAGCAAATGTCTAGCTAGAGAGATTAAACTGAGCAGCTTCTTAGGAGGCAACCCAAGCAAATTTTAATTTTCATAGTTAATTTTGTTTGTTTAAATTAGTGTGTTTGAAGTTTAGTTTCAATTTTATATGAAATTTTAAGTGTTGTTTTTGCTGATTTTTCAAGGACATTGAAGCTGAATTAGAAATGGATGTTATTAGGAAGCACACTTTCTCAAACTGAAATATGTAGAAAATTTCTACAAGGGGGAGTATTTCTATTTCCCTTAGTTTGTCTTTAATGATAATGCATAATTGAAGTTTGGGGGAATGTGATTTTATTTAGAGTAAAAAAATGAATAGTAGCTTTGTTGTTCTCAATTTTAGATATTCAATATCATCAGAATTATATTGAGTATAGACAATGAAATGATTGTTCATACTTGAATCAGGTTCTAGATGATTGGGACAGCCAAAAAAAAAAGTATGTTTTCATCGTATGAGTGAATACACCTTGATTTGAATGTGGCTTGATTTAAGAAGGTAAATTGTGCAATTTTGGGAAAATTTTGGTTCAATGTCGCGACATGCTTTCTCTCTGTCATGACATTATTGCCAAACTCAGTCGCAACATTGTTTCTTTATGTCACTACAAGGACTGATTCAGCCTTTTGAAAGTCGCAGGAAAGTCTATCGCGACACAATTGATCTATGTCTCAACAAAATTTTAAATAACCTATGTTTCTGGAAGAGAAAAACAGTATCGCGACAATATTTTTGTATGTCGCAGCATAGGTTTACTTGAGCATCAAATTTTTATGTCGCGACATATTTTCTCTGTGTCGCGACATAGTCGACTTTAGATCCAAATACTACAAGGAAGGTTTCTATCGCGACAATATTTCTCAATGTTGCGACACAAGTAAACTTGAACATCAAATTTGATGTCGCGACAATTTTTCCTATGTCGCAACAAAGGACTGACCTAGTTATAATTAATTTCAAAATATGTCACGACAATACCATTTTATGTCACGACATAGAATTAAAAGGGATTAAACCCTAGGCTAGTTCTTGTCGCGACATTTAATGAAGGTACAACCAATAGTTAGCTTATAAATATATCATGTTTGAAACCTGAAAAGCCACTTGCCTCATTAAACTATCTAACACACCATCTCCTCCAAACCCTTTCCCTTCCTTTGAAAACCTGATCCCTGTGAGCCCTTTTCTAACAATGTCCGGAGCCGACGAACCCGGGTTCCAAACCTAAACGAACCATGAAAGAGTATACAAAGAGGGAGAGGAAGAAAAAAATACCAAGTGACTTAAGCAGAAATTGTGGCAAGAAAAAGAAAGAGTCAAGTAAGAGAGCCCGAGCACAAGGGAAGAATCAAGAAAATAAGAGAGGAGTTTAAGAATAGAGCAGAAGTAGTGGAGAAAGTAAGGATTAGGGTCTCAGAGTGCTTATGTCTCTTGGAGGGATAAATTACAACACAGAGACTTCATAGGAGAGAGAGGCTTCAACAAGTTGATTTCTCCCTTCCAAGAAGTCATTAAGAGCAAGGGATGGCATTTATTCTGTGAGCAAAGGGCTCTTGGGTTCTTTGATGTGGTGAAGGAGTTCTATGCTAACATGGTGGGAATGAAAGATAAGACAGTCTATGTTAGGGGTAAATGGATTTCCTTCAGCAGAGAGCAGATAGACTAAACATACAATCTTCATGAGAGGAAGAATGGGTCGAAGTTCAAGAAACTGGTGAAGGAACCCAACTTCTAGAAGATTGTAGACTTGCTGACTTATGACAAGGGAAAGTGGAATGCCACTAGGAAAAACCCACACGAGTCCATCGCCAGAGGAACATTGACTGAACAAGCAAAGGTGTGGTTCTATTTCTTGTGTTCAATCATTTTACCTTCCAAGCACTTAAAAAATGGGAGAAGGAAGCAGTGTTGTTGTATGCCATCCTAAAGGGCTACAAGTTCAGCGTTAGAAAAATTATTGAAAAGTCAATTCTGAGTTATTATAGAGGAGGCTACAGGGACTGATTCCACACCCAACATTTATCACTAGGCTTTGCATCCTAGGTGGTGTGGAAGGAGAATGAGAGGAAGAAGAAAATTTCCCAGGACCTCACCCCTAACACTCATAGGAATCACCAAGGGACCTAAGAACAGAGGCAAGGAAAGAGAGGTAGAAGTTGCAAGAGAGGAAGAAGAGAACATTGAAATTAATCAAATGCAACTTGAAAGTGAAGCTCCAGAGCAAGAATAGGGGCTGAATAGTGCAAGCCCAATTCTAACCCTCTCCCTATATGTGAGACAAGCTCATCAAAAGCAAGTTGGAAGCTCAGAGCATCAAAGCAACAATGCTGAATTAATGGAAATGTTAAGGGCAATGAGGTAAGAGATGCAGGAGAGGGATGGCCAGCTGAAAGTCCAACTTCAACTTAGGGATGAATACACGGATGCTGAGATGAAAAGAAGAGATCAGAATCTGGAGGAAGCATTCAGACTAAGAGATGAAGAATGGAAGAGAAGATGGGAAATAAGAGAGCAAGAACTAAGTGAAGAGCTCAAGGCAAGAGAAGATTCCTTCATCTCATATCAGCTCAGGAGGGATAGGGAGCTAATAAAAATCATAAAGGAAAGAGAGGATGCCATGCAGAAGAACTTGTATAAGGCAGATGCTTTTGGGTATCTGTACAAGGAACATCAGAAGGATATAAGACTTTTGATAGAGAAAAGGGACAAGGAATTGGAGGGCCTCCTAAACTATAAGAAAAAGTGTTGGAATGAAAGCTTGGATGTGATCAACAACAACCTGTTAAAGATGTACTCTGCCCAGGGTGAGTTTGAGGGAACAACCACGAGCTCACAGTGAGCGAAACCAATGATCTTATCAAGCAAATGGCCCTATCCTTGGAGTGGTATGCATTCAACAGAAGTGAAGAAGGTAGCGGGTCCAATCAGCCATAAGTCCAGATTCTTGAGTTCTCACCTTCTGCAGCTGGTTACAAGTATGAACCAATGAATTTGCATTCCTCCCATAGGCATGAAAGAAGAAGAAAATAGCTCACCTTGCTCTTCCTTCCCATTTTCCCTCTTTGTACCTAATCTCTCATACCTGAAAAATTGAATAAAAAAATTCCCTTTAGAAATTGGTGTTCACTCTCATTTTGCAATCCTTGTGTGTCTTATATTTATTATTTTCTTTCTTTTACTTTAAATAATTGAAATTTGATGGTATCGATGAATGGTTTTGTTAAATAATGGAGAAACCAGATTTCCTGGGTTGAAGTACTTGATTGTTGTGCATTGTTTGGTAGAATTGAATGAAGCGTGGAATTGAAATGTTGTTATGTTAACTTCATCTGAATTGAATGGATTTAATTTGGATAATTTGTTAACTTATAAAAATAGCATAGCAACATATCCGAGGAACGAATAAAATTGGATAGATAGATTAGGAGTAGGAATAAATGAAAAGGAAAGCAATAAGGTTATTAATTAATATGTTGAACTTCAAGGATAAGGAAGATTGTAAACAGTTTAGTTATTATGAATCCTGATAAACACTACACATGGTCAAAAGTATCTCTGAAACAAATTGTACTTAACATTTAGGACATCTTCTGGGTTCTATCACAGTTAAATCTCCAAATGTCCTAGAACTTGTTAGATTGATCGGCGAAATCTAAGCAATATCTCCTAGAGGGAAAGGATATAGGCCATTCTTGGAAGTTTGAGCCTTTCAAAGCCTACCCTCATAATATACATAAGCATACACTTTAGTTCCTCATTTGAGCCAATAGCCAATTTCTTCATCAACCAGCAAATGAAAAGCCTAATTCCTCCCTTGAATAAAATCCTACAGTAAAGAACCCTGATTTGCCCAGATTACATGACAAATACAACAATAATAAAGGACAAGTTTGAGGGAAGATTATTTCAAATTGAGAAAAAGGAGTTGTGAAAAGAAAAGTGCAAAGGTGGAATAAGTTTGGTCTTGTAGCCTTCCTCCCTGGAACAATTAAGTTCTTAGGGGTGTTCAACATCTAGTACCCTAATGCCAACTAGTATGGGAATTCTTGACCCAAAAAAAAGTTTAGTTAAGGGTGGTTGAAAGCTTAAAAAGACAAAACATTCTAGCTATTCTAAAACATGATGGAAAATGAAAGTGAAAAACTTCGAAGATAGGAATGAAAGTTGGCAGTCTGAATGTGGCCAAGAAAAGTACCAACACAAAAAGTATGCAGAAGAATGCACCAAACCAAATGGGAGGATAGATAGATGACATGAATGAAAAAGGTCAAGAATGCATATGAAGGAAAATATGTCAAGTGGAAAGTGAAATCTGAGTAAAAATTGAGTCCAAATTATCCTATTATCTACCCCATTTACCTAAGCCTCACATTACAAGCCTAAAAGACCTAATTGATTCCGATAGTGGTATATGCTTACATTAGTGGAGATTTATATGACAAACAAGCTTATGGGACTTTAAAGAATAGAGGAGAAAATTGTTATCTGAGTAACATCCCAGAAGATTAACTAATCTGCCAAGGAAAAAGAGAGAAGACCATACACTCTGGAAATCGAAGTTGAATGATTGAATTGTTTACACTATATGAATTATTTGGTTGTTTAGTGAACTTAATTGAAAATCTTCCTAATTCTAGATTGGAAACATATTTAGAGATAAATTTACAACTAACTTGTGTTTTCTGCCAAATTGAGGATTCAATAGAAAAATGTCCTTAAAAATTAAATCTAAATTGTTTGAGGACAAACAAAGTTTTCTTTTCTTTGCTTGAGGACAAGCAAAACTTTAAGTTTGGGAGAATTCAAAAACTTGTTGACCAATTTTTGTATAGACCAGTTTAACCAAGTAATTGACACGACTGCAGACCCCAACTAAAGTTCCCAAACACGATGCCAAAGACTTGTCTGTCTGATTTTGTGTAGAATATGTGTTTGTTCTTTTTGTAAAATGAATTTATTAAAAATTGAGTTTGTCCAAATCATTGCAAGTGCACAGGTTAAACAAGTAATAAAAATGGATTTTTAAGTCCAAATATCGTTCCCACGAGGATTGATGATAAATCAAAGGACTAACTACCCAAACTACTCAAGATCCTTACTATTTGAACTCCAATGTCAAAATAATGAGAGTACTAATAAAATAATTCTAAAGTAATTTCACTAGTATACATAAAGAATTTAATAAAAAATTAGTTTAGAGATTTCATGAAATTGAGATCACACTAGGAAATGAGCGATGAATGATTGTCAATTTCTCGTCATTTGAGTCATAGCTAAGCCATTAGTTGGAAAAATGAATTAGTCAAGTTGCATTGTGGTATAGTTTGGATTTCTCCCTTAACCATACCTTTCACTGATGAGATTCATGTTCATTTCACAGCTCATATATCACAATCAGTTACTTGTAAGATATAATCATCTTTCTAAGATCTAGGTATTTTTCCTTTTCAGTACTTCACACCCAAATATTAGGACTGAAGAATTCTTGCCCTTATAGACAGGATATTGCAAGCCTTCTCCAATTTACATGGCACCTCATCCTTCAATGCTGATGAAATTCTCCATATCCTTAATTAGATCTATGCTAACACGGGAGGGATTAGAAACAATTCATCAGAAAGAAGAGAAACCTCTAAGCAATTAAACTGATATTTCCTCCAACTAACCTCACACAATGAGTAAGTTAGTGATCTATCTGAGTAATCTTTTAGAGTTCATTATTGGTTGTAAAGTACACCATACCCACATGGAACTACTCCATACCACCCTCAGATTACTCAATACGTGTCCCGCGAGGGCCTCACAAAAATCAAAGCAAGATATAGTTCTTTGTTTTTGGGTACACAATACTAGTACTTGAAATAGTTAAGTTCAAGAATAATACCAATCAAATAAATTCAAGATTTCTAACTAAGGCGTTCTTTCACTTTGTATAGAAAAATAACAATCACCATCGACCCATTCCCATAGGGAGGTCAATCTTCCAAAACTGGTTCACACATATAAGTGACTAACTGATAAGGGAAATTCATTGAAATTGTAAACGAGCTTAAATAAATGAATTCCATAAATTTTCCAAGATCCATTTAAAACATAACAGATCCCAGCTCGAAGTTGCACATCAGTTCATTACTCAACTCTAGAAATTAAGCAAAAAACTAACTAAAAATTACGCTAAATCAAGACTTACTAAAAAGGAAATAAAAGATAAAAGAAAAATAAAATAAAAACAATATACAAAGAGTCTTCAGGCTACCCAAAAGTCCTAGAATTGCAAAAGCTGGGCACAATGCCTTAGATGCGTCTATTTATAGATTTTCAATAATGGGCCGCACTTCAAGGAAAAAATTGAGGATTCCAAAATTTCTAGCCCAAAATGGTAGCTTTGTCACGATAAAGAAAGTTCTGTCGCGACATGGTTCTTATCTTTGTCGCCCAGCTCTTGTCGTGGCCTACAGTTTCCTGTTGTGACATATCTTTATGCTATCTTCTTTGATTCTGTCGCGACATAATTTGACTTTGTCGCAACATAGTTCTATTGATGTTGTTTGTTTTATGTCGCAACATGGTTGTTTTTGTCATGACAGAGTTTCTCCCGGTAGCATGGATTTGTTGTTGCGACATAATATTTATTTATCGCAACAAAGTTGTGTTGCCTTATATTACTGCGACCGAACTTTGTGTTGCGACATTCTTTCATGTCGCGACAGAGTCTTCTTTACTCCTTGTCACTGACTGAACTTTTTGTTGCAACATTGAATCCCTTGTCGCGACAAAATTGCAGCAGCTCCTCTAAGCTTATCTTCCATTTTAAGCCGTAACAAAGAAACTTCTCATGCCATAGAAATCTCTTACTTAGAAATTTTTATTATCGCAGCTAAGATTCGTGCCTTTAGTTCGTTATTATGTCGTAACATCAATTTCTATGTCGCAACATTCTTTTTGTAATTTTCTCAACTTCTATCGCTACAATATTTGTCTTTGTCGTGAAAAAATTCACCTCAGCCTTATGTTGTGTTTGTCGCGATATAAAACTTCTTTGTCGCAATAAAGTCTTCTTGTCTCCCATTCTTGGCTTTGAATGTTGCGTCACGACATAGTTTTCTTCTGTCGCGATATAAAATTTGCCTTGGTCTTGACATATGCTGGAATGTCTGTCGCAACATAGAAATTCTCTATCGTGACAACTTTGTCTTGACTTGTCTCATTGTTTAGCTATTTTCTATTGCGACAAGGTTGTCTTTTGTCATGACAGAGTTTATCTGATATCTTCATTTCTTTTTGTTGCGACAAAGATTAAATGTCGTGACATAATTCATGCCATTTACTTGATCAATGTCGCGACATAGTTTGGAATATCGCGACATTAACTGTATGAACTTCTCCACTATGTCGCGACATAAAAATCCATTGTCGCGACATAAATTAGTCAATCTATCTCAAATTGTGTCACGATAATCCTCATTTCTAGCTTGCGCTCAGCTTGATCCTTGTTGCGACATACTTCTGCTGGTTATATTGGAATTTTGTCGCGACATAGTTTGCTACCCTGACCAATTTTTTTGCTTTTATTGTTGGAATTTTCTCTTTTTCATATAAAACCTGCAATCAGCATTAAAATGAATCATAAACTTCTAGAATGATGTCAGAAAAATTGATTAAAAATAGATGAGTTTAGAATTCATCAATGACATCGTAAAATTCAATATCTCCTAGAAGAACAAGATAGGCTAGAAACCATCACACAATCAACGATTGAGCCCGAGCATGGAAATACTACTCATCATAGGAAAGATATGGAAGCATATAGAGGTGGGAATATGGGTTGAGCTCGATAGGTCAAGATGGGCTAGCCCAAAATTTTGAAGGGATGTATTGAAAAATGCGTCGAATAGAACTTGGGCTTTATTGGCTTGGCCAAGGCATAAACGAAACATTTGGGTTTATTGCTCCAACCCATTCTAGCCCATTTTCTTTATATATAAATATAAAAGACAAAACCTAGTTCATCATTTGTTCAGATTGGTCATCGATATGCACTTCTTAGATTTTTTCTTTGTTTTCTTCTCATTTCTGAGGAACTGTGCCGCAAGGGAAATTAGGAATATGGTTGTCGTTGTCGTGATTGATGATGAGAAGAAACCCATTGAAATGAAGCTCCTTAACTGCAAGAGCTTCGACGAAGTCCATGTTGAAATCGATCTTTGGAATGAGAGAAACTAGAGATGGTTTTTCATGTTCTGTTTCAGGATTTTCTCTCCCTACAATTTATCCGATATTCCATCTATGCTAACACTTTCTCTCCTTCTCTCTTTGCATTGACCCATAAATCTTCATTTTTCTACTCTTATATTTTCTGGGTTTTGTTGGGTTTTTGTTTGAAAAAGAGGAACTTTCTAGGTTTTGTTGGGTGTTTGTTCAAAAAAGAGGAAGAAGTTTGTTCGTAATGCTGCGATGCGATCTTGTTTGATATGATGAAAAACACTACTTCTTGACTTCATCAAACCCAGTACCATGGTCTGATACTTTGTTTCTATTTATCATTTTTTTTTTGTTAGGTTTTTAGATATAGGTTCCTAGGTTGGTGTACTCTGATTCTTTGGTTATGTTTATCATTTCTTTGATTTTGTTGTTGTGTTTTTGGATTTGGGTTCCTGGATTGGTGTACTTTGATTCTTTGGTTATGTTTATCATTTTTTTGATTTTGTTGTTGGGTTTTTTTATATAGGTTCTTGGATTGGTACATTTTTTATCAGATTTTGTTGCTTCGTTGGTAGTATGGAATTTTTATATTTGCGAAATCTTCTCTTTGTATCGCATTATTGTTTGAATTTGTTATCATTTTGTTTTTTGTTTGTTTTTTTTTTTTTTGGTAATTTTTGCCAATGGGTTTTGGGATTTTCTAGAGAATATACTAAAACAAAATTATAAGGGGTATAGGAGAGTTAAAAAGGGACATTAGGACCAAAAAATGAAAAGGAATGATGTTGCATGTTTTAGGGTTGCGGTGTCTTGAGGAAGAAGATGAACAATAGAAAACTAGAGAGAGAAGAGTGAAGGCGGGAGAAATGAATTCTTTGTGTCACTATTTTACCAAACAAAGATAGAATTTTATAACATACATACCTCCACGTGTAATGATTGGCATAAATTTAAAAAAAAAAAATGAAAGAAAAGGAGAGAAGAAGGAAGGGGAAGGGGAAAGAAAAGAAAATAAAGGTGTGTTTGTTTTTCTGTTTATTTTTTTCCATTTGATTGTAATCTCATGTCATGCTTCATTTCGTTGAAGGTTTTTTAATTCTAATTCTTATTGGATGATAAAGATTGTTTTTTTTTTTTTAAATTCGGATTTTAAAGATTGTTTATGATATATACAAAAAAAACTTTTTTGGCATATTTGTTATTTATAGTATTTTAAATATTTTATCCCGATTTGACTCGTGGCCCGTGTAAGGCTGGCTTGGCCTTATAAAACATAGGCCCGAATAAAAGTGGGGTGAATTAGCCCAACCCATTTTGGCTCATGGCCCGATCGGGCTTGGCCAAAATGGGTCGGGCTGGCTCGTTTCCCACCTCTAGAAGCATATCAAGACTATAAGTGCAAGGATAGAGTTGCTCGAATACTAATGCTAAGAAGCATGAGAAATGACTTGATGTTGCGCTTTGAGAAGCATCGCTCAGCACTAGTAGTCTGGGACACTACCAAGGTTCAATATGGTGGGACCTCGACCACGAGGCTGCGACAGTTGACACTTAAGTTGTGACCCCAAAATCTGGGGGTTCATTGATCACCAATCAACCCGCAAAAATCTATGGATATCATGTAACCCGATACCCCTTTGTGTGTCCCATTCATTGGGATTCATAATTTAACAAAAAATTGGACAGAGTCTCTTTTGTATGGGGAGTTCTTTCCAATTCCCAACCTATACATTATATAACAACATGATCCATCCAGGGCCCAATATAACACAATGACCACATCGGGTCCATTTATGAGTAAAAATTGACCACATGGAGTCTGTCACACCCCGAAATATACCCTAGTCGTTTTCGACATGTTTAGGGTATTTTGTAGACATAATTTGAATGTTTCATGATTTAAATGCGAAACATAGAAATTTAGAAACCCGAAAATTGAACAAGACATAAGGGCTAGTGTAAATTGTCAGAAGGGGGCATAAGTCATGAGTTGATAAGACAAGAAATTGAAGTGGAAGTAACATGAATATGAATGCAAATAATAGAATGAGGGAGGACTAAAAGGTAAATAACATAAAGTTTAACTATAAAAAGGGGAGAGAGACAAAAATAACCCATTTTTGGTCTCCAAACAAGAGAGCATATGGGAGGAGGAAGAAGAAGAAGAAGAAGAGGAAGAAAGAGGAGCAAAGCAAAGGTATGGAATAGTATGGAAATTCTGAAGTTTTGTATGGATTCTAGCATGATTTTGTACAAAAACTACTTGGGTATGGATTGCTAGGGTTTTCTTTGGACATTAGTTTGGTTCCCTTTCTAGGGTTTTGTTAGGAATACATCCTAACTCTAGATTTATGGGAAGTTGGGTTGAAAATCCCTAGTTGATATCAATTAGATATGGAATCCTTCATGGTTTTGTAAAGTTTGGTGAACTTTGGTATGAATCCTTGGATTCTTTGGCTAATTAAAAGTGTTTGTGGAGTTGTTTGGAGGGATTCCATGTTAGTTTTTGATGAAGGATGGAATAGAAGAGAATTATGGAAGAAAAGTGAATGAAAAGGGTGAATTACGCCATTACAAAAATGAGAGAATCGCACCTTGATCTGGAGTACCAAGTAAAGGGTGGTACCGGTACCACTCTCGAAGACCGGTTTGAATGCCGGTACCCAAGCAGTGGTACCGGTACCACTAGTTCCTGCAACCCCGGTTTTTGGTATTTTTGCATTGACAAGCTATAATTCGCATACCGAGAGTATTAGAACTCTAATAATTGATTAACAGGGGTTAAGATAAGAAAGAAATGAAGTAAAAAATGTACCGTACCTCGCCACCTCGGCGAGTTCGATGTGGGCAAACTTCATGCCCTATAATAAGCTAGGAAGTTTCGGAATACATATAATTGTAGGAATGCCTAAGACCAGGTATTAAATGACACGACACTTCTATTACGTGGCGGGTGCGTTCTTATCGATTAGCCGGCACTCTGCGCTGAATAACTCACGACACCTGCATTGCGTGGGCAAGCACGTTCGTCGGTCTTTCCGTGCTCCTACTAGTCTTCTGACACTTAGCCATTGCGAGTCAAACACGTTACGATCGGTGCTCAGCACTCTGCTTTGTGCTACAACACTTCAGTACTGTATAGTATCTTCGGGTACTTATTGTGATGTGTCTTACTCATTTATTATTACTGGTCTAGGTATTCCCATAGTTATATGATCAAAACCTGAATGAGGAATAAGAGTAAACAAATGTGTATCGTTTTGATCTGTAGTACCTACGGGTACTTCTAAATAAGAATAAGCTCTGTAACTCCTACGGGAGATCTGAACAAGCATAAAGTTGCTACAAGTACAAGTATGAGTTCTATGGGAGATCCGAATAAGCATAAGTCTGTTATAAGCACAAGTAATTGTATAAGTTCCTTATATGAATGCATGAAAATTTTGATATCCGTTAGTGTTATATGCTTGCTATAAATGTGTATATGCAAAAGATATATTTTTCCCACTAAGCGTAAAGCTTAGCGCGGGTTTTGATCCGTGTGAAATACGGAGAAGAAGGAGGCAGTGATCTTCCGCGTGTTGAGGCGACACACTAGTAAGGGTTCATCCTTTACATGGGTTCTGCATACGATTGGTAAATATAAATGTATAATTTTTGTATATGTAAACGGGACTCATGACTGTATGTATGTGACACTGTAAACACCACTACGGTTGTAGTTTTATTTTGTATTTTTATATACGATATGTTGATACAGTTATAAGACTTGGACACACCGCGTCTAATAAAAAAGCGAGGAAAAGTCGATACATGATGCGCCCGGACCGATTCGGGATCCGCCATTAGGTCGGGTAGGAATCGAGGCTGTGTGAAATCCATTTATCACATTCATATAAAAACATAAGGCGTATTAAAAAGCAGTCCATATGAGTTCAATTACAACTCTTTACATATTAGTACATGCAAAAATAATTGTTCCAAATTATTTACAAAAGTAATTATAAACCACCGTTGGCTTTCTTTACTCTTGCTTGAATGAGAACCTTCCATAGATGCACGTCCACACGTGCACGAAATGTTTTTCCCATATGGGATGAGCCACCCGGTAGAGTAATTCATACGGAAATTTCTTTCTCGTCCCAGTGCCTTGTCTGATATTACTTTCCACGTCTGCTCACAATTTCAAGCAGAATATGCAATCCCATGTTGGAATTCTACATGTCATGCCATGAAATGAGATGAGACCCACTCATGCACTATGCAGAGTCCTTATCGACTCCATCATGCAAAGTCTTTCTGAGCTCCTACCACACTATGCGATGCCCATGTGTGATAAACCGTCATTAATGGATTACATCAAATGATCCTTTTTGAAACCAAAATCATTTGTTTACAAACCAAAAACTTTTAGGATGTTAAACCTCAAATGATAATTTTATTTACAAAACCATGAGTCTGTTGTGGACAGCGAATTTTTAGGGTCTCACCATAAGCTTCACATACATTACAACACTTTTTGGACTTTCACTGTTGGAGTGTCTGAACCAGTTCGAGTATTTCACCCGAGGGAGTATCTAGCCCTTCTTGCTATTACCTAACACAAGTTTTTACCATTTCATGGAACCATGCGACTCTATTGGATTTCGTCCAACGATACTGAGCCCACCCATCAATCACCAAATGCGGTGTTGATTCTAACCATGTACTCACACCCATGAAATGCGATGTTTCCCGTGCATATGCAATGTGATGCACCATTGCATGTCAATATCATGACACATATGTGATGAATGTCATATGGACAATTTGATTCATACATTTTACCATGTATCATGGACAATTATATTACATGCATATAATCTCCAAAACAAACATTCATTTCAAAGTCAATATATAAGGACACATGCTCCCGACATTCATCAACGACAACTAACGAACCATGTTATTACAAAATCAAATAATAACAACTTTAACCCTCAAAGCCAAATGTGGCATATATAATGCCCACAAAAACAGCCCCAAATCGGCCCTTAAACTGGCCATAAAAACAGCTCCAAACAGGACATAAGACAAGCCACAAACAGGCCATAAAATAAGGCACAAAACAGTCTTAAAACAATCCCAATTCAGGCCACAAAAACAGTCCACACACCAGTCACAAAACCGAGCACAAAATAGTCCCAAATTAGGCCATAAAACAATCCATAAACCAGTCACAAAACCGAGCACAAAATAGTCCCTTAAATAGCTCCCAGACAGTCCCTAATACAGGCACATCCCAAGTCCATCTCCAACTACAATTTTGACCCTGTAAACGAGGTTTTTAGACAATGTGATCTTCTAACAAAATGTTCACCTATATCTTAAGTTTCCAAAAGCTCATAGATCAACTCATTTAGACCTTTAAATTAGGAAATATGGCCAAAACATTCCGGACTGCTCCTAAACAGTTTCCAGGGGTAGTATCGTGTTCTCAATTGGGCCAATTTCACAAATAGAGACATGCTCATTTTCGAGGGGTTTTTAAATGGGAGATTTAAACCTCGATCTCTTATAGACATTTGTGGCTCTTGTTCTTAGGTTTCATCTCTAACTAGAATCATCAATTTGGAGTCATAAACCAGGAGTACTGTATTTTGAACACATTCACAAGTTTTAATGAATTCATAACCACCCGTATCAATTTCACTTCTTTGGAATACCACAACCAAACCAAACAACAAATAAGCCAACAATTAGCCAACAAAACAGGCCAAATAGCTCCTTAAGACATCAACACAACCAAACTCCCTTAAAACAACCCTAAGGTTGGAAATAAACCAAAGTAGGAAGAACCCCTACCTTTTGGAGCCTAGTAGAACCGAAGGAGGTCTCAAGAACACCTCCTAATCCCAAAAATTTTGATTTCCCGAAATCTCCTCCTTTGGATTTCGATGAAATCCCTCTATTTTTAGTTGTTATTTTACGTAGCCCTGCGTCAGTATATGAACATTCACTCTTAGCTCGATGAATTCCGATTGGTGAAACTACGAGGATCGAAGAGAGAAGCTTGGATGCTCTCTTTCTCTTCTCTCTCTCTCACGTACTTTCTTCTCTAGCAAGAAATGAAAAATGGGATCTCTTGTCCCAAGCCTCTCAATTAAGTTTAAGTGAGCAGCTCACGTCGCGTCACATGTCCGCGAGCTCTCTAGGTCCGTTTGGCCCGAAACGATTTATTTTGTCTCGATTCAAGTTCAAATTATTTAAATGAACTTTACTTAAATTATTTTCCCAAAACAAGAAATTTTTTTTTCTAAAATCCCGTTTTTTGGGTCTATCAGACACCCGTCATCCATAAAATCATGAAAAACCCGATCGTCTAGAAATTCAACGAAATTCATCTAAGTAACTAGATTTCACGAGACGAATCCAACGGTGAGGTTCGTTTCATCATCCGAGATTTAGAAAATATTTCAAGTTTGTAGTCTGTATTGTAGCGACAATTTACCGTTTTTCCCTTTTTCGAAAAAAATTCAAATTTACCCAAGTTTTACACAAGTTCGATTCTTATAAGAAACAATCCAACCACACAATGAAGGAACACCTGACTATCATGTCTAACATGATAAGTGAGCTCAGGGGTGATGGCCATGAGTTAACTAATGAGCAGTAGGTCCAAGTTGTGATTCGTTCTCTTTCAAGTGCCTGGGAGCACCTGTGCATACACCTTACTCACAATGCCAACATCAAGACTTTTGATGATGTTGCACAACTTTTTATCTTAGGCTTTGAGAGTCACCTTCTCGCTAATAAGCCTTATAGAAAGGCTTATATGATTGAGTCCAAGAAAATTGGAGCCTTTGGCTCAGGACGAAAGAAATGGAAGGGTAAGGTAATAAAGCAAAGGAAGGGAGGCGATTAAGCTAACTTCAACGAAAACAAACGCAAGTGTAGAAGACGCGCAGACAACAAAAGTAAGAACATGAATTGCTTCAATTGTGGGAAGCATGGTTAATTTGCTCGTGATTGCATTTAGTCAAAGGTATTATATGAGCAAACTCACTACTCTAATGCATATGTTAGTAGTTGCTTGATGTTAGTTGAGACTATTCCTTATTAGACTGTAGAGTTAGTAGCAGTCGACTACATAGCGAGAGACCGAAATGCCTCCGTGGATTTTCGTCAAATTCCAAAAGGAAGTAGAACCATCTACATGGGAAAAATACCTTAGCGGACGTGCTTGGAATTGGCACCTGCAAATTGGTGATGCGAAAGGGTCGCACTATTTATCTCCATGATGTGCTTTATGCATTGGAAGTTCAATGAAATCTTGTTTCCGTTGTTATGTTACAACTTAGCTTTAGAATAGTATTTGAAAAAGATTGTATGAATGTATTATTGGACAACATTTGTTACGGGTTTGGTTTTATGCTAGATGGATTTATTGTATTATATTCTATTCCAATTAATACAAATACATCCACTTTTGTTACCGGTAGTTCTAGTAATGATTCATTAGTTCATGATGTTAAATGACATGCTAAATTAGGACACATTGGGCAAGATCGACTAAAGAGATTAGCAAAGGCTAGTATTTTAGGGTCTATTGAGAAAATAGATTTGCTCATTTGTGAGCACTAATTGGTAGGAAAAGCAACTAGATTGCCATTTGGCAAGGCAAAGAAAGCCACTTTTTCTTGACAATTTATTCATTCTGACATCTATGGCCCAATGAATGTAAGAGCACGACATGATGCTCACTATTTCATCACTTTTATAGATGATGTCACAAGATACAGTCAGATCTCCCATAAATCTGAAGCATTGGAATGCTTCAAAAGATATAGTAGATTGGTTGAAAATTAATTGAATGTGAATATTAAAGCACTACGGACTGATCGACAACGTGAATATCTATCTTATTTATTTAAAACTATTGTGATGATAAGGGTACAGCTAGACAACTAACTATTCCTTCTACTCCACAACATAATAGCATAGCATAAAGAAGAAATAGAACCCTATTGGATAAGTTAGGTCAATGATGGCACAACCTAATTTACCCATTTTCTTTTGGGGAAATGCACTATTGTCTACAGCCTACATAATTAATCGTGTCCATGTAAGTCTGTTCCTTCCACCCCATATGAGCTATGGAAAGGCGAAACGACTTATTTAAGTATTATACACCCATGGGGATGCGCAAGTTATATTCATAATACTTCTCATGAATATGGGAAACTTGGTCCTAAGGGGAAGAAATGTATCTTCATAAGATACTCAGAGTTCTCCAAAAGATATGTATTTTTAAGAGAAGATATAACTGGAATAGTAACATAAATTGAGTCACTAGATGTCATTTTCTAAGAAGAAAATAGGTGAGATAAATGTGGATTTTCAACTATATGAAATGGAAGATCCCGAGGTAAGTGGGAGCACAAGACAAATTGATTCAGCTCCCACATATCAAGTTAGTATGGTATATCATGCACCTCCTGATGTTAGTGGAAGTGAAAAGTTGTTAGCTTTTGATCCTATGGAACAAGATCATGAACAATCTCAACCTCAATGTAGTAATCGTGAGAAAGTTCCCCGTTGTCAATTTGAGATTGAGGGGGGAAACCTTCATGATTGCCCATAATAAAGAAGAGCCAAAAACCATTCAAGATGCTCTTTTTGGTCCTACATCTAAGAAATGGATTAAAGCAATGGAAGAGGAAATGAATTCAATGAAATCTAACCAAGTTTAGGACTTGGTTGATTTACTGCCAGGTCATAAGACCATAGGGAACAAGTGGGTTCTCAATATAAACGTAAGGCAAATGGGACAATTGACATATATAAAGCTCGATTGGTAGCTAAGGGCTACACACAACACGAGAGAATTGACTATGAAGAGACATTCTTGCCTGTGGTCAAGTTTGCGTCAATTCGCCTCATTCTAGCTATTATATCACGTATTATACCAAATGGACGTTAAAACTGATTTTCTCAATGGAGAACTAAACGAAAATATCTATATGAATCAACCTTTAGGCTTCGAGCTTAAAGGACAAGAGCGCAAAAAGTTTGCAAGCTCAAAATATCTATTTATGGTCTTAAGCAAGCATCAAGACAATGGAACCTCAAATTTCATCAATCCGTGTTAAATGATGGTTTTATGATGATGGAGGAAGACCATTAAGTGTATATTAAACGTTCAAATATTGGTTTCATAATTATGTCCTTATATGTCAATGGCATAGTGATAGCTGGAAATGATAAGAAGTTAATAGATGTTAATAAGAAATGGTTATCATCGGACTTTGATGAGGCTAGCAATGTGCTTGGTGTTATGATCTTTAAGGATAACTCAAAACAACTTTTGGGTTTATCTCAGAAGACCTACATTAAGAAAATGTTGAAGTGTTACCATATGCATGATGGCAAGCCCATGGATACCCCTGTTGAAAAGAATTTGAGCCTTAGTCTTGATATGTGTCCCAAGATGCCTAATGAGAAATAACAAATGTCCAAAGTACCTTACTCCAATGCTGTCGGTAATCTAATGTATGCAATGATGTGCACACGTCCAAATATATGCTACTCCATTGGGCTTGTAAACATATTTCAATCTAATCCAGATCAAAAGCACTAGATGGTAGTGAAGAGAATATTGAGATATCTGAAAGGAACATCATATTATGTTTTGTACTACCGAAGAAAGGATTTTTGCTTAGTTGGACATACAGATGCTGATTGGGGAGGTGATCTTGATCAGAGCAAATCGACTTCTGGATTTGCATTCTTGCTTAATGATTGTGCAACTTCATGGAGTGGCAAGAAGAAATCTTGTATAGCTTTACTACCATGAAGGCTGAATATGTAGCATGTTCCTCGGCTATACAGGAAGCAATTTGGTTATGAAGATTTTTACAGCATTTAGAAATCGTCAAAACAACATCTGAACCTGTGTGATAGTATGGTTGCGTTAGCTTATGCTAAGGATCCAAAGTATCATGGAAAGATCAAACATATCCAGATCAAATATCATTTTGTCAGAGACATGATCACACAAACTGAACTAGTTCTGAGACACATTCCTACGAGTAAAATGGTAGTAGATCCATTTACCAAAGCAATAGTGAGGGATGCATTTTTTAGGCATGCAAAATCCCTAGGCTTATGTATATGTTGGATATGATTAATTTGTACATGTTGACAGACCACTTGTATTTTTGCTTGCAATTAATGAGAAGCATTTCACATGGTTCACTTGTTTTAGAGTTTTTATTATGTGAACATGTTGGAAATACTATTTAGCACAATTCAATGATGTCAATAGACTTGATTGACTCTCTCATATGAGTAATCACCTTTAGCGCTATAGAGCGAGTAGAGATTAGACTATAACACCCTTTTATTTTCTAACAATTTAATGCCAGCTCGTGCAAAATAAATGTAAAGTCAGCGCTACCGTCTGAATACAAAATACGTTTTTCTTCTTCTTCTTAACTGCTTTTCTTTTTTATTATCTTGTAGAATATATATAATAATATGCATCAAAAAATTTGCGGTAGGCCCATCATTTTGGGATAAATCCCACATTTGTACAATATGGCATTATATGCCCTTTTCAATCAGGTCATTTACAAAATATTACAAAATATCATGAATGAAATGATATGCATGAGATGGAGCATTTACTTATACTCCGATTTGTTTGACGATGATTCTGTGCTCGACGATTTTCGGTCCTGCCACTTTCTACTTGATACCTGCACGAAGATAAAACAACGCGCTAAGAATTTTCATGCTTAGTGATTCTATACAATTCTCTCTTCATTTCAGATTAAATCAATTCATGCAAAGTTTATAAAACAATGCTTTTGTACATTTTTCCAATGACAATCTGATGCAAATACATATATATATATATATATATATATATATATATATATATATATATATATATATATATATATATATATATATATATTCATTTCATTTACATTCAATTACAATTCATTGGTCATTTCAAGTTATGCAATTTCATATGCACTAAATCATTCAAATCACAAATCATACACTTTTCAATCTTATTATCATTTTGCTCTTATCGAATTTAACCTATGCTTTCGGTGCATAGGATATGAACCACCAACATGGTCCCGTTGGGTTGCAGGCCGGTATAAAAACAGTTTTATAACACAGTATGGTCCTGCTGGGCTGCTAACTGGTTATTAAAAATCAATTTCATGAACACTACTGATACTTTCCCATTGGGCTACGGATCGGAGTGACACTTCATTATTCGGTCTGTACTTCACTAATTTGACCTTATTAGTATGCAATCTATCCTTTCAATTTAGCGGTTAACATTCTTTTAGGATTGTGAATCATTCAATACAATTTACAATAAAGTATATATACATTTGGATACAATAATTTATTTTTCAATACTCATGCAAATTTGCATATGCAATTTATTTCGCAATCAGTTGTCTCAAATCAATTTAAAACAAATCAATATGCAATTTATCATAAATTATTTAAATATTTCATAATATTTCACAATCAATTTTGAAACAATGAAAGAAGAATGTAGATCAAACTTTCACAAATTTGAAACAAGAAAGAGATTGAAGAACAAACCCAAAAAGGTTGTCGTTCTTCGATTCCTATCCTCGGAATCCCTTTCTTGGGTCAAGATTCCTCATCACCAACCCCTATTCCATCACAAATATGTTACAATTAAATAACAACCCAAGAAAGAAAAATCGGTTGTGCATTCTAAGATTTTTTGTTAGGGTTGATGTCTACCCAATACTCCTTCACTTGCAACATTTTCTAGGGACACATGATCCATATTTTTCTCATGCTTCTTTCAAGAAAATGATAGCTCTATGAGTCTATTTTCATTAGTAATTGGAATCATCTCATTTGGATCACCCAAACTCAAGTTACAACATTTTAATGCCAAACTAGTCAATATGCCCAGCTTACTGGATCACCTACTATTATTTTCGATTTATGGGGTCTTAAATCAATAAATTGGTAATGTTTTCTTCACTCATTTTGAATCTATGGTTCTAAAGGTTTTCTTCTCCAGTGGAATCATCCAATTTGGATCACCAAAACTCAAGTTATTTCATTTTACATCTAGACTACTCTAATTTGCAAAACAAAATCTACACATAGCTCCACTTTGACAGATTTATGGGCACTTTGGGTTTACAATTTAATTACACTTCCTTCAATTAAACTATTCCCCTAGAATTCTATTTTACCCATAATTTTGAATCACTCAATTTGGACTAGTGAAACTCAACTTATGGCCAAAACACCACAACTACACCCAAAACAGAGCATACCCATGAGCTACCAGAAACTCACCTTTAAGCCCATATTCGGGAGCCTTAGAACTACAATTTTCTCCTGGTCCCTTCTATACATTTGTAGCTCTAGCTCTTATGGTTCTTTACCAATTAGAATCACTCCATTTTGATGATTACAACCAACCTATAAGCAAAACAAGAACAGGAGTTTTGACAAATTTTTGGCAATGACCTTTGAAAAACACAACATTTTCCTTTTTATAAACATTTCTCAAAACCAATCAAACCAATACCAACCAACAATACACTTCAAAGCTCAGCAATACAACCCCAAAACTGATCATACAACCAATCAAAACCACCTTTACATAAGGATGAGTTTTCCCCAAATCTGACACAAGAAAAAGAATTCTAGGGTTTGTGTTCTTACTTTGAATCTCTTGAAACTTCTTGCCTAGCTTCCTCCTTGAACTTTCTTGTAAGATCTTGCACCAAATAGCAAGTTCCACACCAATCTCTTGATCTTCACTCAAAACCCTAGTTTTTCTCTCTCTCAATCTCCAAATACTTTTTTGCACAAATGGTCATTCAATAGACCAAATGTGGTCTTAAGTCATAACATCATAAGGCATGTTTGGCTCACAAGAAACCCATTTTGAGTTAAATTCTTCAATTTTCCATATAACCCATATACTCTCTCTATTTGCACTTCAATTCTCGCTATTCACACTTAGACATATTTACTTTATCATAAATGACCCTTAGGTCCTCATTAGATAATTTTTCCCATTTTACCCTTAACACTTGGGTAAATTCCAGGTTCATTCATTGAATCATAATCAATCATTTATCATTTAACATTGCGTATGATCATTTATAATGCAAGAAAATCCCCAGTTTTCTCAATATATACCCTAAACATATAATAAAAATATTATAAAAATACTAGGGTATTTTTGGGGCATTACATAGACCAAGATTGAGATGAGTAAGGCGCAGTGGGAGCGACTTTTGGTCACATTATCACTTACAAGGTCGCCTTGATGATAATCAAGATGAGATTCTTTATATGAATCAATATAAATGCATTTCCGCTCCATTGATGTGTCTATTTAGAGGAAGTTGGGTGTGAAACTTGTTGTTTAACACTATTGAATGTGTAAACAAAAGTTTCAAGTTTGGCGCTATGAGAAGCAACAAGACTAAGACTCATATGGTGTTAGTTATTTTATAATAAAGAGCAAGACATACACTCTTTTTTATTTTGATAAATAGAAGAGTAGCTCCGCCACAGAATCCATTTCATACTGCATGTGCTAGAGGACCAATTGGGAAGTGAGAGAATGGATCTCTGCTTCTTCGCTATGTGAGTCCCAAAATTTTTTGACTATATCATGATGTGATGAGTTAACGTTGACTATCTGAGGATGTTTCTCATAGTCATGGAATGATTCTACTTAACAAAGCATTCCTAGAAAAGCGAGTTAACTCACATCTAATTGGTATGAGAGCGAAAGAAAGAGTATTCTTTGCATATACACTTGTTTCTTGTATTCACCGGCTGGAGTTATTTCGCTTGATAGAGCTTGAAATAACTTAGAATACTGACTAAATGTAATAAAGATCTGAGTATGGATTTGTCATGGGTTGAATAATACTTGATCACGCTTATTAAGAGAGATACTTGGGGTAAATAAGCACTCTTTTCCTTTTAAGATTGATGTCTCCTATATGGCCTATGTAAGGTTTGTATTGGAGCTCTCACCGTCGATTATTAGCCGGGTCACCGCAGTCCATTCTCTTATGTGTTATTACCACATTTGAATTATTAGAATGATGTTTGTGATGAGTCAAGTCCAACATGCGCAAGTGGGAGATGTTGGATTATGGGCCCAAGTGGACTTGACCCGACCATGCCCAATTGAATACGTGGGCGACCAAACTACTCGGTTTAGGATAGATTTTTTCATAACTCCAATTTGAATCTTGCATAGACGCAAACTTTCACCTTACAATATGGTTGAGTTTATATTGAATTTGGTGATTCCCTTCTCCTTTCCCTCTGCTCTGCCATCATATTTGCAAACAAAAGTAAGAGTCGAGTGTTGTTACCTCGAAACTCGGACTTTCTGTTCCCATATCTTTAGAATTTGAAAGAGCAATGTCCAGAATGCGCTCAGCTCATCCTTGGAACTACATAAATAAACAAAGAAATGCAAGTTGAAGGTAAATAGAATTCTAAATTTTCTACGACGTCTAGGCGATAAAATATTTTCCACGTCCAGAAGAAAGTGGAAGCTTTCTTTTCCACTTTGATGTGCAAAAAGCCTAACTCCCATTTTCTCTCTCTCTCAATCTTTATAGGTTAGAGAAAAGCTCGTTGTACTCTTTTACGGTTTTACCTTTAAGTAATCATGCGCACTTGAAATAGAAAGAAAAACACTTGTTGAAGTCCAGTCACGTGTCTTCAACGCTTCAAGTGAAAATCAGATCACTCTAATGAATATGTTCAAAGTTTTCACAATACGAACACCATTTCTTCTTTGTATTAGAATGGTTTGGGAACATAGGAGGTTCTTCTTCCACTGGGAGAATATCATGTTTTCTAACGCATAAAGTGTATACCGAGGTTCTGTATTGAAAGAGAAATTTCATTGATTAAAGGATGACATAGCGTCGAGGCTATGTGAGAATAAGCGGTTAAGACTTATCTGATAGGTAATCTTAGATCTTCTGCTCTAAGATTGAATCAATGAAGCATAATGTGAACAAATATTTGATATGATACTCTAATACGATCGAAACAACGTTGTCGTCTGAATCATCCACACAAAACCAATAGAAGAAAATAGCAGATTTGTATGGCAGCCTTGTGCATGTAATGTTTAGTGAACCCAACAAAAACACAAAGTAACAAATGAAAATCGAATGAAAACTCAAATCAGGTGAAATAAACCACTTTATTGAGAGAGAAAACTCAAATCTAAGTGGACGAAAGATGAGAGGGTGGATTCATGTCGAAGAAAATAAAAAAGTAGTCATAAGCTCTAACAAGGACGAAAAGAAATAACATAATAAACTAGCTTTTTCAGAGGAGATAAGAGAAATTAAAAAAAAAAAAAAAAGTTAGAGAAATTTTAAAAACATATATGATTTAATTAAAAAAGCATATTTTAAAAAATTATAGCATACCATAGCAAATATAATATTATATCTCATTCCATCTTTTATAAATAATGATTTAAAACATTATGTTTCTTTTTATTTTACATTAAAAAAAAATTATTTCTGCCAAAATACTTTTTTTTTATAAACAGAGCAAAGAATAGTACTGACTGTGCTATTAAAAATAGAAATCTGTTTGTTGACCCCATTATCATATAGTCTTAGTTTCTTGAAAGAAAATGTATTTTTTTTTTTTTTAATTGAAGTGTGATCCAATCACTACAAAACCAGGGTTTGTTCCCACGCTAGCCAAATTTGCCAACCTACTTGATAAATTGAACTCACATTTCTTTTTTTTTTTCATATCTTGATTAATTTCATGCAATTTCCACCAATTTTCTAGTCTACTCACTTGTTTTGCATCAGCATTCATTATATAATTTATTTCCTTAACAAGGGTCTTTTGTAACTACAGATACTCGAACCTAAAACCTGGTATATGCCCCATAAAACTCAGTAACACTAAATCATTTGGCTACAATCCTAGATCCATCAATTATTGTTTTACTAATAATTCTTCCATAACCTCTTAATTTTATTTATGATACAAATTTGTACTCTCGTGTGTTTTTCAGTTTTTCAGTATTATTTATAATAATAAAAATGCTATTAAAAGATTAAATAAGTATACTTATTAAATCGGCTTTGATGACATAATAAAATATAGCTGTCATATTAGGAAATAATTATGTTACTCTTTTAAAAACCCACTTTTCACTATCATTTCTAGACAGTTTTAGCTTCTAAACCATTCTCCCATTTTTCTTGTTAAATCGAGTTAGATCGATCCACATTATTACCCAAGGAAACTCCAAAACTTTCTTCAAAAATTTTCAAATCTGATAAAGTTATATATATATATATATATTCTAATCAATTTTATTTAGTAAAGTGAATTTTTTTTTTATATTGGCAGTTCAAAATTCAAATAGATGTAGTTTTATATAAATACAAAATTAATGCAAAAAATGTCATTTCAAGTTCTAAATAATAACTTATATTAATCTTTTTATACTTTTTCGAATTATGTAAAAAGAAATCTTAATTTAAAAAAGTAAACGGTAATGAAATACTAAATTCAGCTCAAACTTTAGGGTAAAAGAAAAAGGGCTAAAGTCTAAACGTTATGAGTGTTTCAGCTTCGCCTAATAATAATTGATTTGACATTTTATTTTCTCAGAAAAGAGCGTCTTCCATTGACTTTTCTTGTTTTTGCCCACAATTAATGACTTTTCTAAAGTCTAAACATTTTATTTACATTAATATGTTCTGGAAAATATGAAACTCATGGGAAGCAAAATTTCAAGTCAACAATGGTTGAGTTTTGAGGAAATCCCTGAACATCTGATACTCTATGCATTAAAATTATTATTTTTCCTGTTTCACCACCCCAGATAGGACATTCATCTGAAAACTACTTATGCCTTATGGGTTGGTTTTGGCTTCTCTCTCCTTTGAAAAAGTGCATATTTGGAAGACTTTTTTTGGCCATATATAATACACTAATCATTTCAATGATTTCATTAAAATACCTTTCCAAAATTAAATTTTAGAAATTTAATCGTTGATTAATTTTAACTTCGAGTTAACAAAAATACCCTCTTTATATTTTTTTTTAAATGACTATTTTTTTAAAAAGATATATACAAATACAAATAATGAGTACATTTTTATCCAAAATATAGGAGGGCTACATAGGAATTGGGATTGTTAAATCATAGCTCAAATTTTGAAAAAAAATAAAAGTTCGAATTATAGCATTTAATTTAAAGTAAAATCTATTAGATTATTTAGTAAAATTTAAGAATATTTATTGAACTTAAAAACAATTGATCAAGAATCAGACCAGAGATGATGATGAGACAGGTGAGTGTGTTGTTGGGTGACGCGGATCAGCCAGGTGTGAATTATCAGCTGGCCCCTAGCCCATAAGAGATAAGATCCAAGCCCAGTTTAAAGAAAAAATAGTTTCCTCTTACTATTTTAATCATCCCAATGGGCAGCAATTATTCTTTTATCTTTCTCTCTATAAATAAATAGAGCGCAAAGTTTTGAGGGTTTTATAAAACATCTTGGGAGAAAAAGAAATAGTGAAATCTTTACTAGCGCCTTTTCTAGTATTTTGGTTGTTCGGGTTGGTGAAGTCCCCGCACATCTCTCTGCCATTAAACATATAGTGTGCAATTGTTTTAGGCCCACATAGATGGGGCTTCCATATCATGTTCTAGTGTCACACACAAACCATTGAATTCTAAATTTTTTATCTCACTTTGTCAAAAACTCATATTGTTTTGAGAAATTTGATTACAATGGCTAAATTTCTATAAAAAAAAAAAAAGAGTTGTAAGAATGGCCTCTTTTAAAAATAGTCTTGATAAAGTGTAAAGATAACTATATCCCCATGAACACTCTGTCTCATATCTCTCATTATAGCCCATATCATAAGGAGCGTTTTGTTCGGAAATGGTGACATTTTAAGGTAAAATAGTCCAAGGAGCGTGTGTATTCATGGGAGGCGATATAGGAGTCAAAGTTGATTTTAGGAGTTGTTAGGTGCACCTTAGTACAATTTTTTGGAATTATAGATATGGCGTTAACACCTCCAGGTATAGAAATTTGATATCTTATTACTGTACAGGATAGATTTGGATATAGTTTTTTTTTTTTTTAACTAGAAAAGTTAAATATCGAGACTCTTTATTGATTGGCAATGGAACACTTTGTGGAATCTTTATAGATTAGAGTTGTATAATTTGTTTTCTATTTCTCATAATATTAATAATGTTTGTAGTACCAAGCGTTTGAGATTGAATAAAAAATTTTCTATTCTTTTACACAAACTGTTGGGTCATATTTTCAAACAAAGAATTGAGAGATTAATAAAGAATTAGATTCTTTCGGATCTTGATTTCTCATATTGCATCAAGGGTAAACTGACTATCAAGATTATGAATGTCAAGGTTTACATATACACCGAATTGCTTGGGATTATTCATATAAATATTTATAGGTCATTCACTCCTTCTGTTATGATAACCACAAATATTACATCATGTTCATCAATGATTATTTCCAATATGGTTTTAACAATTCAACGATGGTTGAGTTTTCACTAATCCACATAGGAAATTCCTGAACATCTGATACCCTATGCATTAAAATGATTATTTTTCCTCTTTCACCACCCCCAGATAGGACCTTCATCTGAAAACTAACTTATGCCTTATGGGTTGGTTTTGGCTTCTCTCTCCTTTGAAAAGTGCATATTTGGAAGACTTTTTTTGGCCATATCTAATACACTAATCATTTCAATGATTTCATTAAAATACCTTTTCAAAATTAAATTTTAGAAATTTAATCCTTGATTAATTTTAACTTGGAGTTAACAAAAATACCCTCTTTATTTATTTATTTTTAAAATAACTATTTCTTTTAAAAGGATACATACAAATACAAATAACAAGTACATTTTTATCCAAAATACAGGAGAGTGGCTACATAGTGCCTAAGGACGGAAAATACCCCACTAAAATTTTGAAAAAAAAAAATAAAGGCTCAAGGTTATACCCTTTAATTTAAAGTAAAACCTGTTAGATTATTTAGTAAAATCTAAAATTATTTATTGAGCCTAAAAATAATTGATCAGTAATTAAAAGACCAAACAAATGTATTACAAAACAATTACTCTATTGAACAAATAAGCATATCAATTTGTAGTGTGTAGAAAACATACATGTCATGAATTCGAAATTATTGGTTGTCATTTGTCTCTCAAATTTGCAAGGGATGAAATTAAATTTGGGTTTCAAGATGGTTTATCCTACTTTGCCAAGTATTTTATTCGTTGGATCGAAAATTATTCCTTGTTTCATATATGAAATGAAATATAATCTAAAATTTTCAGAATTTTTGTAGAACAGATTATTTAGGAGAGAAGGGAATAATCATCTTCACCCCTAACTTTTCTAGTGTTTTGGTTGTTGGGGTTGGTGAACTCCCCACACATCTCTATGCCATTAAACATATAGTGTGCGGTTGTTTTAGGCCCTCATAGATGGGGCTTCCATGTCATGTTGTAGTGTCACACACAAACCATTGAATTCTAAATTTTTTATCTTACTTTGTCACAAACTCATATTGTTTTAAGAAATTTGATTACAATGGCTAAATTTCTTTAAAAAAAAAAAAAGAGTTGCAAGAATCACCTCTTTTAAAAATAGTCTTGAAAACGTCAATTTTTAAGACAAAAATGCCTAGAGATAGTAAGGAATAACTACTATCTTATTTACATGTTTTTGAAGAATCATAAATGCTCTACTCATGCGCAACTATATTTATAGGAACATTTTTGTCCTAAAGGGTGACATTTTTAAGGTAACATAGTCAGGAGTATTACGTGTTCATGACAGACGGCACAAGAGTCCAAATTGATTTTTTGGAGTTGTTAGATTGCAGCTTAGTACATAAAATTTGTTGGAATTGCAGAATGTGGCATTCATACCCTCCATTATGAGAAATTGGATACCTGTACCTATTTTGGATAGACTTTGATATAATTTTCTTTTTTGAATTGGAAAAGTTAATTTATATCGAGACTTTGTATTGATTGGAAATGGAACAATTTGTGGAATCTTTACAGATTAGAGTTGTATAATTTGATTTCTATTTCTCATATTGTTGATACTGTTTGTAGTACCAAGCGTTTGAGACTAAATGAAAAGTCTTCTATTCTTTTACCTGAAGTGTACGGGTCTGTACCCCAGGATAAAGAGGTGAGATATTAATTAAGGATGAGATTCTTTGGATCTTAGTTCTTAGATTGCATCAAGGGTAAGTGACGGTAAGATTATAGATGTTAAATGCCCCTTCCCACCCCAGCCGTATCGGGTGAGGGACGCCACCTGAAGCGAGACTTCTTAATCATGACATTATGTTATTAGTTGGTTCAATTCAATCATAAATTCATAAGGACATAAACTATTGAGATTTAATACGGAAATTAACACACAATATTCTAGATAATTGAATTCAAACTCATCTCTGATAATAAAATAATAATAATAATAATAATAATAAAAATATAGATTACATACCGTTTGAAGAACACGCAGCCATGAGAGATTTCCCTTCAGTTTATAGATCTTAAATCCTTGATCTCTTCTTCTCCTTATCAAACTTTGATACACAGAATTGTTTTCTGTAATTGATGGAAGGAGATACTTCTTGCACATGAAGGGGTTTCTATATATATAACTTATTGATAGGAGAAGAGGGCCAGAATTACCGTTCAAAAGCGAGTTCTAAACGTGTAATTCGAATAACTGTTCTTATTCCAAAATAATAAATTATATTTATTATGAATAACTGTTCTTATTCCAAAATAATAAATTATATTTATTATAATTTACCTACTCCATCAAGGGTAAATATCTTAATAACAGTTTAAAGATATTGGGTATTCTTTTAATTGGCTAAATACTAGGTTAGTAGGGCAACCCACTTAATTTTAATGTGGAAATAACATAAACTTGTAAGACTACCACTATAGTGGTGTTTAAAATTGTCCTGCTCATACATTTGAGTCTCTAACTACTTATATTTATACAAGTTCCACTATTACAAAATATTGCATTTACATTTAAAAAACAGAGTAAAAAACCTACATAAAGTGGACTCCTAATGCTGTGTTGGCCTTGGCGAATGCGGGGTGTCTCTAATGACCTCTTCAGTACCTACACAGATGAAACACCCATGCTAAGCTGATAGCTTAGTGGGAAAATAGATAACATATATGACTACTTGCAGTGGTCCTCAATTATAGTATACTTTTAAAATAATTCACATATCAAAATATTCATATCTCCCGTAGGAGTACATAACAGAGATTTCATAACAGAAGGTACCCGTAGGTACACTACAGAACATAACTGAATTATGCCTTAGCATCATAGTTGACTTACTTTGTTTTCATATAGTTCATTATTCAAATACTTATCTTATAAATGTTTGCATGTGTAGAGCAGTAACAATGAATGAGAGGGATACAACACAATAGGTATACGAAGGTGCTGTCTGTCTTTGACGGAGGTGCGAAGTACAAGAAATTTAACGTGCACACCCACGTGTAGTCTTGGTAGCACTATGTAGGAGTGTCGTAACACTAAACAAAGAGTGTTGAAGCAATAAACAAAGAGTGTCGAAGCACTAATTAGGAATGTTTATTCATTTGTTATCTGGTCTTAAGCAGGCATACACTTACATGTGTTTCAGAGCATGTTATAATGTTCTTTAATCACATTCTTATATTTATATAACGCAAACAAATAAGGGGCAAGAAAACAAAGTCTACCCAGCGCTTCGCCAAGGTGACGAGGTTCGTACCTATATCCATGCCACATACATTTTATTTAGTAATTAAGATCATATAACTTGTATACATGTACGGACCCTTTTTTTTTCACTTGTTAGATCCTCAATTAATCAATTTCTACTAATTATCACTCCTTGAAAATCCGAACAAAGAGTGATGATTTCTAGAATGCTGAAGAAGGAAACAAGAAAACAAAATGCGGATTCGCCTAGGCATAGGGACCTTCGCACAAACAGGACAGCCCTTGGCGAAGTAGCCTCGCCCAGAGGCAAGGCCCGAAAACAGCAATTTTAGGGCTTCAGGTTTGCCTAGGAAAATAGACCTTCGCACAGGAAAGAAGAGCCGCTGGCGGAAACACTCCTCGCTGAGCGAGAGGCGTCGGGTTTCTAGAAATGAGGCATTTTTACCCCTTTTCACCATAAATTTCCAGCAAAACAAAAACAGACTCAAAACAAACTGCAAACTCGCTCAAGGCCAACCAAAAACACATTTATGGAAGGGTTAAGGTTTTCCTAACACAACATAACAAAGGAATGAGTTAGGATAGTTTCCTAACCTTGATTTCTTGACACCTTCAAAGTAGCTTTCCTTTCTTTCTCTTTGCTTGAACAAGTAGACCCAAGAATGGTGAGGAATCAACCCAAATTTTGGCTCTTCTTCAAACCGTATGCCCTAGCTCTCCAAAACCCAAAAATGGAGAATTCTTATCCTCTAGAGAACAAATTGGTCTCTTAATACCATTTGGCTCAATTTTACTCTTTTTTCTTTTTAATCCCTCTTCTTCATTCAATTTGCAATTAAACTTATCAAAATTCTAAGTTAACATATAATCTTCTTATTTTATGTCATTTGGGTCCTTAATTGGTAATTTACCAATTTACCTTAAATTTCCAAAAAAATGCAAATTTAACTTTTATTATACCATAAACATGTCATAAACCTACTAGGGTATAATTTGGGGTATAACAATTCTCCACCCCTCCCCCTTAAAAATTTAGATCCTCGAAAGTGTCTGGCTGAAGAGTTGCGAGTATTGTGCCCTCATTGTCAATTCCGGCTCCCGCTCCTGCTGTTTCCCTTCATACTGCAGGTGTTTCCTAAGCACCTTTATCAGAGGTACTTGTTTGTTCCTCAATTGTTTTACTTCACGAGCTAGAATGGCCTTTGGTTCTTCATCATAAGTGAAGTCTGATTGCACTTGTACATCTTATACTAGCAAGATGTGCGATTCATCATAACGGTATTTTTGAAGCATTGACACATGGAACACATTATGTAATTTGGCCAACTCTGGAGAGAAAGCCAAACGATAAACTACTGGTCCAATTCTTTCTAAGATCTCATAAGGTCCAATAAACTGGACTCAGTTTTCCTTTCTTTCCAAATCGGAATATCTTCCTCCACGGTGATACTTTCAAGAAAACCTTATCTCCGACTTCGTACTCTATGTCTTTTCTTTTTAGATCTGCAAACGACTTCTGTCTATCACTGGCAGTTTTTAACCTTTGCTGAATGACCCAAACTTTTTCTTTTGTCTCCTTTACTATGTCAAGAACAATGACCTTATGCTTGTTTAGGTCTGTCTAGCATACCCTTCTACATTGCCTGCCATACAAGGCTTCATAGGGGGTCATACCAATACTTGTCTGATAACCGTTGTTATAGGCAAATTCCATAAGGAATATAATTATCGGAATTCAAGAAAATCTAGCACACATAACCAGTATTTCCTCCCAACATGAATAACTCTTTCAAAATTGGCTCCATTTATTTGTGGATGAAGGTTGTACTAAAATTCAGTCAGTACTAGGGCAGTATAATTCTTGCCAAAACAGATGTAAGCGAGTGGATCATGATCGGTTGAACCTTTATTGACAGTGGAATCCACACAGTGGACAATCTTACTCCGCCATCTCCGCTAACCAATCCGCTGGAGATAGTAAAAGCCAAACTAGTAGAAGTGGCGAGACTTTGCTTGCGAAAGTCGTCACGATTATCCAAACTGAATCATGTTTCTTTTGGGTGAGGGGAAAATTGGACACAAAATCCATAGTAATGTTATCCCACTTTCATTATGGAATTGGGATGTGATTTAACAGACCTGACGGTACTTGATGTTTAGCTTTTACTTGCTGACAAGTCAAACATTTGGATACATACTCTACTACATCCTTTTTCATCCCTTGCCACTAATAATATAGTTTCAAATCTTGGTACATCTTGTTACCTCCAAGATGCATGGTGAATACGGTATTGTGGCTTTCATACATCAATTTCTTTTTCATTTCTTGGACATTCTATACACATAATATGTTATTGTAAAACAAACGTCCATCTTCTTCTATAGAATAGTTAGACTTGTCTCCATTTTTAACTAATTGTAACCTTTGTTATAACTTGACATCATTTTTATGAGCATCAATCATTATCTGCCTCAACTCAGGCATAGCTCTTAATTGAGCTAACAAAGCTCCATCGAATGCAAATCTCCATATACAGTGTTTCAGGGACAAAACGGAAATTGTTTTTCTACTTAAAGCATTCGCCACTACATTAGCTTTTCCTTGGTGACAATCCTCTTATCTCGATATAGTCTTTGAACAACTCTAAACACCGGCGTTGCCGCGAATTTAGTTCCATACGAGGTTAACAAATACCTAAGACTCTTATGATATGTAAATATTCTACATTTTCACCATATAAGTAGTGTAGCCATATTTTTCCAAAGTGAACACTACCACGCCAATTCTATTATCATGTATTGGGATAATTACATATGGTTCAACTTTCTTGAGGCATATGCCACCACTTTTCCATCTTGCATCAATACACATCACAAACCAATCCTTGAAGCATCACTATACATGACATATTCTCTACCCGAAGTAGCATGAGTTAACACTGGTGCTTCAACCAGTATTTTCTTTAATTGTTCAAAACTTGACTGACATTTGTCATCCCATTCAAACTTCACCCCTTTCCTTAGTAACTTAGTAAGTGTAGAGGCTATGATGGAGAATCCCTTTGCGAACCGTCGGTAATACCTAGTTAAACCCAAGAAACTTCTCACCTCTGTTACATTTCGAGGCAATTTCCAATTCACAATCGCTTCAATCTTCATAAGGTCAACTCTAATACCCTCTACAAACACAATATGTCCTAGGAATGACACTTCCTTAAGCTAAAAATCACACTTACTTAACTTTGCATACAACTTTTTCTCTCTCAGGATTTGCAACACTATCCTCAAATGTTGTTCATGTTCTTGTGCATCCTTAGAATACACCAACATGTCATCTATGAATACCATTACCAACTGGCCCAAACAAGGGTGGAATACCCTATTCATCAAGTCTATGAATGCAGCCAGTGCATTAGTCAACCCAAATGGCATTACTAAAAACTCATAATGACCATATCGGGTTCTAAAGGCTGTTTTTGGGACATCAACATCTTTCACTCGAAGTTGATAATATCTCGATCACAGGTCTATTTTTGAAAAGACACACACTTCTTTCAACTGATAAAAAATATCTTCTATTCTCGACAACGAGGTATTTATTTTTCACTGTTACCTTATTTATTTGCCAATAATCGATGCACATCCGCAGAGCGCCATCTTTCTTTTTGACAAACAAAACCGGTGTACCCCAAGGCGAAACACTAGGTCGAACGAATCCCTTGTCTAATAGCTCATGTAGTTGAGTCTTCAACTCTTTTAGTTCAGTTGGAACCATACGGTGGAGTGCCTAGAAATAGGAGATGCGTTCAAGAGTAAAACTGATAGATAGATACACTTCGTTTCGGTGGTAAACCAGTGAATTCCTCGAAACATAAGAAAATTCTTTATCACTGGAATATCTTCTAGATTTACCCGTCCCCTCTTAGAGTCAAGAACCAAAGCCAAAAAGGCTTCACAACCTTTAAGAAAGCAGCCCAGAACTGCATAAATTTGAAATTACATTTGACACTGGTCCAGATCAAATACCATGTACAATTACCTCTGAATGGTTAGGACATTCAAGCACTATTGTTTTCTTATCACAATCAACTATAGCCCAATGTTTGGATAACCAATCCATCCCCAAAATCAAATCAAGTTCATGAAAAGGCAAAGCAATCAAATCGACAAAGAACTCTCTATGGATCATTAGGGGACAGTTCTTATACACTTGGTTTACTCTAACACTATGCCCCATGGGACTAGTAACATGCATGTCATATGCTAAAGGCTCTACTGATGGCAATTTATTACTCAATTGTTCAATGCATATATAAGAATGTGTAAAACTTGGATCTACCAAAGCATGCATTTCAGTGTCATAAAGAGTGAAATTACCCACGATAACCCACTGGTGCATCCACGATCTTCAGAGCCCTCGTATCATAGGCTTCGATTTGGGGTTAATAGTAGTAAGTGTTATTGTTTCTGATTCAATACTTCTTCTTTGCTGCCCTGAACTACCTCGCCCTTCACGAGTCATTGGAGGTACATTGGATCCTCCTCTGCTACTTCCTTGAGGATTTCTAGAAGTTTCAAATCCTCTCGAACAATTAACTATCAGATGGTCTGTGCTTCCACATCGGAAACAACCCCCGGTTATTTATCTACAATTACCAAAATGATGTTTGTGACAGTGTGGGCATTCAATTCTTTCTTCTTGTCCGGTTGGAGTGCCTCTACTAAAACCCGATGTCATTGTAGGCCCTTGCCTTCTACCTCTAGTAGCATTACCATGTACGGATTCTATTTGAGAATCTTGAGTTCTTTTAATGGAGGAAGAATTACCTCTTGAGAATTTTCTCTCTCGATTTCTTTCTTGATTCACCATTTCAAATTTCTCAATATTCATAGCTATTTGCACCAGCTAATAAAAATTCACCACTTGTAATGATGTAATAGCCATGAGGTACCTTTTTATAGACTCCTTTAAGCCATCCTCAAACTGTCTACATCGAAAAGTTTCAGTAAGAATTGATTCTAGTGTATACTTACTAAGGCGGCTAAACTCTTTCTCATATTCCGCCACTGTCATTTTCCCCTGTTTCAAATTCAATAATTGCTTCCACTTGGTCTCTTTGTAATTATCAGTGACATACTTTGTCTGAAATTCTTGGACAAAGAAGTCCCACGAAATGGGGTCGGGAAGTAGTAGATTTCTTAAAACTAACTTCCACCAATCATAAGCCGCTCCTTGCAAAAGTGGTCCTTTTGTTCAGCATACGTTCGGGGGACATTTTCGCCGTCCGAGCCGCTTTTCCATTTCTCGACCAAAAACTTCGAAGCACATCGGACTCTTCCAAAGTTTTACCATGGAATTCTTCTACTCCATGCTTTCTTACCAAATCAATCGGATCTCTAGGAGTCATGAGTCGATCTAAGACCCTTATCATATCCTGAGAAATTTTTAACAACGCTTCGGTTGACACATGTTCACTTCTAGCTAACTCATACGGACTAGAGACAGAAGAATCAAGGTCCATAAGATTAACGCTTTCAATTGCCTCCTCTACAACTTCCTAGGATTGGTCTATTCTAAACAATATACAAAATAAGACATCAAATTAGACCCGACACAATACTATGTAGGTACATTTTAAACTAATAGTTTTCGAAGCATGAAACCTAGACTACTGATACCAGCTAAGTTTTGTGGCGCCCCTTCCCCTAGTCGTAGCAGGTGAGAGGACGCCACATAGAACTGGGACTTCTTAATCTGACATTCTGTTATTAGTGGGCCTAATTCAATCATAAATTCATAAGGACATAAACTTGTAAGACTACCATAGTAGTGGTGTTTAAAATTGTCTTGCTCATACATTTGAGTCTCTAACTACTTATATTTATACAGGTTCTACTATTAAAAATATTGCATTTACATTTCAAAAACAGAGTAAAAAACCTACATAAAGTGGACTCCTAATGTTGTGTTGGCCTTGACAAATGCGGGATGTCTCTGACGACCTCTTCAGCAGGATGTTTCTGACAACCTCTTCAGTACCTACACGGATGAAACACTCGTGCTAAGCTCATAGTTTAGTGGGAAAATAGATAACATATATGACCACTTGCAATGATCCTCAATTACAGTATACTTTTTAAAATAATTCACATATCAGAATATTCATATCTCCGTAGAGTACATATGAAATTTCGAACATAAGGCACGTGGGTACACTCTGAGAACATAAGCCCAGATTATACACCTTAACATCGGCGACTTACTTTCTAATTTTAATATTGTTCGATTTATTTAGATATTTATCATATGAATGTTTGTCTATATAGACTGGTAACAATGAATGAGAGGGACATAACACAATAGGTACCCGAAGGTATGGTAGAGTACAGTACTAAACAGAGGTGCCAAAACACAAATAGAACGTGCATGCACCACATAACAGAAGTGTCATAGCACTATGCAGGAGTGCCGTAACACTGAACAGAAAGTACGAAGCACTAAACAAAGAGTGCCAAAGCACTAATCAAGATTGCCTATTCATTCATTATTTGGTCTTAATCAGGCATACGCTTATATGTGTTTCAAAGCATGTTATATTGTTCTTTAATCACATTCTTGTATTTATATAACGTAAGCAAATAAGGGCCAAGAAAACAAAGTCTGCCCAGAAACATTCACTTCACCGAGGCGGCGAGGTTCGTACCTATATCCATGTCACGTACATTTTATTTAGTAATTAAGATCATATAACTTGTATACATGCACGGACCACTTTTTTTTTTCACTTGTTAAGATCCATAATTAATCCAATTTCATACCTAATTATCGCTCCTTGGAAATATAAACAAAAGAGTGATGGTTTCTAGAATTAACGAGGAAGAGAAACAAAAAGCAGGCGTAGGTTCGCCTAGGTGAAGGGGACCTTCGCATAGGCGGACCTTTGCCAAGGCGGAGTAGCCTTCGTTGAGGCGAGGTAGAAACTAGCAATTTTGGGGCTTTAGGTTTGCCTAGGTGAACAAACCTTGGCCTAGGTGAGCACTTCTTCGCCTAGGAAAATAAGCATCGGGTTTCTAGAAATGGGAAGCCATTTTCCCTTTTCACCATAGAGCTCAACAAAACAAAGCAAACTCAGACAAACCACAAAACCAGCTCAAACTGACGAAAACACATTTGCCGGAAGGGTTGAGTTTTCATAACACAATAACAAAGGAATGAGTTAGGATAGTTTCCTAACCTTGATTTCTTGACACCTTCAAAGTAGGTTTCCTTTCTTTCTCTTTTCTTGAAAAAGTAGAACCAAGAATGGAGAGGAATCAACCCAAATTTTGGCTCTTCTCCAAACCATATGCCCTAGCTCTCCAAAACCTAAAAATGGAGAATTCGTATCCTCTAGAGAACAAATTGTTCTCTTAATGCCATTTGGCTCAATTTTTTTTCTTTTTAATTAGTCCCTCTTCTTCATTCAATTTTCAATTCAATTTATCAAAATTCTACCTTAACATATAATCTTCTTGTTTTATGTCCTTTGGGTCCTTAATTGGTAATTTATCAGTTTACTAAATTTCCAAAAAAATACAAATTTAACTTTTATTATACCATAAACATGTCATAAAACTACTAGGGTACAATTTGGGGTGTTAAACTCCTACTATGGTGGCCACAAATATTCCATCATGTTCATTGATAATAGTTCCCAATATGGTTTTATCGAGCTCATTCGTGAGAAGTCTGAATCTTTGAAGACTTTCAAAGCTTTCAAAGCTAAAGTTGAGCTCCAACAAGGGAAAATGATTAAAGCAATTCATTCTGACAGAGGTGGTGAGTATTATAATAGATATGAAGAGACAGGATGAAACCCTGAACCATTTGCAAAGTAACTTCAGGAATGTGACATTAATGCTCTATATACAATGTCTAGTACTCCTCAACAGAATGGGATTGCAGAGAGGAGGAATCGCACGCTTCTTGATATGATGCAATGTATGCTTGTTAATTCCTAACTACCTGAGTTCTTATGGGGTGAATCTTTGAAAACTATAGCTTATATTTTGAACCAAGTGCCTAGCAAGTCTATTCCTAAGACTCCATATGTGCTATGGTCACATAAAAAGCCTAGCTTGGGCTACAAAGCGAAAGTAAAACCATACAACTTGCAATCCAAGAAACTTTATCAAAAAACCATAAGTTGATACTTTATTCGTTATTGTATGGGATCAAGAGGTTCCAAGTTTTATTTCCCATCGCACACCACCAGAGTGATTAAGTCAAATCAAGTTATCTATTTTAAGGATGATACTAATACAACCAAGGGCCAAGAGAAATTGTGTTCAAAGAACACTTAGTTTTTATTTCTATGCCTATCGTTTCCGCTCCGATCATTGACCCTATTGTTGACCAGCATCCAATAGCCACTCCTAATAATGAACCAATTGAGGAAGTAGACCAAGAAGCCCCAATGCACTCAAGGATTTACCCTTGAGGAGGTCAAAGATGGTGCGTAGGCTTGAAATTTCAGATGACTACATATCTCTACATGCATGAGCATTATGATGTGGGTGATATATCAAATCCAACTACCTATAGAGAAGTTATTGTTAGTCCTCAATCCAACTTTTGGATCGATGCAATGAAAGATGAGATGACTTCATGTCACAAAATAAAATGTGGATATTGGTAGAATTTCCAGATGATTATAGACCCATTGGGAGCAAATGGGTGGTCCGAGACAGCGTGATTCAAGGAATGAATTAAAGAGATATTGTAAAACCCGAGTAAATTTGAATTTTTCCAAAAAAATGGCAAAACGGTAAATTGCCGCTATAGTACAGGCTGTAAATCTAAAATTTTCTAGATCTCGAATGACGAAACAAACCTCATCATTTTATTCGTCACCATGAGGAAATCTAGTTACCCGAATGAATTTAAAATCAAATTCGAAATAATCGAAATTTTCCGCGTTTTTGAAGCGGCGAACAATCCGATCAAATAAAAAAATGCGGGATTTTTGAGAAAATATTGAAAATTGGGAATTGAATTGGATAAAGTTCAAAGAAAATGATTTCAACTTAAAATGGGATGAAATAAATCGTTTCGAGTCAAAAATGGACCCGGACATGTCACAGACACGTGGCACGACGTGAACCACTCACTTAATTGAGAGGCTTAGGACAAAAGATCCCATTTTCTTTTCTTGGAGAAAACGTGAGAGAGGGGAAGAGAGGGGGGAAAGAGAGCTTCCAAGCTTTCTTCCGACGATCTATAAAGTTCCATCAGTCGGAATTCGTCGATATAAGAACTAAAGTTCATTGCCTCGGCAAGGGCTACGTGCACATACCAAAATGAAGGATTTCACCGAAGATCCAAAGGATGAGATTTCAGGAAATCAAATATTTCAAGCTAAGGAGGCTTCCTATCCGTGCTACTGCGCTTCAAGAGGTAGGGATTCTTCCTACTTGGTTTATTTCCAACTTTAGGGTTGTTTTAAGGTAGGATTGTTGTGTTGATGCCTTAAGAGGACTGTGTTAACACGGTTGTAATGGTTGTTTTACGACCTGGTTATGGTCGAATTTGTAAATTGTTTTGTGATAGTGTGTAATATGTTTCAAAAAAGTGTTTAGGGACCATTTTGATTAAAAAAAATAATATCACGAATTTGTTGGGGTTGTTTGGTATGTTAAAATGAAGCAATATGGTTGTTTTTTGTGTGGGCGATTGTGGCGGCTTTGTGGTGTTTTGTGATTGTGTGTAATATGTCCCAAAAAGTGTTTAGGGACTATTTGGATAAAAAAAATAATGATCCGGACTATTAAGGGGCTTGTTTGCTTGGGTTTTGGCTATTTTAGTCGGTTTTGGAGTACGCTTATGTGGGCTTTTTTTTTTGTGGGCATTATATATGCCACAATTGGCCTTGAGGGTTAAAGGTGTTATTACTTGATTGGTGAAAACATGCTTGATAATTGTTGTTTGATGAATGTTGATAAGGGTATGTTTATATATTGACATTGAAATTAATGTTTGTTTTGGAAATTATATGTATGTAATATAATTGATCATGATACATGGCAAAGTGTATGGTTTATATTGTCTACAGGGCATTCATCATATATGTGACATGGCATTAAAATGCAATGGTGCATCACATTGCATATGCACGAGAACATCACATTTCATGGGTGTAAGTGCATGGTTAGAATCAATACCACATTTGGTGATTGATGGGTGGGCTCAGTACCATTGGACGAAGTCCAACAGAGTCGCACGATTGCATAAAACGAAAAACTTGTGTCGGTTAATATCAAGAAGGGCTAGACACTCCCTCGAGTGAAAGACTAGGTTACTAGTTCATTACACTCCAACAATGAAAGTCCAAAAAGTGTAAAAGGCATGCGGAGCCTATGGTGAGACTCCAAAATCCGCTGCCCACAAAAGATACATGGTTTGAATATGAAATGATCATTTTAGGTGTAACATCCAACAAGTTTTGGTTTGTAAACAAATTAATTTTGTTTAAAATGATCATTTGATATAATCTGGAGCTGATTTTATCACACATTGGCATTGCATTGTGTGATGGGAGTCGATAAAGACTCGGGGTTATGGTGCATGAGTGAGTCTCATCTCATTTCATAGCATGGCATGTAGAATTCCAAGTTAGAATTGACATATTCTTATTTTTGGAATGTTAATGCAAATTTTCAAGCGTAAACATTGTATGTGCACTTAGGCGAAGAGTAGCCTTTGTAAAAATTACTCTATTGGGCGTGGCTCACCCCATACAGGAAAAACATTTCAAGTGTGGGACTTGCCGTAAACCCGGTTGATTCTCATCGGGGTGCGAGGGGTGAAAAAAAGCCGGCGATGTGGTGTAATTATTTTTGTAAAATAATTGGGAACAAATTATTTTTGTAAAATAATTTTGAACAAATTATTTTTGGCATGTACTAATATGTAAAGAGTTGTAATTGAACTCATATGGACTGATTTTTATATGGTCTTACATGTTTTTATATGAATGTGGATAAATGGGCTCGGTGTGGACAACCTTTACTCATAAATGGACCCAGTGAGTTCATTGTGTTATATTGGGCCCCAGATGGACCATGTAACTGTATAGGTTGGGTTTTGGATAGAGCTCCTCGTACAAAGGAGACTCTATCCGATTTTTATTAAATTATGGATCCTAGTAAATGGGACATAACGGTGTGATATCGAGTTACACGATATCCACAGGCTTTCCGCGGGTTGATGGCTGATCAACGGACTCTCGGATTTTGGGGTGTCACAGATATAAAGTGAGATTAATGGTCAAGGGCTACAATCAACAAGAAGGTATTCATTTTAAGGAAATATTCTCTCAGTGTCCACTCAAGACTATCTACACATTATTATGGTTATAGTGGCTCATTATGATTTGGAGTTGTATCAAATGGATGTGAGGACAAATTTCTTGAATAGAGACTTAGTTGAAGATGTTTACATGCCTCAACCTACTGGTTTTGAGGAAGCTCGTAGGGAACACATGGTGTGTGAACTTCATAAATCCATTTATGGTCTAAAGCAAGCTTCTAGGCAGTGGTATCTTGATGAGAATATTTTATACTCATTTTATCCCTATATTTTGTGTGTTATTTTGTAGTTTTTAGATATAAATAAATGTTCTAATGCCCTAAATTCTCATCTTTATGATTAGGTCAACCATTGGGTGGAGCAAAACAAAAATTAAGCAAAAATTCCCAAAAATCATCAACTCGCTCTGTTTATGCAACGGTATTGTGGATTTTTAGTCAATTTTGAATGAAAACCAAGCAAAGTGATGGAAATTTGAAGAAGGAAGGAGAGGCTGAATGCTGTAGATTTGTTCGTCGTGACAAAGAAAGATCCTTAAAGAGGTACATCTGCGGCGCGTCACGGCAGCTTATCACCCTCGTCGCGATGGAGTGCTCGCCTTGTAAATGCTTTTACTTGTTGCGATGAAGGTGAAATGGAAAAGATGCTTGGCCTCAAGTACATCATGACGAACTCTGCTTCGTCACGACGAAGCGAAGAAATGTGGATAAGTGATTTGCAAGCTCGTCGCAACGAAGACACCCTCGTCGCAATAAAGGTCGGGGCTTATTTGCTGAAATAGCTCATTTTTTACCTAATTTGAGGAGGCCTATAAAAGTGGACACGTTTGAGGGTTTGTAAAAACAAAGAGGAGAGCCCCTTTTGGGTGGAAACACCCTAGGGTTTCACTCTTGGAAGAGGAAGAGAACTTGATGAAGAAGAAGACGATTGAGGAGAAAAGAAGGGAGCTACAATGCCAAATTTGTTTTATCTCTTCCTTTTTCTATTTTTCTTTCTTTTGATAGTTGTAATTCCTTTTCTACTTATGTTTTAGTTAGTTTTCTTAGGGTTTAGATGTAGCCAAGACTTGTTTGTATGAATCTCTCCTAATTTCTATTTATTAATGCTTTATTTCATATCTATGTTGAGTATTTCATTTTGTGCTTAATGCTTATGGGTATTTAGCCAATATTTGCATGATTTATGGCTTGATTTGAGACTGAGAAGTGATAATTAAGCTAGACCATGGGTTATTTACCATCTAATTTTCATGAGATAGAGATATAGATGAGATTAGGTGTGGTATTAGGTTTCTAAAGTTCATATCACCCTTAGTTATGATGGTTTGAGGCAGAGATGCAATATAACCTTTTCTAAGGGTAGTGTGCGGATGCTCGAGAGAGATTCACATATACATTAGTGAAATCGCCATCTTCATGATGAAATCGATCACTGATTAATTGGGTTATGAGGTTCATACATGATTGTTTAGGTGAAATCTATTCCCTAAGACATTTTTAGTCTTGAGTCTTTGTTAATTTAGGATTCTTGCATGCTAGTTAGTGTTATTTTGAGTCTTTTACATTTTCCACATCCAAATAGGAGTCTTAAGCTAGATTAGAGCTCAAGAAGTTAGTAACCCAATTCTTCGTGGAATGATACTCTTACTTTCATTATATTACTTGAGGCGATGTGTGCACTTACGCACATATGCGTACCATTTCATATAACACGCTCGCGCCTATCATAGCTCAAGTTTGATGAAGTTGTCACCACCAATGATTTTAAGAAGAACATCGTCGATCAATGCATATATATGAAGGTCGGTGGGAGCAAATTCATATTCCTAGTTTTGTATTTTGATTAGATTTTGCTCGCAACCAATGATATTGACATGTTGGTTGAGACAAAACAATTATTGTTTAGCCATTTTGATATGAAGGATCTTAGAGAAGCATCTTATGTCTTAAGCATACAGATACTTCACGATAGACCTAATGGCATTTTGAGATTGTCTCAATATGCGTATATCGAATGCATTCTAAAAAGGTTCAATATACAATCATGTTCTTCTATTATGGCATCAATTGTGAAAGGTGACAGATTTTCCAAATGTCAATGTCCTCATAATGTTTGGGTAGGTATTTGAGTGATTCATCAAAGCACCGAAAAGCAAATGGCAAATTTTTAGGTATATTCAAAATTCGTGGATCTCATGTTAAATATATTGGCGCATCGACACTCTTGAGGCGGTTGGTTTTAGTGATTTCTCGACATGCAAGTTACGCTGATGATAAAAAGTCCACTTTTGGTTACATCTTTATGATGATTAAAGGAGTTTTTTTGTGGAAAAGTGTCAAACAGACACTTACAGCTTCTTCTACTATGGAAACTGAGTATGTGGCGTGTTATAAGGCTACTTGTCATGCAATATGGTTGATGAACTTCATTTCAGCTTTGGAGGTTTTTCACTCCATTTCTAGACTGTTGAAATTGTTATGTGATAATTTCGCAGTTGTGTCTTTCTCTAGGAACACTAAGAGCACTTCTCGCTCCAAGCATATTGATGTAAAGTTCTTTTTTTACGTAGAAAGTCAGTAATCCTTCGCTTTTAGTCGAGCACAATTCTATAACCCGCATGTTGGCAAACCCATTAGCCAAAGGCACTATTTATGTGTTTCAAGAACACGTCTCTCGCATGGGATTGTTAAGAGCCTAGACTCTTTGTTTTAGTGGGAGTTTTGTCTTTTCATGTATTTTGTAAGGAAATCTCACCCATTTTCTTTGTATTACTTGCACATTTGACGTTTGTCATTATCCTATGATTTTGTGTCATTTTGACTAGATGAATGACATAATGATGTTTTTCATTCCATTGAATCAATACTCTTATCATTGTAATGCTCTTGATTAATAATGTCTGATTATGTACGATTTATGCATCATGTTGGTGTATTAATTGTATATGGGTTATGGCTATGTAAATCTCTTAAGGAAACATTTGAGTTATGATTTTGATTAGTAGCGCCTGATTATACACAATTTATGCATCATCTCGGTGTTAATTGTATTATGATTGGTTAGGGCTATGTAAATCTATCAGAAAGCATTTAAGTAATGATTATGTCATCCAAATAGGAGAATGTTGGATTAATTTATTAATTATGGACTAAGCATAATCATGTTACAATTCTAATTGTGTAATTGTGTATGTTAATTATAGGTCATTTATGGAATAGTTTAATATTAACTACTTATGAGCCCATGGTTTTATCTTCTCATTTGCTTTGATAAACTCATTGGACCAAAACTCAATTATTCCCTTGTGCTCTCTATATATAAGTAAATAGAACTCTAAAATTTTCAAGGGTTTTGTAAAACACGCTTGGGGAAGAAGGAAAGAGTTATTTTTAACCCTAACTTTTTTTTTTATCTCATCACTTATAGATTTGAGAGACAAATGACAGCCAACAATTCTGGATTCATGTCACATATGTTTTCTACACAGTACGAATTAATATGATTCTTTGTTCAATAAAATTATTGTTTTATAATACATTTATTGAATCTTTTGATTATTAATCAATTGTTTTTAAGTTCGATAAATACTCTTGATTTTATGAAATAATCTAACAAAACCTAGTTACCAATATACTAACCGATTGATTGTTGCATTATGCCTGCCTTGAAATTAATTTGTACCCCCAATTCATTTTATGGCTCCAAAGTATTCAAAAAATGAATTATTTTTAAGAAAAAAAAATATGAAGAATATTAAAGATTATAAATTCAGGTTCCGTTTAAAACCCTAAAAATCTTAAGAAAAAAATTAAAAAAAGAAAATGCATGAAAAAAGTTTAAAATTAATAAATTAATTATATATTTATTCGAACTCATTTTATTTAATTTTCGCTATTATATAAATTTAAAAATAAAATAAAATTTGAAGAGAATTTTGATTTGAGATTTTTTAACCGAATTCTTTTTATTTATTTTTTTCTTAAGCGCTTTATGGCATTGCCCCTTGGAACCATGAAAGTGACAGACAATACGTATTATTTTCTAAGCATCTGAACTCAAGAAAGAGTATTAAAATAAGTAAATAAATAAATAAAATATATCAAGAAAGCAAGATAACAAACTTTGAAAGATAGAAGAGATGATTATGTACAAATACAATGCACCCATCATTAATAAAATTGAAACAACAAAATGTCAAAGTGATTATACCCTAACTCCAATAAAATCATCCTAATTGGCTGCCAGCATTGCGCCTATTCATCGTATATATAATTTATTATTTAGATGCGACATTAATTATTTGTACATAGTATTAGACTACTTGTTTGTCTAAGGATCTAACCAATAACAGAGTGCACAGGGGCCAGAGCAGCAATTTTGTTATAATACACTTATTAATTATTGTATTGGTATCAATTAAATTCCATGGATTTAGGCTTTATAGGCCTATGAGCACTAACATGATACAATTAATCACGTTGGGGTACAAAAAGTGTTACTTAAAAATGAATTCAAATTCTTGAGATCATGACAATGTATAGAAAGTTTTATTATATGGTCATTCACATAATTATTTGTAACTAATTCAACATTCATATTGACTTTTCACATCTACATGTGGGAACAGCCAGACTTCATGTCAAATGTTTGCAGAGGTTAAGGCAGGCAGCCCTCTCAACACCCTTTTTTCTTCACAAACGTGCAATAATAAATAGATGAGAAATTTAAAATTAATATTTTAATTCCTTTTTTATAGTATTTTAAATTTTTAGATATAGGTTGGGTATGTTTGCACTTTTATTTTTTAGTTTCTCGGTTTCTAAATTTACAGAATTGGAAATATAAACTGAATGAAATGATTAGATATATGTGCAGTTTCAACATCCTTTTAGTTAGATTTATAGATGTCAAGAACTGGTTTGTATAGAATTGGTTAGATGAGGAAAATCTTTTTTTCAGTATCATTTTAGGTATTTACATCACAATATTCTATCACTCAATTTGAAAAAAAAATTCACCAGAGGTAGAAACTTGGACCCTTTCTTCTATATGAGACATTTTGAACTCGTAACCACTTAAGATAACTCTGGTTTTAGAAAAATATCTTGTAATGTATCGTGTATATCTCAATTATTGATAAAGTGAATTGATGTAGCATTGTTTTTGAAATCTTTCTTTTAATTTAAACATTTGTTGAATTTTGTTTCACTATAAAACCCATGATGGTATATTCCTCTGTTCTTGTTCATAAAATAGGATTAAAAACAAAATTTGTTGAGTAAATGAAATTGAATGGGACTATTCATGTCTAGTTTATCCTTGTAGAACAATATTATACCTCTGATTTAATGAAATATATTGAATTGAGATTGTGGCTTTCTCATTTATAAGTATATAATCATTCTAAATATATAATTATTTTCTTATTTCTTCATCATTTGCAGAAGTTGAACTCATATTATTTAGTTTAAATCTTTAAATATGATTCAAACTCAAGTAAACAGGAGCCGAGCAAGTGCCCCAATGATTTTTATTTTATTTTTATAAATCCTCATTATATTCAGAGGATTCAAACTCAATTGAAATACTTTGCCCCTACTAAATGTTAAGCAATAAATTAGTCTTCATCGAATTTCCTTTTCTCTCAAGTTTGCTTTTAAGATTGATTCAATATGGAAAAAACTCGATTTTGAATTTATAAATTTTATGCTTAAAATTAATAATTGACGATCATTTTGTATTGAACATCTCTCAAAATTTTATGAAAGAAAACAAAAAGTGATATGGTTATGTTATTTTGTCTTCGTGTGTTTGAAAGCAATTTCAATAATTTGAATTGTTTCATTAACAATAATGAAAATGATATGTTTTTTGACAACATAATGAAAATTATGTTGGTGACATGTTCTCACATTTAACTATATATAATCTTTTCAAGTTAGTTTTTAAAAATATTTTCTAAATATATGAAAGAAAATCTGAACAAAAATAAAATTCTAAACATCGAATCAAAAAAAAAAAGATATGAGAGAGAGAGGAAGATTGGGATGAGTAAAAAACCGAGAAAACACAAAGTTCTTATGTTATATTAATATTATTTAGTGATCCCCATTTAATGAATTTTTTCTTACATTATGAATTTCTATAACCCTATGATAATAATTTCATGTGGCTACTAATTTTCTGGTTGGTTAATATTATCTAGATTGAATTCTTACTAAGGTAGTGCCTGTTTTTTACTTAATATCAATAAAAATTTTGAAACTCTGACCATCAAGACAAGACTCTCAATAGGCATCAAAGTGACAAGCTTGCCTATTTAATATTTCAGAAATGGAAGAAAGATCTACTAACAAGACTGACTTACTCAAGCTCTCGCTTTCAGCTCATTTAACGAGACTTAATTCCGTTTAATTCATAATCCAAGTTTTTAGTTATTCATGAATGTCATTCCTCTGTCCTTCCACCCCAACACATCTGGAAAAATACTTTAATATTTTATTTTATACTTTAATGTAAACAATAATATTAATTATAATGAAGTTTTTAATAAATAATTTATAAAATCCATAATATTTATATTTTTTATAAAATATATTAATTTTAACATAATAAAAATAAAAAGAAAATATATAAAAATAAAAATAAAAACAAAATCAAACGTGAAACGACGCTTGCATCTCTTTTCTTATCATCGCCAATCCGCTTAATTTTTAAAACCAATGTGCTTTAAGACCAAAAATAAACGAAAGGTGGCTCGTGGTAAGGTACCAGTAGTGTGTATCAGAGCGCGTATTGATAGCCTTTCTCCTCGTTAAGAACGGCATGAAGTTTCTTTTCTTATTTTAATAAGAAAATATCTTTTAGCACAAAAGCATGTTTTATTTTTCTATTCAGAACTTTTTAAAAAATTTCAGTGAAATGTTAAAATTTTAAAATGAAACAGTCAGGACATCGAAAAGCTTTGTAATAAGTTTCAAGATTAAGCCAAAAACAAACACTCATCTAAAACATATTTATGTTATTTGTTGCATGTACTTCAAGTGAAGTTTTGTATATATATTGCCCTTGTGGTGGTAAAAATTATAGGCTAATTTGTTCTCTTTAAGAACAATTTTTGTTTTACAAAAAAAAAAAAAAAAAAAAAAAAAAACACTAAAAACTTGTTTGAACACTAATCGGAAAAAAGTTTTCAGAAGTTTTCAGAGAAAAGTGTTAAACTGAAACTTAAAGTGCAAAACTGGTTGGAATTCAATTACTGTGAAATTAGAGCGAGAGCGGGCACAGTGGCTCGTCATTGTCAATGCCACGTCATCACCATCAGAAATAAAGCACACCTAGGCTATAACATAATCTCTATACTAATCTCAATTCTCAAACCTACCATTATCTAATCTAATCACCCATCATCTTTCTCATCATCCACTCCCACAATCCTTACCGGTTACCGGTTACCGGTTACCGGTTAAATAGAAATATATCCGTTAACTTAATTGATATATTTTGTAAGGTAGCTGGCTGACATGTCCACTACTCCTCCATGTGCTGTCATCCCCTTCATTCATTAATTTGTCCTGACATCCATTCAAGTTGACTTCCTTAGTCAAACATTTGAGGCGCCAAACCCAAACGTAGTGTGTGTTCTTCAACGGCAGTTAGGCATGCAGCCCTTTTTTCTAGCTTATTTATTTGTATGGATGTCTATTTTTGTTCTTAAAAGACATGTTCCTCGTGCTCCACTGCTCCTTCATTCACTTTCTAGCATATTTTCCGTCATTTTCTTGGGATTTTTAGCGCCAAGAAGAAGAAGAAGAGCTGCGTGCAGATAGCTTCATGCTGTTGCGAGATTTTTCTCCACTGATTAGTTTTCTAATTTACCGTTTCTATTGTTATTTCGATTTTCGAGTATCCAGAGGAAAATGCAAGAATATTTCATGATCAGAGCACGCTTCTCTTCTTTCCTTCTGTCTGGATCGTTCTAGACCCCGAAAACTCGCTTTAAGAGCGGGAACTTTCCATCGTCCATGTCTGCAACTGGTCGGAACTCCGGTGCAATAAATTTGGCAGAGATAGGTGATTGAGCTCGACCTAAGAAGCCGGTCTCCGGGGCACCATTTCCCGGTCGTATCATCCAACTCCTTTCCTCTGAAGCGCCTCAGATTTGTCTTTGAAACTTCTTTGAAGGTGAGATTCCGGAGGAGATAGGCGCACTTCTCCGGCTCAAACAGCTGAGTTTATCGTCGAATCTTCTTGGCGGGAAGATTCCAACTGAATTAGGCCTGCTGAATGAGCTGGTGTATCTGAATTTGGGAAGCAACCATCTAGTTGGTGAGATTCCAGCATCACTTTTCTGTAACATATCTTCTCCATTGGAGTATGTAGATTTCTCCAACAATTCTCTGAGTGGTGAAATTCCATTGAAGAACAACTTAGTCGGCGAATTTAGAGGTTTCTCTTACTCTTGTCGAATCGACTAGTTCGGGTTATTGTCCCTTCCAAGGCCCTTTCCAACTCCTCGAAGCTCGAATGGCTCGACTTGAATCGAACTTTGCCGTGAGCGGGGAGCTGCTTGCGGTGGAACAGTACAGAAAACCCCGAATTTACAGATACTTTATCTGTCGTATAATGACTTCGTAAGCCATGATGGTAACACCAACCTTGAACCTTTTTTGGCTTCTTTAGTTAACTGTTCAAACTTTCAAGAACTGGAGTTAGCAGGAAATAATTGGAGGATAGATACTCTTATTATTGGTGATTCTAAAATAATGTTAGGCAGATTCATCTTGATGAGAATCTCATCTATGGTTCAATTCCACCTGATATTTCCAAGCTTGTTAATCTCACCCTCTTGAACTTGTCTAGTAATCTGTTAAATGGTTCGATTCCGTCAGAATTCTCCCGAATGGGGAGGCTGGAGAGGATTTATTTGTCCAATAACTCGCTCTCTGGTGAGATTCCGTCGGCTTTCGGTGAAATTCCCCATTCAGTCTTCAGACTTGTCCTAAAAACAAGCTTCTTGGTTCGATCCTGGAGACAGTTTTGCCAATCTTCTGCAGCTGAGAAGGCTAATGCTTTATGAAAATCAGCTCTCCGGGAGAATACCGCCCAGTCTAGGAAAATGCATTAACTTGGAAATTCTAGACCTTTCTCATAACGGACTTTCAGGTATGATCCCTAGTGAAGTTGCAGTCTTCGGGTAGAGCTTAAATTGTATTTTGAATCTGTCTTAAACCTCCACTTCATAAGGACGTACCATTAGAGCTATAAATGGATATGCTGCTAGCTATGGATCTTTCATCAAACAACCCGTCCGGCACAATCCCGACTTAGTTGCGAAGTGCCAGGGTTATTGTTTAGAGTACCAACCTTCCGGTAATGTCTTACAAGGACCTCTTCCAGTTTCAATAGGACAGTTGCCTTATCTTCAAGAACTCGATGTATCTTCAAACCAATTGACTGGAGAAATACCGGAATCTCTGCAGGAATCTTCCACTCTCACTTACCTGAACTTCTCCTTCAACAATTTCTCAGGGAACATATCAAACGAGGGCTCATTTTCCTTGCTGACCATTGATTCTTTCCTGGGAAACAAGGGCCTTTGCGGGTCAATCAAAGGCATGCTGAACTGCCGGAGAAAACATGCTTACCATTTTGTCCTCTTGCCTATTCTCCTCTCAATATTTGTCACTCCCATACTCTGCTTTTTTGGGTACCCGCTAGTGAAGAGAACAAGAATCAGAAGGCCATTGGCAATATTCAATGGCACAGACTTGGAAGAAGGAGAACAGGAAGGGAAAGAGATGAAGTACCCCAGAATCTCTCACAGGCAACTTGTCGAAGCCACTGGTGGCTTCAGCAAAGTCCGTTCAGATCGCCCAGTCATTTCCTGGGCATGTCTACAAAGGGGTTCTTCGGGACAACACAACAATTCAGAAAAGTTAAGGTGGATTCAAGAACAGTTGGAGAAATTTCAGGGAGCTTTAAGAGAGAATGCCAAGTCCCAAAGAGAATCAGGCATTATAGAATTTTTGATGGAGGATCATTACAATTTGCAGCAAACCAGACTTCAAGGCTCTAGTTCTTCCACTCATGTCCAATGGCAGCCTGGAAAGGCATCTCTACCCCAGCAGGGAATTGGGGTATGGACTGAATTTGATTCAGTTGGTTAGCATCTGCAGCGATGTAGCTGAAGGAATGGCTTATCTGCATCATTATTCTCCTGTTAGAGTTGCACATCATATCTAAACTGAAATGAAGAGTTCTAGATGAGGACATGACTTGCTTTGGTAACTGGATTTTGACTGCAAGGTTGGTGCGGGAGATGAGGGACTTCTGGCACGATTCAACTTCCTACAGCTCTACTGATGGCTTGCTATGTGGATCAGTTGGCTATATTGCTCCTGGTGTACTATTCCTTGACATTTTGTCATTACACCATATCAGTCTAAGTTTTTGGATGAATACACATGATTATGAACTCTATTTAACCATGCGATTCACTGTTATCCTTTGTATTACAGAGTATGGATTGGGAAAGCGGGCATCAACACAGGGAGATGTTTATAGTTTTAGTCCTCCTGTTAGAGATCGTGACGGTAGAAGCGCCCTCACTGATGTTCTTCTTTTTCCCATGATGGTTCTGCTTATACGAATAAGTTGGTGAGTAGTACCCTTTGTAAGCTTGAACTCCATCATTGAACAAGTATTATAAGATCTACACCACACTGCTACAGCATAGTGGCAGAGGCAGAATATGGCATGACGCTATCATGGAATTGATTGAGCTCCTCGGTCTTATCTGCACACAATACACTCCAGCAACAAGACCCAGCATGTTAGATGTTGCTCATGAGATGGTTCTTTTGAAGCAATATCTCTGTAATCACTCCTCACAAATGATTGAAGAGGCTTAATTCTACAAAACTTGATCATTTTCTCAAGAAGGTCTCACATAATGTAATTTTGGCCAATCATTTATTCATTTGTTTGATTATTTCTTGGTAAAGCTACTGTAACATCTGATTTCAATTCATTGAAGTGATTTCTGACCAGTCTTTTGTGCACTCTCAATTTTTATTAGAGCAAAATGAGGGCTGCTCAAGTGATAAGTAGTCGGTAGAATGTTACAGTGGCGATTAAATAAACATGATTTAGTAGTTAAGATTTATGTTAACTCATATTATACTTTTAATTCCTTCTCCTTGTGCATTAATACTGCATATAGCGTGTTAATAAATTAGCACTTCATGTTTGTGGTGTTTTCTTTCCCCTACCATTTGGGTGTTAAATAGCCTAAATAACAATATAGTGGAAGGTGAGAGTAACTCAACTCACACTTCAGCTTAAATAATAAAATGAACTGCAGACAGTACAGGATGGAGATAAAGTTGCTAAACTATGAGGTCTGGTGGTAGGTAAATCTGGTTCATGGAAAAGGATAGGCCACCAGAGGGAAACAGAGACAAGAATAACCAAGATCGGGGTATTTCTTGAAGAAGCATATGTTATTACAGAGGACAGAGTCTAGGCACTGAATTTGATATGGAATCCATTTGAAGAGATTATTGGCAGTGACTTTTGCTGTTTACGTAAAAGCTTTTTCTTAAAGAAATTAAAAAAAGTATCTTCGACTATTTCCCAAAAGAACATGTTCCATCAATCTCAGAACCTACTCATCAAGCCAAATCTCAATGGTTGATGGGTCCTTTCAGCAGTGCCAATTTCTTAGTCTTGATGGGAAGGGTCTAGGCTGAAAACCATTGTCATTGCTAAAGAAGTGTAGGGTCTAAGGCAAGACTTTACTCACTCCTAAACCTAGCCTGCATACTTCTTTAAGGTTTATATTTTGAAGTTTGCTAGTTGTTCTCTAAATATTTCCTGATAAAATCTCTTGGCATAAGAATGCTAGTGAGTGTTATGGGCAGCATGGTCTCATTTAAACACTATATGTGCCTGAAAAATGCTCTAAGACAAATTGGTTTGATAACTCATCTGAGATAATGATGCTTCTGGAAGATATGGACATTAGAAAAAGAGAAAAAGAAACCCTGCAAGAAAATTTTTGCCTCAAAGACTGGTTGTTAAGAACTTTTACTTGCCTTTTAGCAACATAGGACCCCCGCAAAATTGACTTGATGTACCAATTGATATTTACTCCAGTGATGCAACAAAATGAAACATACAAAAGCAGATACAGATGAAAAGGGAAATTACAAGATTTAGCTTCCAAACTGAGAACTATCAACTTCAATCGGTATATAGAATTACAGTAATGTTCTGTGAGTTACAAAGCAAAAAAGTAACAATAAAGCATTCCTTGTACACTCGCACCAAACAATAAAATATGTACTCCTGTGTCACAGTATTCTATGTACATCAAGCAATTTATACACTCTACATATTTTATATCACAAAAGATTCCAATTCAAATCCACAATCTAATCCAATGAGTAAACAAATTGAAGAGCTCTAGCACAATCCGTCAAGAAACCTCACATGAAGCCTAAGGACGTAGCGCATGCCATCAGAATCCAACAAATGTATATGGAGAGTTCACTGGCCATTATGAAGTTGTTCCGGAGCTCTTGGTACAATAACTCGATTAAAGCCAAAAGCATAGCATTGCCTGTCCATTTTAACAATGAATATTAGTTGATTCTCTATGTAAGAACAAGAATCAATGTTCAAACATACACATGGAAAGAGAAATTGATAGAAATGAGACCATGTGTTTGATAATGGTCAATTGAAACACAGCTAAGTAAAGAGGTTTACCTCCCTGAGAGTAAGCTAGGGGCTGACTATCATGAGAGGCCTCTTCCTTTTGGTCTCAAACTTTTATAATCTTAGAATGTATTGTTAAATCGATTGCCTCCATATTTCTCTCAACAATTCTCACTTCTTCTTCCCCTCCATTATCTTGCCTTTACACTCTCTGTTTCATCCCTGTTGCTCCATTCTCCTACCCAGAAGTCGTTGAAGCTCGTGCATGGCATTCAGCAACACCACCAAAAGAGAAGGAGCCAAATCACTGACAACTGCCATCCCATCTTTTGCCGACGACCGGCTTGTTGTGGCTTGAGCCCTCAAAACTTTCCTGTTCCCAGTCGTTTATCCATTGCTGATGGCAGGATTCAACAGCCTCCTTGGAGACTGAATCCGGCATTAGTAATCTGTCTTCACCTTCCAAGATCAACTGGGTCTGTTCTTTCTTCATCCAGTCACAGCTCTTATGCGACTTAACGCTGGGGAACTTCAAAACGATTATGGACACCAAAAGCACGAAATATGAGTTTGTAACCACTCAATTCTTCAAAAAACCTCCAGATGCCAGATCCTCTCACTGACAGGTCATGTTCTTCTTAGTTAGATCATAAGATGTCATTTCGCTCACTTGTGAAAGCAATGAAGACCTTGACCCAGCCTTCAATTATGGATTACCTCTAGAATAATCTTTGCAATCTTGACAATCCTTCACCTTCTCGTCTTAACCTCCTTATTAACCCATAATGATGCAACTCAGACAACATCCAACCGCAGAGGAGTCCTCTGATTTCTCCCGATCCGAACTCTGATCGCCAAATTTATGGTCCATATTTTCTTCTACTATCATAGGAATTGACGGATCATGTGGATCTCTCTCTTTCAATAATAGCCTTCTTCCGGGAGCAGAATCTCAGCCGAATTGAAGGCAAAGAATTGTGCCTTCTAACAGTGTCATTAACACTCCTGTGTCCCCAACAAATGACCAGACTCTTTGCAAACAAATTAGATTGTCTGAAACCTTGTTTCACTACAACCTGACTATTTTCACAAACCTGCTAGAAGTCTGCACCATGGCTCAACTCTTGGAACTCCAAAGATGAATTTCCATTTCCTTCTGATAGGATTGTAGTTCCTTCTCAAAAGTGCAGTGACTTCTTTTCAGCACGATTGTTATCCTTCTTTCTTCAGTCATTCCTCCTTTATAATATTGACCTTATTTTGATCTTTCACCGCGGCCTTTCCTCTGCAGACGCAATATCACATGGATAGAGCTTTACTGCGTTGCTATGAGCTCTGTTCCTCATCCAATTCAGAGTAAAGTTTTTGAAGGAGCTGTTGCTGAGCCCAAAGGGCTTCTTTTAAAGTTGTCATATCAGGCCCCCTGCACCCCCAAACTCAGTTGCTTTCACTATGGTGTACTTGACTGTAAGTAGCAGCCAGCGGCAGATTTTAAATCCAAGCACAAAGAGGCAGCACCTCTCAACTTGAAAACAAACTATCAAATTAATCACATTAAGAAAATATGACGATAATTTCACATCTGATAAAGAGAGGATGATACATAAATAACAAACATATAGAGGAAAAAATTTCATTATTCGTTTAGTTCCTGGAAAAGGGAAGTAGGAAAAGAGCGAAAACTAGGTTTCAATTCCTCATAATCTGCTACCGCCTGGAACCCTAGAAAGAAAAATTAGGAGTTACCATGTTTCGGAAGTACCTTTCTTTTAGGAATCAAAAGAATATAAACCCAAACTTTCCTAGAATTTCATTGTTCTTTTCATTTCTTCTGTTTTTCCTTAATCAACAAAGTGGTAATGAATGGTAAATGAATGCTGCAGAACTTCAAACACAGAAACACACAAATGTATAGGAGTTATCAAGAATCCCGGTTCAGAAATACTTATTTTACTGCCAGAGCAGAGCCAATAAGTTGAGAAGAAATTCTGCTGTGAGAAGATAAAACACGCTTCTCAAAAAACAATTCTGATTGCACACCAAATACTTGCAAAAATCTTCTTCACTCTTGCCAATACAATCAACTCCATTCAACCATCTTTTCTTCAACACCCACTTGAAAAATGATCCTGAAGCGATGCGCATTCAGTCGTCATTCATGATTCTGAAAAAGGAAAACAAAAAAGTGAAAAGAGGAAAAACCCACTTGTCGATTGACACCAAAGAAAAACCCATCATTTACGATCTCAAAATTAAGCGCCGAACTTGTTAAGAGCGTGTATCAGATAAAACCAAAAATAAAAAAAGACAACTTTTTTAATCCTTTCTTTCTTCTATTTATTGCTTTCCCTTTTGACAACGAGAACTGATCCGAAAGGAAAGAGAGTAGATAAACAATCAAAACGAAGTCGTTTTATATACGCGCCCAGCACTTAACCAAAAACCCTAATCTTAGATTAATTTAGTTAAAGATCAAAATCATAATGATTAAAGTTACAGAGTGGTGGTTCTCTATGAGGGCATGGGGCCCCACTTTAAAAGTGAAGAGAGAGGCTCAATTCGTCATATCGCTGGGTTTATGCGTGGCACGACCCCGCTGACCATTTACTTTCCTAATGAGTGACCCTCAGCATGGAGCTGACCTACTTGTATTGTTGTATCTCCCTTTTAACAGTTTTGTCAACTACAATTTTAAACGATGATGGGCATGTTGTGAGAGAGGTTGTTTTTTTTTTTTTTTGGCTTTTTTGATTTTTTTTGGTAGATCTCGACTAATCTTAGCGAAACTTGTAGCACAAATCCTCAACAATATAAGAGACATTAACCTAATTATCAAAGCAACCAAGAACATATTGAACAACCCTTGAGATTTTAATAAACAACTAAACCAAAAGAAAAAACTATTCCTTATATTAATTATGAGGATGTAGCAAACCGAAAATCAATAAATAAAAAAACAAATATAATGTCTAATCAATCGAATTACCCTTTAGAATTTTATCAATTAGGTAAATCCAAAGGAAACAAACCACTCCTCCTTATTGATTTATGGGCATATAGTAGAGTGGACGGTTGCATGTATGGCAATTAATGAATCCCAATGCCAAGAGGAGTCAACGTTTTTAATCATCAATTTTTAATGTTGTCTTCTTCTTCTTCTTATTCACATGATTTTGGGCCTTGATTCTGGGGAACCATTATTGTTGAATTTTTAATATTTTGCTTCAAAGAAATGCCTTGAGTGGTAAACACTTAGTTTCTTAATTTACTTTAAAGATCACTTTTTTTTTTTTTGGCTTTTTTAAATGATTCTTTAATTGACCGATAATTACTAACTAATTTAAGAATATAAGGCAATATGCATGAAAATTACTTACTTAATTATAAACCACATGTCCAATTGTGAGAATTACTTATATAAATTTATTTGAGGATTATAACTTGATATTTACACCATAAAAGTTAAGGTCCTTCGATAATTCCAATATAAGTGGAAAAAATAGTGACATAATAAATTGTGAAGAAAAACTTTCCTCATATAAGCTTTATGCATATAAGACAAATGCATGGTGTTGGATTCAATTTAGGTATTACGTTTCATTACAAAAAGCAATTGATATTAGAGAAATTCTAGTGAAGTTAGGCACAATGTAAAACGATACTAAGTATTAACTAAAAAGTAATGTAGGAAAATCAGAGATTTCAAGAAAGATTTAGGATTATTTTCTTTTCTCTCATTTTTTATTTCTTGAAACTTTTTTATATCATTACTCCAAATTAACTCAATTATTCTTAATTTTTGAGTTAATTCTGAGATGATTTTGAATCATCAAAGACAATGTAAAATGTAGAATAGACAGAACCCTAAAATCAAGATGAATGAAATAAAATTGTAGCTCAGTCTAAATAACATAATGCACTAACAGATAGCTTCTTCAATGATCGTTTGAGCCAATTTCCCCCTTAAAGATGGCGAGCATTAGCATTACAAAATCTCAAATATTACGATGACTTTCATGAAGCCTACAAAAAGATAAAAGGTTAGGTGCCTTCAAACTATTCTTCAAAAGCTATGGCCATGTTTAGTTACAGTTTTTTAAAACTATTTTTTTCCTTTAAAGAACAAGTTTGGTTCTTTCTTTTTCTTTTAAGTTTTAAAAAACAAAAACATAAAAAATCTTAAATTAAGTTTTTATAGAACACCATAATAAATGTTCTCTGTGTTTTCAAAAACTGTGTTTGAAATGTTCTTAAGAACTGTTTTCAAAAACAACAATAAAACAAACCCTATTTTTCAAAATTTTCTCTTTTTAAAAAAAAATTCCAAACCCTATGGACCTATGTCTTTTTTTTTTTTTTGAAATTTGTTCATGAGAAAAATTTTAAAAACAGAAAGAACACAATTTTGGTATTCTAATTTAGTGTTTTTCAGAACAAAAAAAACTAAGAACCAAAACAGAAAACATGGTCAAATTCGCTTTTTCTTGTTCTTTGGTTTTTAGAACAGAAATCAGTTTTAAAAATAAATGAGATTCTATACACCCGTGACACAATATATGGTCACCAGATAAACAAATTGACTGAAGTAAAAAAAAAAAAAAGTCCATCGATTCTAGAGGATGAAGTATGGAACCAAAATTATCATGCAAGGAAGAAAAGAAACATGGTTCAATAGCTTCAAGAAATTAAAGTTAAAAAGTGCATATCTTGGATATCTTCTCAGTGAAATTGAAAACCAAGCTCTATTATGATTTGAAGGGGATGATGCTACTTGAACCAAAGTTGACAAGAAATGATGGCATGGGAGAGGAAACACGGCAGGGGACATGAAAGAGAATTTGTACCCCCAGTGCTTGGAACTTTCCGGGAAGTAGAGGGAGGGGAGGGCCTTAAGTTAAGGCTTTGTATTCATTCCGCACCTGACAAAAGGAAAAAGACATCAATCGTGGGAAAAGACGGGTACAAATCTTTCCAACCTCAATCTTTCAATCATTATTTATAAAAGTTGTTAACAACAAGTAAGTTGCGGTTGGCATCTATTGCAGAACACTACAATGCCAACCTTCAGGGAAACCCCTTGTTTCTCTCCCACTTGATAGTAATCGATACGTTTGCCGGCACCTGATTTTAATCACAGGGACTGACTCATTTTGAAACCAGGTTGCCATGATCTGCAAGAAACAAACGATGACAACCAAAAAAAAAAAATCACATTGTTTATAATTTGTAACATGGAAGTGTAATACGAATAATTGAAATGTTTTGAACTTGTTTTCTACATTTCTAGAACAATCTCTTTTTTCTGCTAAAAACCTTCTATTTTCTGGGTTGCCAAAAACATACTCTATCTTTTTAAAAAAAAAAAAATTTATTGTCAGAAAATAATTAATAAATAGGTCTTAAATTTTGCTCTATGGAGTTATCTTAGTATCAATATCTTTATAAATTAACTAGGAAATTTATCTAAGAATTCTCCAAAATGAGATAAAATATCATGATTTTTCTTTTTTTACTTTTATGAGAATGAGAATGAGAATGAGAATGATTTATTTTATGATTTTATTATTATAATAATATCTATTCTTTTAAGATCATTCAAAATAATTAAGAACTAATAAGTGTGTGTCTATATATATATATATATATATAAGCTGATTTTTTTTATCTGGCCCCCCTTGTGTTTTCTAACACCAAAAAAAGACAATTTTTCATTGATTTTTATCTAACCAGTTATTGGTTACTAATTGCGTTTCTAGTTTTGTTGATATTTTGGTGAAATTTCCCAACATTTTCATTCATGACAATATCAAGAGCTATGAATGTTTCACACCAATTAAGTGTGGATATGAATCCCTATTTTGATCAAGATTCAAATGTTGAAGTAACATGCTTAAGAGTGGATACTGAAGGATGTGAAACCTTCAGTTTAGTAATTGTGTATTATTAGCTGCAAGCATGAGGAACAAGTGTACCTTGTATTGCTAGTTGGTTGTTGTATATTGTGTCATTTGAATGTCTCACTCCATCCAATTTGTCAATTTACTATTTGTTGTCCCAAAGAGGATCCTTTTGAGTTTGGAAAATTTCTATGGAAATTCTTGCAAGGAGAAGATTCTTTTAAATTATACTACTAGGTTATATGGGTCCAAACTTTGTTAGAATAAGTGGAGCTGGAGACTCGCCACATGTAGGAATTAGAGGCAAGTCTCACAACTCAATTTAGGTTATGTGTTTGAAGTGAGTGATAGTAGGGTAGTGAGGTTCTAGTATGATTCATTGAGTAAGAAAGTTACTGTAAGGGAATCATTTCCCATTTTGTTTTCCCTTGCAAGGTTGAAATAAGCATAGGCAATTAACTTTTGGAAGGTTGATTGAGTTAGTGAGTTTTGAATTGTTTTATTTTTCTTGTCAAGCAACTTCTAGGACTTTGAGTTGGCTTTTGTGGGAGGCTTTTCTTCAGTAAATTCTATATAGTGGTGGTAGTTGGGCTATGGGGATGAGCTAGTATTGCAAGGCTCAAAGGTTGGGTATTTCTTTATAACTCTTTGGAAACTAGTTTGGATAAACTCTTTATAACTCTTTGGAAACTATATTGTAGCACAATTTGAAGTTTATGATAGTTAGGTTTTGCATTTTTTTGGCCATCTCAAATGTTGTTGTGAAATGAGAGAAGAAAAGAATGTTTTCTTTATTGAATGAGTGACTTACGTGGAACAAAAAGGAAACAACATAAAGTGTAAAAGGAAGGAGGATAATGTACAAAAAAGGTAGGAGATAAACCAAAGAATATCTAGGGAATATTATTTGATTCTCAACACTCTCCCTCAAGTTGGAGCATATAGGTCAAATGCACCAAGCTTGTTACAAATGTACTTAATTCTAGGACATTTAAGAGATTTGGTGAACACGTCTGCTAGTTCGTCACTCGAGTTGACAAAACTATTAATCATGAATCTTGATGCGATCTACTCTTTGATGAAGTGGATAAACGAGACTTCATATGTCGGTCATCTCATAAAAGACCGGGTTGGATGCAATGTAAAGAGTAGCTTGATTATCACATATTAGCTTCCATTCGCTCATCATTCCTAAATCTTAGCCTCGCTAAGATGTGATAACTATACGGTACTCACATACGCTAGTGCCATGGCTTGGTATTCTGCTTCAAAACTTGATCTGGTTACAACATCCTATTTCTTACTTTTCCAGGATACTAGGTTTCCATCAATAAATGCACAATACCCAAAGTATGAGCTCGATTCCGCAGTGAACCCGCCCAGCCAGATCACAATATCCGACAATCTGGGTGTGACCTCTGTTTTCATATAACACCCCTTGGCCTGGTGTTCCTTTAATATAACGAAGGATACGAATCATAAGATCCCAAAATACCATCAAGCACGGGCGATTGCAAGAATTTATAACAACACCTCACCAAAAAGGAAATGTCTAGTCAAGGATGGTGAGATAGCTTAGCTTTTCCACAAGTCGTTGATATCTCCCTGGATCACATGGAAGCTCCCCCTGTCTTGGTACGAGCTTGACATTTGGATCCATAGAAATGTCTACAGGTTCGCAATCTAGCATACTTGTCTCTTATAATATTTCCTAGGCATACTTTCTCTGATTCATAACCACACCGGATTTAGATTGAGCTATCTCAATCCCCAGAAAATACTTGAGTTTCCCTAAGTCCTTAGTTTGAAAGTGGCTAAAGAGATGTTGTTTCAGCCTCTAAATACCATCTTGATCATTGCCTATGATAACAATGTCATCCACATAAACAATCAAATAAATGCATTGCCTTAGCTCGTATGATGATAAAAAAACTGAGTGATCTGCTGTACTCCAAGTCATACCAAACTCCTGAATCACGGAACTAAACCGGCCAAACCAAGCTCGAGGGGACTGCTTCAAACCATATAATGTGCGGCGTAGCCTACATACTAATCCAGACTCCCCTTGAGCAACAAACCCAAGTGGTTGCTCCATATAGACCTCCTCAACCAGGTCACCATGTAAGAAGGCGTTTTTTATGTCCAAATGATACAAAGGCCAAGATTGCATAGCAGCCATAGATAGGAGAAGACGAACAGAGGCAATCTTACCAACGGGGGAAAAGGTATCATGGTAGTCTAAACTATAGACCTGAGTAAAGCCCTTTGCAACTAACCGAGCCTTAAGACAATCCACCCGACCATCGAGGGCAATCTTCACTATATACACCCAACGACATCCAACAGGTGTTTTGCCAACAAAGAACTGGTCCAAGTGTCACTAGAATGTGGGAGCGCCATTTCTCAACCATAGCCTATCTCCAGTCCGGATGGGATAGAGCCTCATGCACAATTTGTGGAACAGAAACAGAAGACAAGGTGGAAACAAAGGCAGAGTATGGGGAAGATAAATGATGATAAGTCAGGAAATTATAAATAGGATGGGGTTTACGAGAGGAATGAGTACCTTTCCGAACTAAGAATCGAATATCACGAGACGACACAAGATCGGCTGGCCGTGGAGGAGGGTGCCATAGGAGAAGAGTCACCGAGGCCCCGTGGTCAAGACGCATGCATTTATATAAACCCGCAATGGTCGAGGTAGAGTATACCGTGAGGTACAGTGGGAGGTATCCAAGACGGACAAACATGCAAAGATACGACATAAGAACCTGGTAAAGTGGTGATGTTAAACATGGGCAGCTTCTCAAAAAGGTGACATCAATGTAGATAGCACGTGGATCAAAAGTAGTCGATGATCCTCTGCGGAAGCCTGAATAACCGAGGAAGACACACTTCTCGTGGCTTACAGAGAACTTGTCTTGTTCAGGAGTAAGAATATGGACAAAACATACACAACCAAAAACACGAGGAGGAAGACAGAAGGGGGGTTGATTTGGAAAAATGATGGAATGGGGGATTTGATCATGCAAGACAAATAATGGCATACGATTAATGAAATAACAAGCGGCTAAGATAGCATCCCGAAAAAACGCTGAGGAATCTTATGATGGAGTAGAAGAGTATGAGAGGTTTCAACTAAATGATGATTCGCGTCGCCCACTCCATTCTCGCTGGAGGAGTGTAAGACAAGAGACTGACGGGGTTAATCTCATGTGAGGACATAAAGGAGGAGAATGGTCCAGAAAGATATTCTCGCGCATCATTTTACTGAGATACGACTGGCATTAAATTAAATTGAATTCGAACTTCAGCATGGAACTTTTGGAAAATAGAGAATAACTCAGCTCGAGTTTTCATTAAAAATACCCAAGTACAACAAGAATAATCATCTATAAAAGTAACAAAGTAACGGAACCCCAAGGTAGACTCAGTCCAAGAAGGACCCCAAACATCAGTGTGGACAAGCTTGAGATCAGACTTTGTTCGTTGATCTAGGCACTTGGGGAATGGGACAAGAGTATGTTTCACAAGCTGACATGACTCACACTCAATTGAGGACAAACTAGAAAAATGAAGAACCATTATCTGAAACTTAGAAATATTCTACGACTCGCGACTACGGTCAAGGAGGGATCCATGGAAGTGCAAGTAGTGGAAGATGAAGGCGAACTGAGGTGAAAGAGGCCTGAAACTCACGTCCTATGCCAATTGTCCTCCCCATACTCCGGTCTTGCAATGTGACAATATTATCAAAAAAGGTAATCAAACAATTAAGGTCACGAGTCAACTTACTGATAGAAATCATATTAAAAGGACAATCAAGAACATAAATGTATAGAAGTATGGGTACAAAGTAAGAGGATATTGAATCGATTCCTTAGCTACGGCTCGGCATCCATTAGCCAAAGGAATCGCGAGTAAAGGTGATGTAATAGTAAGGGAAGAAAAAAGATCCTTATTACCAGAAAAATGATCAAAGACTCCAGAATCAAGAATCCAAGGTATAAATGAATGTGAAAGGCAAGCAAAGGCATTACCGGTCTAGGCAATAGATGAAATGGATGCAGATTTGGCTGCCTGAGTGAGGTGGAGGTACTCCTTATTCTCGTTGGGCGTAAAAATAACTCCCGAAGGTGGGGATGAGCTCCCTTTGACAGCAATAGAGGAGAAAATAATCAAATAAACTTCTGAATCAACAAAACAGTTACCAGGAGTGATCATAGGGTCTATGCAAGTGCTGAGAATCACAACACAGTGACAAATGACCGGAGATGGCGCAAAAGGAGCAAAATGCCAAGGCTGTCGAGGACAAAAGAGAGTAAAACTCATAGCTACAGGTGTCAAATGGAAGAACTAGGGGCATAAGAGGCCTTATCGGCAGCCGACAAGTCTGTAGGTGGAAGCGCGTCGCTGGAAAATGGTCCACACGCCCACACTAGCTGGCACATGGAGGAGTTCGCTGAAGAGAAGATCAGCGCGTGAAGGCACGTCGATCACTAGTTGATGCCGAGGTTCCTCCTGGCGGGTAGATCAGGTCCCGGCGCACCTAGTGGTAGGGTCTCCAGTTGGATATGAAGCAATCGTCGAAAAAGTTCACCGGAAAATTTTTTTGGCAATCAAGATGGTCTAATGGCAACGAAGGATTCTAGAGATGAAGATGGGTTGGCTCTGAGCAAGATTTGACTACCGATGGGTTGCCATAGTTGGAATCGTGGAAAAACCCTAACCCATGCCTTTCATGGCTCTGATACCATATGAATTGAGAGAAGAAAATAATGTTTTCTTATCAACGAAGAAGCTATACAAGATAAAGACACCTATATATATACAAAATAATGGAACAAAAAAGGAAACAAAATAAAGCTCGTAGTGATGGGTTTATAATAATGCATAAAAGCGTAGGGAGATAAACCAAATAATATCTAAGGAATATTCTTTGATTCTCAACAGTTGTGAAGGTTAGAGTTGTTAGGTGGCAAAGGAGTTCTTTTCCTTTTTCCTTTTTTTAAAAGAAATAAAAGTATGGAGACCTATCCCTCCTATAGTTGCGAAAGGCACGCCTCAAGCACACTTAGACGCAAGGCGACGCACCTAAGCATGAGGTGAGATGCGAGCTCTCAACGCCTCGCTTGAGTCAAGGTGACGCCCTTTTGGCAAGGTGGTGATTAGGCGCAAAAGGCGCCTCTCAAGGCAAAAGGCTCTCCCCAAGCATGCCTACACCCATCTTTTTTCAACGTTGGGAGCTATGCAGGGATGCCCTAATTTTTTTTTTAGTTGCAAAGACCAAAAAGACATTGTTTTGTTCTCTCTAGGACCATCACAACGACATTGTTTTGAAATTAGAGAGACCAAAAAGACGTCGTTTAATATGTTTTAAGTTACTTATCGTTTGGACTCGAAGAGGTCGAAACAATGTCGTTTTAGAAAAGTGGATTAAAACATATCGAAACAGCGTCATTTGATATGTTTTAAGTTACTTGTCCAAAACAACATCATTTTGGTTCCTTCTTTGGTTTTTTTTTTTTTTTAAAAAAAAAGCCAACCCCTTCTCCCTCCCTCCCCCAAGCCCAAAATGATGCCGTTTTGGACCCAAAAAGGCCAAAATAACGTCGTTCTGGTCTTTTGAGGCTGCTTCTAGAAATTTTCAGCCTCCAACCCCCTTTTCTGCGTTTTTCAACCCGGATAAAAATACCCTAGCCTATCCCAGCCACTGTTTTTCCATATAGAAGAGGAGAAGAAGTTTGATTGTTGAATTGAATGTAGATGATATTTGATTATAAATGATTGTTAAATTTGATTATATTTGAGAAAATATATATGTAACATATAGGGTGCGCCTTACATCAAAAAGCTTGTGCCTTGTGCCTGAGAAAACTATGATCCCTCCTTGTTTATTTTGCCTATGATTAATATCATGACCAATTCCTTTTTTTGGTATTGGATTACAAATCAAGAGAAACCATTGTCTTCCTTAGATAGAATTTTAGGTTGAGGAGTTACTAAGAATATTGTCAAGATGTCAATAGGCTTAGGTGGCATTTGTTTGTTTTTTATTTTTATTTTTTTGCCTTTTGCTGAAAACAATTTGTTTTCACATTCAATTGTCAAGATGTCAATAGGCTTAGGTGGCATTTGTTTGTTTTTTATTTTTTTATTTTTGCTGAAAATAATTTGTTTTCAGCATTCAGCTTGTTTGTTTTTAACTTTTTCATGACTTATTGTTGATTTTTTAAAAATTTGGCTGAATAGAAAAAGCCAAAATATTCGGCTTTTTTTGCTTTTTTTTAATGCTTTTTTTGAAAGCATATATATTTTTAAACTTTTATTTATAAATTTATTGTTTCAAAGTTTAGATAAAAATTAAAAGATTGATTTTTTTTAGAAAAAACAAAAGACTAAATACTTAATCATATTAAGCACTATTCATAACAAAAGTTCTAATCAGCATTAAGTAAAAAAAACAAACGCCACCTTAGTCTTATATTCAAGAGTATAGTAAGTTAGTCTGTAAATCTTACTACCCAATATATCTAGAAAATACAAGTACTAGTATATCCATGTTTAACATTATTTTTATCATTGGATACTATATGAAAATAACAAAGAAAATCTCGCTCCTTGTCCTTACCCTAGTTGACCCAAACTAAGTAGACCTAAAGCTTTGGTAAACAAAGCTCAAAATGGTTTTGTTGGAGGTGGGAAAAATTCTGGATGCTTCTTTGATAGAAAATGAAGCGATTGATTCTATATTAAAAAGAGGGGAAGGGGAATTCTCTACAAATTGGACATTGAAAAATCCTATGATCATTTAAATTGGAATTTCCTTCTAAGGGTCCTTCTCAAAGAAATGAGGTTTGGTCGGGAGATGGGTAAATTGATAGTGGTGTATCACTCAGCCTCCTTTCTAGCCTTGGTGAATGGCAAGAGCTCCAAGGGGTTGAGGCAAGGTGATCCCCTGTCCCCATACCTTTTTTTTCTTGGTGTGGAAGTGTTTTCTATTATGATCAACAAAGCCAATGTAGAAGGCTTTCTCTCTCGCTTTAAGTTGGTGAACAGAAGTGGTGAAGTGGTGTAAATCACACACCTGCTGTTTGCAAACGATACATTGGTGTTCTGCAAGGGCTCGAAGGAGCAAATGGCCCATCTAAGCTGGATACTTTTATGGTTCAAACTTGTTTCAGGGTTGAATATAAATTTGGAACAAAGCTCTATCATGCTAGTGAGGAATGTCGAGGATATTGAGCGTTTGTCCCTGGAGCTGGGATGCAAAACAAGAACCCTTTCAACCTCCTAGTTGGGCTTACCCTTGGGGATGCGTTGTAACTTAACCTCGGTCTATGATGAAGTTGAAGAAAGATTCAGGAAAAAGTTAGCCATTTGGAAGACCCTTATAAGGAGCACTCTTTCTAATTAGCTGATTACATTATGTCCCTCTGCTGGTTACCAAAGAGTGTTTGGAACATATTGGAGAAGATTCAAAGGAACTTTCTTTGGGGAGGAGGTAATTTAGACTGGAAAATCCATTTAGTCAATTACAATATTGTGTGTTCGGGTAAGGAGAATGGTGGGTTAGGCATTAGAAGCCTTTCTATTGTTAATAGGGCTTTGCTAGGGAAAGGGGTTTAGAGATTTGCAAAGAAGGAGGACTCTATTTGGAAAGAAGTCATCAGGCAAAAATATCAAGTCGAGGAAGGGGGCGAGGTTCACTTAAGCTCCAAGGAGAACATGCAAATGAAGCTGGACAACATCTTTGTTCTAGGTGATGGGAGAAGAATAAGTTTTTGGGAGGACAATTGGTGTGAGCGAGGTTCTCTGTGAGATTTTCCCGCTTTGTATACCTTTAGTCAAAAGGGGCTAATGAATGTGTATGGGATTCCTCCAGGGGGGAAGGGGCTTGGTTTCCTAATTTTATAGGGCCCCTAAATGATTGGGAAATAGATGAAGTACAGAATTTTCTCGTGGTTTCACACAATAGACGTGGTTACAGAGGAAAGATAAATCTATCCGAAGGGGGACAAAGAGGGCACATACACAGTTAGGGTTACTGTGGCCAGGCTGGAAGAAGTTTCAAGTAGAACAGCTCCTATGAGGGGTTTCCAATTGGCTAGCAAATGTCCCTTGTGTGGAAAGGCTAAAGAGGAGTCAATCATCTCTAACTATCGCCTCTGCCAGTGGCCTGTGGGAGGGGCTCATTTCTATCCCAGGCATCAACTGGGTGTGCCCTCTGTTGGCTAAAGACCTGTTATTGGATTGGAGACGCTTCCCAATAAGAAAGAGAGCAAGAAAGATCTAGAAGGCTGCGCCTCTTTGTTTACTGTTGAAAATCATAGAATATTCTCTATATATTCTTTGGTTTATCTCTTACCTTTTTTGTACATTATCCTCCTTCCTTTTACATTTTATTTTGTTTTCTTTTTGTTCCATTATTTTGTATATATATAGGTGTTTCTATACTATGTAATATACACATTCAATAAAGAAAAGTATTCTTTTCTTCTCTCATTTCACATTTATTATGGGTTGTTAGGATGGAAAGGAATCGCATAGTCTTTGATGATGTGCCCTTCTCATTATCCAGGCTAAAAACCTCTTTTGTAAGCATTTTAGTCTCTTGGGCAGGGTCTACTGAGTTAGAGGAATGCTCTATTGTAAGAATTCTTTTGTACATTCAATAGATTTTCTCATGGGTGGTAGGTTTTTCACCCTTTTTTGTATAGGCCAAGTTCCTCCCTGTATACTAGAGCTGAGAATACGGGCTAGGCTGGCCCTAAATGGCTCAACCATAATGGGTTGCGAGCTATTAGGCCCTGATTTTATTTGGGCCAATGTTTAGTCAACCAATTCCGACCCTATGCAGGCCCATCACAGCCTATTTTGCCAAAACAAGCTAAAAGAATAAAAACATTAAAAAATAAATTTACAATTTTTAAATATTTTTTAAAAATGAAATTTTGCTTAAAATACTTACAATTTGTTTTTATGTTGTTAAAAGACTATATAATCAAATGTTTTAATTCTGTTTTAATATTATCTTATTTTTAATTAATATTCATATGGATATGATTTTATTTTATTAAAATAATTGAAATCACTATGACAACTATTATTTAAAAATTATTTTTATATTTTCAATAATAAAAAAGAAACATATATTTTTCATAACTAAAAAAATAACTACTTTAAAGAAATATTTACAAAAACATGTGCAATTATTAAAAAAATAATATATTACATATAAAATTGTATTGTAAAACATTATATAACAGTTTTTGCATAATGCTAATGAAAATTATTTTTATAATCATTTTCAAAAATACTAATAAAAATGGGTTTATATGAATGTGTTTGGAAGACATTTAAAAAAAAAATAGTAAAAAAATAGTTCTAACATATAAATCTTATATAAAACATCATTTTTTAGGGATTGAAAATAAAATTTTGTTGAAAAAGTACTTTTCACATAATTTGTAAAAAATATAATTTGATTTTATAAAAAAACAAAATTTTATTTAATTTTTAGCATGTTTGTGTTTTAAATTTATATTTGAAGTTAATAATTTAAAATATATAAAAAATCTGTGGCCAAGTAGGCCAAACGGGCTAGTCCACCTCTAACCTCCTAATGAGTCGCGAAAGCACCAGTCAAAATAGGCCCCAATTCCCATTAGACAAGAAAATTTAAGCCTGTCCTCCTAAAATTAGCCAAAGAGGGCCACCTGGGCCTATTGTATACTATGGGGTTTCCTGGCTCACTCCTCTTTTTTGTTAATATATAATTGCTCAGTTTACCTATCAAAAAAAAAAGGTAGACCTAAAGCTGTGTGTGAGTGAGAGTGAGAGAGATAGAGAAAGAATGATTCATTATTCACACTTAATTGAGGTGGGGCTATTTCAGCTACTAAATTTGTTTTGAAGTGGGCCTTATCCAAAAGCCCTTGCGTGAGAGAGAAGAATTAATCATGAGACATTCTGGACCCCTAAATAGTCAGGAAAGGACTTTTACTCCAAGAATTCCGTGTTCTCACATATTTGATAGACGTAGCAACACAAACCATTTACAAAGAGAGAGAAAGCTAAACACACTTAGAGTGGTGAAACCGTGACATAGCCTACATCATAATAGTGTGAACATTCCAGCTCCCAAATTCTTGGAAAGGACCCTTATTCATAGAAAATTCTCCTGGTCTTATCCCAGGTTGTGCCAGATTAAGTAGACTCCTAAGACCCATAAATAGAGAGAGAAAAGAGAGAGAGAGAGCTTAAAACACCTAGGTGATGAAACTAAACTGAGACACAAAACACAGATCGCTCAAATTTAGAGGAATCATGTCTAGTTATCCTAACTCTAAAACTGGTAAGAAATATTTCAATAAGAGGCACAGCCATGGTAAATGGAATGATAACACTTTTCAAAATCCGAGAACTAACAAAAGAATCTTTTTGTAGCCAGCTTCCTCAAGGACCTGGGTCAGAACTTGCTGTAAGAAAACAGAAATACACAAACACACAAAAGGCATGTGTGTGAGCTTTCAGTTACAAGAATCCAACATCTTTGCATCATGTGTTAACTTCTCCTGCAGTAGAATCTGTATAATTTCAACCAAACATGATTTAATGTCTCTGTAATATACAGACATCTCCAGTCCATAATACTAATGTCTTTTAGAACAAACATAATACTAATGTATATCCTTAACAGTTAAACCAAATTCACTAAGAATAATATAAAACCTTAATTGTCTAATTTTTCTTTCTTTCTTTTTTTTTTTTTTTTTTTTTTGTGGTTGTAGAGGCTGGGGCATGTTTACCAATCTCTTGCCACTTGAGTCAAGCCTCAAGGGCATTTAGTAAACTATCTAGTTCTGTTTTCCTTTTGCCAGCGGATTTATTCCCTTTTTTGTCCATACTGATTTAAATCACCCAAATCCTAGCCCAATCCTTTGCCACTTGAGTTTATAGGGTCTCAAGGACATTCACTGCCATCCAATTGTGCAATCCAGGTGAAAGTTATGCAAATCTCAAGCATTTCACATTTCTTTGCACCACACAATTAATTCACTTCAAGAAGATACTAAAACTCTTTTCTCAGACTCTGCTGAAATGGTCTAAGAACTTTTACAGCAAAGAAAACTCAGAAGAAAATGTGAGTCTGTAAGATAACATTTTATTATTGTTTTCATCGGTGAGTCTGTAAGATAACATACTTCAGATAGATTTAATTATCCAACATCAAGCCTTTACAGAAACATTAGCTAAGAAATGAAAGGTATTCGTTTATTCAGTGAGCATTCTTTATCCCCACAAGTAATGAGTTCGACACTAACACGTATGAAAATCCCAACCTGAAGAAAATATGCATTGGGAATTGATTGATCAAAACATACCAGCTTTTTCCAGACCAAGTTTGTGCACATTCCTAGAGGCTGAGCCATATCAACAGGCAAATCCACACAATTGATATAACTCAACTGGACATGTAAATTGCTTTATATTACTTAAGCATTCCCAATGGAGTTCATTAATACACATAAAAGTTCATAAACTATGAGGCTAATAAGGCTAGAACCACTTAGAAAACACATTGTGATAGAAACTAATGTAACATAAATAGCATGTCTACATCGTGAAAAGTAATAAAATCCTTAGAATATATGGCTCTCTATTATCTTTAAGTTATAAGGAAGCAAGACAAGTACACACAAGGAGCACAATTTCACCTGGGCATCAAAGAATAAAAGCAGCAAAAGGAAAAGCCACGACAAGAATACCCTACTGGTACAGTCAATAAATTCTAAAAAGGGAGTTGTCCTATATAAACTACTTCTTCCCATCAAATATATAATGATATTGTGTGGGATTTTCCAGCTTGAAGATACATAATGATCTACACATATTTCTTTTTTATTTTCAAGCTGGAAAACCGCACAAAATTTCTTCTAGGATTTAGTTTCATACAGGGCTTTCCACATGTGAATATATGCAAACACTCACATAGGTTTGGAGAGGGAGGAGGAGGTTCCAAGTTCTATTATATGGTATAAAATTACCAATAACAAAAATAGCGCTTGCAAAACTGATCTGCTTTAATGAATAGAGCTTCTTCTTTTTCTTTTGTTCCCCTTTTCTTAAATGAATAAACAGAGAAAGAAAAAAGAAATTTGGTCTAGGAAGAAGAAAAGACTATATCCGTTTGTAATATCTATGAATTTCTTTCTTTCAGACCCCAGTTATCTTGGCAACCCAACAATGATAAGGGAAAGAAAACGAAAAAGATAATTGATTAGAACCAACCCTACTCTGTTGCTCAGAAATAAATTGTCCTGTCAAGTCTCAAACATTCCAACATAGTCACTAAATGTAACCTTGCCATTTCCAGAAGAATCATACACCTTGAAGATGACTACAAAAAAAAACAAAACCTAAAATTCATAAGGCACCATCTATTGAAAGAAATCCGAGCATGTAGGTAGCTATATGTGCTGCAACTGTGTGTATGTAATATACAAACATTTTATGATTACACACATTCATGTAAATATGCAAATATCACGTCAGGATCAATGGCACTTTGTGAATAGCTTCTCATTGAAAAGAGAAAAAAACATTAAGCAGATAAATATAATCCAGTGATTACATTCAATTTTCTGTTGCAAGGTTGCCTGAGAGCTGAAGGTGACAAGAATGCTAAGCAAATTCTTAAAATTCAATCCATCAAGCATCCTCAATAATCCTGGAAATACCATAACCAATCAACCAAAAAATTTAAAAAAAAAAAAAGAACACTGCATCAATACATCTACATTACTAATAGAGAGAAAAAAAAACAAGAAGAGAAAGGGTCTCAAGAACTAAGAACCTGAGAGAGAGGATTGACAGCGAATTCAGGCACAGACAAGAACTCATCTGCAGAGATGAAGCCACCACCATTGCGATCGAGTTGGCAAAACCTCTGATACAGAGAAGCAATCTCTTGCTGCGAAACTGATGATAGAACATAGAGCATAAACCAGCACCTCAGAAACCCTAATTACCCTTTCCGTTTCCAATAAACTATAGAAGAAGAAGAAGAAGAAGAAGAAGGAAAAACGAGGCTGTGATAAGACCCCTAGTTTTATCTTATTTTCAGCTTCTGAAGGAAAGAAACAGTAGAGACGGGATAGGGAAATGCATACAGGTGTGATTGCAGTGTTCTTGGACTTCTTCGATGTCGTACTGAGTGAGAGTGGAAGATGTAGTGCCCATTACGATCCGCAGGGAGGAAGAAGAGCCGAGATCGGCTAGTGCTTGAGGTCTATGGCGACTCGGAAGACGATATTCTGCCGATTCGAAGAAAATGCATAGACTTCGGCGAGATTCAAATCGTCCGTAAAGGATCTTGGTTTCTGCCAGACTTCAACCCACCAACCCCTTCGATCCGACCCGCTCCCCTAATCGGGTTCATGAATCACCAATTGAATCCCTTCCCTGTGGCTGTATTTATGGATTCAAAACTTAGTCAATTATATATAACACAAAGATGATCAAATGTGAAATCAATAAAATAAAAATAGAAATAAAAGTTTTTTTTTTTTTTGACATATATTCACTTTGTATTATAATGTTACAATAATCTTTTCCCATAACGACTATCTTATTATATCTTATACAACCCAGACACTTAACCTATGAGTCAGTTTTTATTAAAATAGTGTTAAAAGTATGTTTTTTTTTAAATAAAGTTTTTTTTTATAATTAAACACTTTGTTATAATAAATCGTCCTCAAGTGAGATTCAAGAAACCCAGATCTCTCTTTCTTCCTTATTGCCTTACATTTTAAACTCTCAACGCTCTATTAATCGGTGCCTAAACAGATAAACAAAATAAAGTTAAAAAGTATGTTGATTTTTTTTTTTTAATACACTTAGTTTTAAGGTAATAAAATGTTCCCACTATAATTCAAACCTAGGACCCTCCCTTTTCTATGCCCTTTGTTTGTTTAAAACTGTGCACGTTCTACCACTTCAATGCAAGAGTGACGCACAGCACGCTTAAAATTAATATAAATAAACTACATTTTAAAAAGTTGTCTCCTTATAAAATTTATTGATCATTTGTTTTTTTTTAGGATTTTAATTCTAAGATAAAACTATTATCTTTATATTAATTTTTATCCTTCAAATATTTAAAAAATAAATAAAATGTAAAGATTGATTTAATTTAATATCTATACAATTATATAATCATTTCAAGAATATATATATATATATATATATATATATATATATATATATATATATATATATATATATATAATAAGATATACTAGTAATTTTTTTCGACAAAGATTCACTTTCAGATTATATCAGAGCATAAGATAAGATATGTTCCTCACAAATTTGTCCCCACAAAGTCAGGTATGACTCTTGAATTTTTTTTGCAAGAAATCCATCTTTGAAACCATGTAGATTCGAACCCAATTCTTGATGCCCCTTGACTAATTATATAGTTGTGAAAATCATTGTGATCTATGCATTATTAGAGTTTGATTCACATAATTAGGTATGACCAAAATTAAAAGCTTTATGGGGGTGATCGTCATGGTTCAAAACTTATGATTTTCCTATAAAGGTTATTTTATGTTTCTCTTATGATACCAAAATTTTGATGAGAATTGAATTTACGATTTCATCTTTTTCAATGCAACTTAAATACTTTTTGATGATTTATGTCTGGATTTTTGAAATTTTTATTATGGTTTAAAGTATGGACCGGCAAATGAATCTTTATTTATTAATTCTCTGGTTAAAAGATTTGTAAGAGTATCGTAATGTTTACAAGGTTTTGTTATTATTATTATAAAATGATGAGCTATTATGTGAATTACAGTCATTGTTTGTTGGGCATTTAGGGTTTTAATATATGGGTAATTGGCATGAATAATTCATAATTGACATTTTCTTTAATTTAAATTTCACCTACCGCTTACAAGTTAATAACTTACATTTCAAGGGACGTATATCCTATTGATCCGCGATCGAAAGCAACTTGCTTAATAGGTAATCTTGTCCTATGTTAAGATAATCCAATTAAGTGCTCATACATAGCAGCGACATAAACTTAAAACATTTGGCTGGTCGGGCTTTGCATCTTCTCATCATCTTCTTTCTTCTTCTTCTCTAACCACAAACGAAGGGGCAGAGCCGACATCATCTCTAATCAGGAAAAACGAAAGGTAGAGTGGTAATGGTTGTTCGAATACAACAATTGACATCTTGATCTGACGCTTCTTCAAACTCTATGAGAAATTGCAGTGAAATGTCACCACAATATTGATTCAAGGCTTAGAATTGTCAAAAATAGCTCAAAATGTGGGAAGAAGTTCTATGGGTGCTCTTTATGGCTTGTAAGTGAGAAAAAATTATCGTTTTTGTGGAGATTATGGCAAGTTTAAGTGCAGATTTTGTTTTAATTTAGAAAAAATTTCGTTTTTCTTTGCAGATTTTGTTTGATTTTGGATAATTTTTGTTTTTTGTTATGGAAAATTTAGTTAGGGAAAATTTAATTACAACATAACTAAGGAAAAATTAAGACAAATTTAGTTACATGATTTGTATTTTTGACAAAATTTAGTTAGGGCAACATTAGGGCAAATTTAATTGCACTATTTGTAAATTTAATTTAATTTTCAAATTAAAAAAAAACTAATTATAAATATATTTAAATTTGGAAATTAAATCACTAATTCACTTAGGGCATGTTTGGGTGAAATTAAAATTGTGGCAAATTTAAACTACATATTTTGATTAATTTAGGCAAAAATAAGGGCAAATTTAGTTATGGGATAAACACAATTAAAGTGGGTATTTTTTTCATTTTTGGGAAATTAACTTAGGGCAAAATTATGGTAAATTTAAAGTCTGCTAATTTGATCTACACTTATTTCTTTGATAAAGAATGGAGACTGTGGTTTTTTTAGATGGGAAGAAGAGGTTGGGAGAATCAATATCTCTTAGGAAGAATTGCAAGGGAAGTTGTTCGAGAAGGACAAACTGATTGCTGAGTTGGAAGTAAAGAAGATAATAATGAATAAAAAAAAAAATGAAGAAATTGAAATTAAGAGAGACAATCTGGAGGAGGCTATGCAAGACATAACTGATGAGTTGTGCCAGATGCGTGTTGCAGTGTTCAAGCAATCAAGAGGAGAAAAGTATGCTAGAAGGCAGCTTATATGTCAGCGGCTTATACTTTGTCATTGCTGTAATAGTTAGCAATTTGTAACTATAAGGAATTCATTGTTATAGTTAGAATTACAATGGATTACTTATGGTGTTTATCGAAAGAATCTAAACTAAATGAATGGTTATGAATTTTGATTTCATCTGCACCTGATTTCATATACATACCCAACTTAAGTATAATATGTTAGCTTCCAATTACATACCAAAATATGCACCCGATTTCATTATCCAAACATCAACCTAAAAACATACCAAATATCAAATCCTTGAATTTTCTAAATACATCCATTGCTATCTCGCTAATATTCCCAACTCGCTTAACGACCAACCGGGTAATGAATAAAAACCATGATGTGACGTGATCAATGCATGCCAAATTTATGGTACTTCCACTCAAGAACTTTTCAGTCCTCAACAACATCGCTAAAAACTTGTTAAGACCATTTTTTTTATGTAAGAACCCGAAAAAAATTGCAAAACGATAGACTATCATCGCAGTACAAACGGAAAACTTAGAAATTTCTCTAGATCTCGGATGATGACGTGGACTAGGTCGTTGAGTTTGTCTGCTTAAAATCTAGGCGCACGCTGAATTTCTCAGCTGAATCACATACCGAATTTCACGTATTTCCTGCCAAATCGGGCAACAATGGAGTGACATTTGGCATGATGAGCCAGGCCATGTAAGAACTGAGAGGGGACAATTTCACAAGATGTGGTGGAAGAAAGATCATGCCACTCATGCAGGCGAGCATGGTAGTGGTGGAACAGAGGTGATGGAGAAATACATCATCTAGTAATGCCGGGGCGTGTCAAACCATCCGGAGGAGGTCCCACCCAACCCAAACAATGAGCGGGTGAGGAGGAGGAGGAAATCGGGCCCATGAGGGGAGAAGAGAGGAAGGAGAAAGAAAGAAAGAAAGAAAGAGAGGAAGAAAAGAAGGAAAAAAAAAGAAAGAAAAGAAAGGAAGAAAAGGAATAAGAAAAGAAGGAAAGGAAGGAAAGGAAGAGTTGGTCTACACTCCAACATTGTAGGTTCTTTTCCTACTTGGGAGACCCTTGGTCTAGGGGCCTTTAGTGGCTAAGTGGAGTTTAGTCCCAACATGTGGGCTGGCTCAAACAATGACGTAAACTATACATTTTCTCGCATTTTGATGCTAGAAACGGATTTTTCGTGTAGTTAAACCTATAAGTAATATGTTTGACGTCGGATTTTTGTGTACTATTGTTCTTGTTTGTGAAAATGGGAAAAAATTATAGTTTGCATGTGTTGTATTTTGTATGAATAACATGTTGTTTTTTAGAAAAGATGGTGATATGAGTATGCATGCAAAAATTTTCACCCATTTGATGAAAACAGAGAAATCAGATGCTATGTTTTTCTCTCAATGAAACCAGAGGAAAATCTAGGTTGCATGTCTGCTTTTATTGTATAACATGATGTGAACTTGTTGCAGCATGCATGTAAATGAATGGGTCAAAACAATGAATGCAACCGTGTACATTTTCTGCATTTTGATGTCGTAAATGATTTTTTGTGCAAAGAACCTCATTGAAAAATATGTTGAATGTTGGATTTTTGTGTACTATTGTTCTTGTTTGTGAAAACTGGAAAAAAATTCCAGTCTACATGTGTTGTATTTTGTATGAATAACATGCAGATTTTGGCGTGAAAAATACTCATTTGCATGTTGTTTTCTGAACTGTAAATCTAGAAAAACTTTCTAGCTTGCATGTTCATTTTCCTTGTTTGATTACATGCAGTTTATGTGTGAAAAATAGTAGTACGCATGCCGCTTTTCCGTTTGTAAAGCTGTGAAGAAAATCCAGCTATATGTTACCTTCTTGGTTGATAACTTATGAATTATGTGGGAAAACAATGTTATTAGTGCATGCGCTCGAAATAAGATATGGAAACCCGCCAGATGATTAATTTTTGTTTGAATAATACGTCGCTTTTATGGGAGCAATATTGGTTATGCATGCATGAAATAAGTAAATTATATGCAATAACATTTCATTTCAAGTGCATGGGGATATCGTGTATATCGGGTGTGAGTGCACAACATGACTTTGAACAAATGAAATATATCGGAGGGTTGTCCACAGTACTATTGGAGTTTGTCCAAATGAAATATATCAGAGGGTTGTCCATAATACTATTAGAGTCTGTCCAACTGAAATATATTGGAGGGTTGTCCACGGTATTATCGAAGTCTATCCAAATGAGAATATATATATCGGAGGGTGGTCCAACATTTTATCGGAGTCTGTCCAACGAACCTTCACGAGAATTAAAACAAAAACCTTTTGTTTTAGAAAAAAAAAATTTCATACATGGCAAAAATGCATGTGTGAGGGAGTCAGTGAGGACTCGAGGCATGGGGGTTGGCATGTGGCATTCATGTAGAAAATTGCATAATTTTTACTTGAATGGGTAAGAATTTTGTGAACATGGTATCACATGTGTACTTAGGTGGGGTCTAGCCTCGAGTGAGATTTTCTCATTGGTTTTGCTTCACCCTTCGTGGAAAACCATTTCAGTGTAATTAGAGGTAATGCCACGATGAGGCTCATCTTTAACCTCTACAGGAAGAAAAAGGCTAGAAAATGCCTTTGTTTGTATTCTATGATTTTTTGGTTGGAAACCCAGATCTTTTGTAATATATGGAACAAAATGTTGTATTTAATTTAGTTTTGTAAAATTAAATACATTTTGGCAAGTTTTCCGGGTTTTCCCAAAGTCCCTGTAGTAAAAATGACTAAAATTATGTTAGTATAGGTTGTGTGGAAATGAAATGAAAAAAAAAAAATTGTACAAAAATGACCCCCGAGATTTGGGGTGTCATAGTATGGTATCAGAGCTTATATATATGAATACCTAGGGAGCTCAGGTGTGGGTATCCATAAGTATGATCCTGATACCAACTTCACAGCTGGGTACTAAAGTTGAGGTACACGAATACCTAGGACTCGGGAGCTGGGGCACGTAGTTTGGGGATCATACATACACTATGCATCATGAAATTGTTATGTGTGATTTGTGTGCTTGTTTTGCGTGAACTTTTTATATGATAAATAGTATGTGAACACTAGGGTTAGAAAACATAACCTTAGGGGTTGGGAAAACATACTGAACGCGTTAATTTGGAAATTAAATTAAATTGAATTACATTAGTGGTTGTCAAGTGCACTACTAAAAATGAAAAAAAAAAAAAAATCTTAAGTTGCCATTTGACTTGTGTAGATGGCAAGTGATGAGTAAAAAACTCATTGATTTTTAATCCATTTTTTTTTACCTGTGTTATAATATAATTGTTGATTTTTATGTAAATATGAAAATCCTACTAAATTTATGTTTTGGTCAGGTTTTTACAATAGACTTGGCAATACAACAAAGATCCAGAAAAATATGACCAAGGCAACTAGGTCGCGACACAAACTTCGAGGTCGTGACAAAAGACTTAGCAACCAAGCGCTTAAGTCACGACTGGAGTGGATGATGTTGGCCGCAAGGTCGACAAAAATGTGCCTAAAATACGTCGAACTCGCTCTTCATTATATGTCATGAGAGAAAACAATGAAGATTTAACAAAACTTGGTTGTAACAGAAAATCAAGGTCGCGACAAAAAGTGATACTGGGGCCAAGGGAAGGATGTTGTGACAAGAGACAGGATGTGGAGAGAGAGAAAAAGCTTTAAAGAAGGATCTTGTTGCGACATCGTTCTAGATGTCGCGACGTTGAAAGAAGACAACTCTTGTCGCGATAGAAAAAACGATGTCGCAATAAGGAATGATAGCTTCATGAACTGACAAGGTCTCCATAAGGGAATTTGCTGTTGCGACAAAATACAAAATAAGACACCACTGAGGTTAAGATAATCGAATCTGGCGTCGTGACATGAAAATAGGCCGAACAGCTTAAAAGTATGTCGCAAACTAAGTTCGGCAGCAACCGCAACAAGAGCAAAGGTGAGAAGGGTATTACCCGGGGCCACGACATACTTTTATGTCGTGACTTAAATAGAAGTCGAAGTTAAGTAAAAATTGTTGTAATCCACAATCGAGGCCGCAACAAGGTGGAGTTAAAACGATAGTCAAGTCGACCGCTTTTAGGCTGGGCATGTAAAGTGCAAAGCAAGGAAAGAAATAACCCGGTCGCGACCTAAAACTCCCGTAAGGTCGCATACGAACCAAACAGATCAATTTCAGTCGAACGCGGAATAAAGGCAAGAAGACAAAACAAAATGATGTCGCAACATAAAAGGAAGCCGCGGATAAGTAATCAAAGTGGTCGACAGAACTGTGTCATGGCTACGAAAAGTAAATGCGATACGTAACCCGCAGCTGGAAGTTGACAACCAAGTCACGAAGCATGGAATCGAGGGTCTGTGGACATGGAATTTGCGGTCTCGACACAAATATCTGAGACCTAGTGTCACGCGAATAAGAATCATAACTACTGGCAACTAAACTTGGTTACGACACAAGAATTCAAGTCGCAATAAAGATTCTAGAGAAAGAAGAAACTCTAGGCAAAACTCATGTCGTAACTGAAAACTTAGTCGCAACAAGAATCAAGGGGATAGGCAACAACTTAAGTCGCGACAAAGAAACTAGGTCGCGACAACTAAATGAAGAGGATGCAAAGAATGATGTTGCGGATATGACATCGTCGCGGACTTCTACTACCAAAAACAAAACAATGACTACAGACAAGTAATTGAAGTCATGATGTGATTCGCAAGTCTACGATCGCAAACCCGCTCACGACAAGCTCTTGTGTCGTGACCTTAACATGAACTGTGCCATTTAATTCGGGAATCCACTTGAAGCCTTCGAATCAGGCCCAATTGCTGGAAATGTATAAATAGGTGTCTTCGCTACGAGGAAGCGTACTCTTCCTAACCCGATCCTCGGGATCAAGAAGACTCATTTGTATATTTTTAGATTAGATTAGTTGTAATCGCTTTCGATTTTATTTCCGGATCCGAACCAAAGAATCGCTTTGAATCAGAAGTCGATCAACCATTCAAATTCTTTTTCCAATTACTTATTCGAATTAATGAAGTCTAGACAATTTATGGAATTCGCTTTTTCGCCATTACGCTTATAGTGGACGCTCGAACAATACCCATCGTTGATCGTGATTCGGGGCCAGAAGCACAAACAATAATGGACTTGATTAGTTATAATCTTTTCTCGTATAAATTAGAAGCGAATTTTCTCGGATTTGGGATTTATTTGATTGATGTTGTTCTTGAATTGATTTGCTCCCAATAGTAGTATTGAATACCATCTCAAAGACTCAGATTCCGCTTCCATTTCCTGTGAAGCCCTCCGAGTACAAGATGGGAGATTTTTTGAGAGCTCGAACATTCACTCAGGGGTATGTTAGACTATTATTGAAGAACCAAAAGCCTGAGTTCACTCGAAGTAAATTTCCAATTCACTCATACTGAAGTCAAGGGAATTATTTATCAATTTAAATAATCGAGATTTCACCTAATCCGTGATGGAGATCTCTGATCCTCGTGTTAGCCGATATCTAATCTCCAAGGAAAAGGAAAATCCATCGCATCTAAAAGAGGAGTCATCAAATCAATTTGTAGAGGTTTTGCAATGGCCTGCATCAGTGCAAGAAATCGCAGCCTTAAGAAATGGGTATGAAGTATTAAAAAGAAAATACCTGCATCTTATAAAGAGTGTTCGACATGTAAGTAACTAATTAGGACTCTTGTCTTTGAAAGAAGCAGGGACCTCTAATTAGTGAATTATGGAGAAATCCAAACTGCATTATTAGGCATCTTTGACAAATCCATATCCAAAATCAGGATTGAGAAAATCAATGGATTATAATGTAGAAATTGGTTGTTTCATAGCAGTTCCTTATCAGTGTTCATTTCTAGTAGAGAACTGATTTAGTCCGGTTTATTTTATTTGTTTTAATTCAAATTTTATTTTAATTAGAGAATATAAAATAGGATTATCTTGTCTTTCAAATTCCAGTTTTCAAACCATTACAAGGAGGTGTAAATAGTGTGGATCTTTAGGTACTCAGTGGTAGTTGATTTCAAAATTCTCGTCGATGTCGAAAATTTGTGGTAGTTGATTTCCAAATTCATTAACTGAGGAACATATATGGACTTGCATCTAATTTTACTACTTGTATGACTCATGCACTTGTAAGGTTTTAGACTAAACTCATTTTATAACACTTCAACATAAGACCATTTTCTAATTTCTCAAACAACTAGCCTCCAAATTTCGTCCCGTCTGTAGGGGAATTGTAAGGCCCCCTGGGAGGTGTTAAATTGAGTGGTATAGTCTATACATTAACAAGACAAAAACAACAAGCTCCGAGGACGAGGGATAGGGTCACCCACGGGGCACACCGCTTGCTTTTTATCAACAGGTCTTTACTTTGTTCGTGGATGTTGTAATACAAGCCAATGCACAGTTAGTGCAACCTGGGGCCGGGGGACCAAGTGACCTTCAGAGGTTTATGGCACGTCATCCTCCGACATGTATGGAGAGGGACCCTGGTCGTGACAACCTCGCCATCGAGTAGACGACGTGCAGAGCATCCCCGGACTCGTGCTAGTAAGCAGAGGAAGGAGAGTCAACCTTCCTTCTACCCAGAAGAAGCGGAAGACTTCTGCTTTCAAGACGGATCTGGACAAGGCCATGGCCACCAAAGTTAAGGCTAAGGTCAATTATCTAGCTGGGGATTAATTCAGGACCCACCCAATAGTGGCAGACAGAGCCCATTGTCACCAAATTCGGGACACTTTAGGACGAGACTCGGAGCGGTGGATCTCGGAAATGTGGGCATCACAAATTCCAATCATCAAGCACATGCGCCTAACGCAGCTTTGTCCTCCACCCCAAAGACGGGCCATGGAACCCGGTGTCGTCCCAAGGTGCCGTGACTAGCACCTACTATTTCGCAGACGAGCCACATGGACCAAGACATGGCCGAGGCTCATATGTGGCTCACAGCTCCGGACTTATGTACCAGACGGCAGATGGTTTGCCGCCATCGGTCAGCACCTCAGCACAAGAGACAAGATTGTAAACCCAGGAGCCAAGAATTTCGTGTACCACAAGTCGGGCCACCACGCCTAGTGCAGGTGTCACCGACTCGACAAGATTATTGTTTTGACTCGTGCCTATATATTCATGCTTATCTTACATCATGTGTGAAAGGTCAGCTTGTGAAGTCGGGGAAACCTTAGGAAAATCCATAGTATGTGAGCTTTCCCTGTGTGGATTAGGTGAGGGCTGATAAGGTATGTTAGGAGCCTCGACGTCATCCCGGGATGGACTGTTGATGGCACATCGAGTCATCACCGATCAGGAGAGTAGAGAGTTACCGCCTACACACAGGATTTATACCTGTTATGATTCGGGGGGGACAAGCACGACAAGCCTCGGGCCTAGATCGTGATATGACCTTACATGGCACCCCATGAGACTCTATGGGTGTCCGCTCGATCGATATGTTGTACGTGAGGTGGGAGGATGTGAGTCCATCACCGGGGTCCGGTATCTTATTGGGAGACACCCCGCAGAAGGTGGTATGTTACTAAGAACATCTCTCATAGCTCAGAAATGCAGAAGAGTTTACACACGTTGACTCACCCCTGTAGCCTCCTCGAGGTGGGCAGGATCACGCCTTCTCTTGAAGATCAAGGGTTGGGCCCTAAGTAGTTTAAGGAAGCCGTCGAGTATATCTGGGCCCTTCGAGATACTCGAGAGCAGTGGGCACAAGCCACAGATCACTTGGCTCTATCAAGCAGCTTATTAAGTGTCCACGAGAAACCCATGCTCTACTTGAAAGTGGTACCTCAGATCCAGCGCATGCGGTGGATTGGGGAGAGCTTTTTATTAATGCGTATAGACCTCGAGAAGGGACTCAGGCGCATTGATAATGAGATCGTTTTGCGACGCAAGACTATGATAAGAATGAGATGTTGTGGCAGCACCGAGGAGTCGAGGAGGAAACATGGGAATGTGAGGACACGATGCATACCGATTATCCTTTCCTCTTTGAGGATGAAGGTATGTGGCCTTAGTCATAAAATGATGGGTGACTGTTGCATATGCATGTGTTAATGTGTATATGTTTGTGAATTTCGGGATGAAATTCTTTTAAAGGGGAGAGAATGTAAAAACCCGAAAAAAAATTGCAAAACGATAGACTATCGTCGTAGTACAACCGGAAAACCTAGAAATTTCTCTAGATCTTGGATGACGACGAGGATTACGCTGTTGAGTCTGTCTCACGAAATCCAGCATACCGACTCTCACACTCCAGACAACAAATTTCAATGATTTCGAGGCGACCGGGGCGACAATGGAGGACATTCGCATGATGAGCCAGGCCATGTGGCACTAGAGAGAGGGGGACACTGGCAAGATGGTGGAAGCCATGTCATGCTACCTCATGCATGAGCATGGTAATGGCTGGAACAGAGGCATGGAGAACACATGGCCTATTAATGGTCATGTGTCAAACCAATTTAGGAGTGGTGTCCTACACCTAACCCAAACAGTTTGGTGGGTAAGGAGGAGGAGGAAATCAGTTTGTAGAGGGGAGAAGAGAGGAAGGAAAGAAAGAAAGAAAGAGAGGAAGAAAAGAAGGAAAAAAAAAAGGAAGAAAAGGAATAAGTAAAGAAGGAAAGGTCTTTGGTCTACACTCCAACATTGTAGGTTCTTTCCTACTGGGAGACCTTTCGGGTCTAGTGGGCCTTCAACGTACATGTAGTTTAGTCCCAAATAATGGGGTTGGCTTAAAATAGTTCAATGCATACTATGTACATTTCCGGGCATTTTGATACCGTAATGACTTTTTGGGCGCCGGTTAAACCCGTTGAAAATATGTCAATGGGTCGGATTTTTGTGTACTATTGTTCTTGTTTGTGAAAATTGGAAAAAATTCCAGTTTGCATGTGTTGTATTCTGTATGAATAACATGCTATTTTTGAGAAAATATGGTGATATGAGTATGCATGCAAAAAATTTATATCATGCAAGATTTGATGAAATGCAGAAATCAGACAGTTTTGTTTTTCTAAGAATGAAACTGATAGAAAATTAAGGCCTTATGTCTAAGTTTTTATTGTACAACATGCAAAGATGTGAACTTGTTGTAGATGCATGCATGTAAATGAATGGCTCAAATAGCTTTGAATGCACCGTGTACATTTTCCTAAGATTTTGATGTCAAAAACAGATTTTTAGGTAAAGTTAAACCTACTGAAAATATGTCAATGGTCGGATTTTTGTTTACTATTGTTCTTGCTTGTGAAAATTGGAAAAATCTACCGTACGTGTTGTATTATGTATGAATAACATGCGCATTTCGTGTGAAAATACCATTTCAGATGTCAAGTTTCGAACTATAAATCGAAAACTTTCCGCTTGCATTACGTTCATTTTATTTGTTTGATTACTCGCAGCTTTATTAGTAATGGTAGTAATGCATGCTGTTTTTTTGGTTAGAAAGCTGGAAAGAAGATCCAATTATATGTTTACCTTCTTGGTTGATAACCTATGAATTCTGTGGGAAAATAGTGTTATTAGTGCATGCGCTCGAAATGGAGATATGGAAACCCAACTTTGTATGATTAATTTTTGTTTGAATAACATGTAGTTTTTATGGGAGCAATATTGGTTATGCATGTATGAAATAAGTAAATTATATGCAGTAGCATTTCATTTCACGTGCATGGGGTCATCGTGTATATCGGGTGTGAGTGCATGACATGACTTTGAACAAATGAAATATATCGGAGGGTTGTTCACAATACTATCAGAGTATGTCCAAATGAAATATATCGGAGGGTTGTCCACAGTACTATCATAGTCTGTTCAAATGAAATATATCAAAGGATTTTCCATGGTACTATCGGAGTCTATCCAAATGAAATATATTGGAGGGTTGTCCACAGTGTTATTGAAGTCTGTCCAACTGAAATATATCAGAGGGTTGTCCAGAGTATTATCGGAGTCTGTCTAACAAACCTTCGCGAGAATTAAAACAAAAACTTTTTGTTTTAGAATTTTTTTTTCATACATGGCAAAAATGCATGTGTGAGGGAGTCGGTGAAGACTCGAGGCATGGGGCTTGGCATGTGGCATTCATGTAGAAAATTGCATAATTTTTTCTTGAATGGGTATGAATTTTGTGAACATGGCATTGCATGTGCACTTAGGTGGAGTGTAGCCCTCGTTGTAGATTTTCTTTGTTGGGCTTTGCTTGCAGTCGAGGAAAACCATTTCATGTCTTTGGAAGTGCAGCTGGCGATGAGGCTCATCTTTAACCTCGGTTGTGAAGAAAAAGGCTGAAATGCCTTTGTTTGCGTGCCTGCTGATTTTTTTGGTTGAAACCCCGATTTTTGTAATATATGGAACAAAATATTGTATTTAATTTAGTTTTGTAAAATTAAATACATTTTGGCAAGTTTTCTAGGTTTTAAATAAAAAGTCTCGTAGTAAAGGACTAAAATTATGTTAGTATAGGTTGTGTGGAAATGAAATGAAAAAAAAAAAATTGTACAAAAATGAACCCCGAGATTTGGGGTGTCACATTTTATATACATGAAAAGATGGATTTGTTCCTTTCTTTTGTAAAATGATTCATTTAAAATTTGTGTGTGTGGTATTGATCACTGCAAGTGCACAGGTCGTACAAGTAATAAAAGTGGATATTTAAAGTCCAGATATCGTTCCCACGCGGAAGGATGATAAATCAAAAGACTAACTACTACAACTACTCAAGATCATTACTATTCCAACTCCACTGTTATGATGATAAGAGGACTAAAAATGTAGTCCTAGACTGAAATCTTTAATATACAAAAGTAAAATTTAATAAAATTAGGGTTGAGGATTTATTGAGGGAGACAAAACTGGACATGGATCAATGAGTAATAATCAATTTCTGCATCATTTCAATTCATAAATCAACCATAAATAAGAAAACTGAGTTTTTCAAAGATGCAAGGTAGTATAATTTGGATTTCTCCTTCAACCATACTTTTCACTGATTAAAGTTTCATATTCATTTATGAGACATGATTCTAATCAGTTACTTGTAATATGTAACCCTCTTTCTAAGATTTAAGTATTTTTTCTTTTCAGTACTTCATATTCAGATCTTAGGACTAAAGAATTCTTGCCCCCATAAACAGGATATTGCAAGCCTTTTCCAATTTGATTGACACCTCATCCTACTATTCTGATGAAAATTTCCATCTCCTTGATTAGATATTTGCTAACACGGGATCATAATCAATTCAGCAGAAAGATGAGAGACCTCTAAGTGATTAAATAGATGCGCCGTTCCAACCATCCTCGAATTACAGTAAGTTGGTGATCTATCGAGTAATCCTTCAAAGTTCATTAGTTCCATAGTAGTCTACCATACCCACAAGGCTGCTCTACACTCTCGGGATTCTCCATCTACGTGTCACTCGGGGGGCCTCTTAGAAATCGAGGAAGCGATTTGCAATACCTTGCGGTGGGTACACGGTACTGATGCAGAAACAATTAAATTTATGAGCAAATACGATCAAATAAATTCAAGAATTCTAGTAAGCTTTCTTCCACCTTATGCGAGAAAAATGACTATCATCAATAACCCATTTCAGTGAGCTACGACTTTTCATGGTTTACTCATATCGATGACTAAGCGGTCGGAAAATTCTTGAAATCATAAACAAATTGAAATAAATGAACTCAGAAAGAAATTTCTATCATCTGAACCCAAATCAAATAGTAATGAAAAGATGATTTTATAAAGAAATGTCATTTCGGCGCACTTAGTACAATACCCAAATCCAGAAAATTAAAAGAAAACTAATAAAATAAAGCTACACTAAAACTAAAGCTACTAAAATGGAAAATAAAATTATAAAGGAAAAATTATAAAAATATACAGAGTCTTGACCCTTAGAGAGCGTCCTGCAGGTTGCGGAGTTGCGCGCGTACCTTAGAAGTGTGTATTTATAGGCTTTCCAATGTTAGGCCTCACTTCATTAGTATGTTGTGGATCCCAAAATTTTAGCTCAAATTGGTCTCTTTATTGCGATATAGAAAGTTACGTCGCGTGAGCTTCGATCTTTGTCACTTTGCCCCTGCATCGTAACTTCTTGTTTTACATCGTGACACATTCTCTAGGCTTGCTCTTGGATTGTGTTGCGACATACTTTGATAATGTCACAACATAGATTTTATTTAGCAGTCTTGTTCTTGTAGTGATAGGAATGCCTTGTGTCGCGACACCAAACCTGTTTGCAACTAGCTTCTCATGTTCTCATGTCCTTGTCCTTCTGGAGTTTGTCGCGACATAATTTTCCTTGTCACGATAAACAGTTACCTTTTCAGCCTGTCAACTCTATCGCGATAGGATTTCTTTGAGTCCTTAGAAATTTAAATCCGATAGAATCGCAGTGTGACGGTTTTTCTTCTCTAATTCACATTGCTTGTTGGATTGTGTGTTGTGACATAGGGTATTTGTTGCGATACAATTGCCTTGGCTATTCTCGATTCTTCTTGATAATGTCGTGACATAAAACTCTTTATGCGACCGAAATTTCTCTTTCAGCCAGTGAGTTATGTCTGAGCTTTGTTGCGACATTTAGTTCTTTGATGCGACATAGTTTCGCTGACACCTTGAATTTTGTGTCGCGACATGCGAAGTATCCTGTGAGCGTTATATTTTCCACTTTTTCTTTTACCTTGTTTTCTCTCTTTTTTCAAACACACGAAACATAAAGTTGGTAGATATTCCATAATTTGACAAAAAATAGATCTAAAATTGTTAAAACATGCTAGAAAAATGGATTAAAATATAGATGAATTTAAGACTAAATACCAATACCACATACAAATATCCAATCATCAACCTAAATTAACATAGCAAATATCCAATCATTAAATTACTAAATACATAACCAAATCTAGTCAATTACATCCACATATTCTTGCCAATAACATACCAAATATCCAATCATCAACCTAAATAACATAACAAATATTCATCATTAAATTACCAAATACAAAATCAAATATGTCCAAAAAATACCAAAACATAACCAAATGTCTCCACTTTATCTTGATAAAGCGTTTACGTGGTGTGTTTTCATGTGGATGTGCAATAAAGTGCAAATAGCCTAATCACGCAAGTATAGCAGTAAGTAATATAGTGTGCTCTAGATGCGGATGTCGATCCCACAGGGAAAGCCTTAATCGTATTGTACTAGTACCAAAATTATAATACTTAACACAATATTCAAACTAGCAATCGTATTAAACAAGTGGAACTAAGCGAAGTTAAACTATTACCCAATCTGTTTGTGTGCTCGGTAGAATGATTAAAAGGAGTGCCAAGAAAGAGGTTAGGGTGTTGAGTGTTGTTGGAAACGAGTCTCCTTTATGCTTAATGTTGCGTTCTATTCCTTATCTAGTATACATGTTCTCCAAGGCGACTCTTATCTATTGTAATTAAAGCCTTTCTCAAGGTCATTTAATTTCCCTTTACCACTAGGTTTCTTGCTCATTGGCTCAACCCCAAGCAGTAAAGGTGCATGGAATGAAAAGAACTCCTAAGCCTCCTAATTATTGATAATCCTATATTATCAAGTTTATTAGGTTAACCCAACTATGTTTAATTCTTCATTCACTTCTCAGATCTTACAAAGAACCACTTACATATTAAGATTGATCATAAATTAATATGTTGAATTCATCCAAGCATGAGTTAATGGTAAAACAAATATATAAGATAATGGAGATTATAAAAGGCTAACACTTTAACATAGTATTCATGTCCAAATCTTTACTAAAACCACGAAATTAGAACCTCATAATGTTTAGTTCCAGTACAAATGAAAAGCAAGACATAATAATAAGAATAGAGAAAACTTCAATGATCGAGGGAATGACGATCTCTCGGATTCTTCAAGTCTCTCTCTTTAATATCAACCTTCAAGTCTTCTTTCCTTTGTTCGAGCTTGAGTTCCTCGAGCCACAGCATTCTGCAAGCGATTTTAAACCCTAAATTGGATTCTCTAGTTTCCTTTGCAGCTTCTTGAGAAGATAGGTTTGTTAAGTCTTTCTTGCAACGTCTCGACGTTGGGGCGTCGTGACGATGGGCTGATTTCTGCACCAATCTTCTTCAGGACTCATGCAAGGCTCAATTTCTAGCATTTTTCAGTATTTCTCCTCTGACGATAAAACTAAATATTAAAGTAATCAAAACAAGGTCATATATATATATATATATGTAATCGATCCGAATCTCGCTAAATCCCAGGTTGTAATGAGTGTTTTTGGGCACTCATCACACCCCTAAACTTAGCTTCTTGCTTGTCCCAATGAGAAAAACGGTCACGACAGTTACCTGAAAATAACACTAAACTTAACGACATAAGGGTGATACATGTTGCAGATGAATGATCAAAATAGACGAACTCACAAATCTTGCCTTTGTTTCTAATTTAAGAGAGGATCCTTAAGGTTGTTGACTTTCGAGAAAGAATTCAATTGAATGCAGTTCGTGACAAGTGACTTACCTCTAGGTTTTCTCGCCTTTCGAAGTCATAGCCATTGGATGTATGATATAGCATATAACTTGGATTACAGGACCCCAGGCATGAATTCAACTTGCATGTTGGGAGAGTCTAACTATGAAAGGATAAGAGCGCACCATTTTTATTCGCATGTAACTACTGATAGCAGACAATTCCTAACGCTGTAGTTTTGGTTGAGTATTCTATATAGCGGATTCGTTGGTGACTCCACCCGAGTTGGTTAGGGGCACCGGGCATTTAGTTCCGCAGAGCTTCACTGAACACTCAGCGAACCCAGGGGCCTAGTTGTGGAAACTATCCATCCTGCATCATGTGATCGGTGAAGTCGATGGCTCCGGCCGGTTGGCTCTATGAGCATTAGGTTTTGAAAAGTCCCTCGGATTTGTGCACAGGATTTCGACTAGAAGATCCACTTATTATATTCACACTTTTAAATTTTATTTGTTTATTATTATATGGGGCTCGATGAAAATCCTCTTTTTCTAAGGTGTCCCATTACTTGGGTGTTCAAAAATTCCCAAGGTTCGTTAAACGTTAGTAAGTTGGGTCCGGAGCCTAGGTATACCCTGGAGATCACAGGTATGAGTGTGTGGTAGACTATTCTGGAATTGGTTTCTTGAACACACGAGGGTCATCGCTACCTATTCAAGCATCAATTCCACAGGCATCTAACAACCTAAGGATCCTTTCTTGTTACTTACACTGTGTGTTTCGAAAATTTGGAGAGGTTAAAAAGGATCCTTAATTGGCAATCATGGCATCACTCACACATACAATTACTTAACACAATCCTAAAACATGAAGTGGCGAGACATCCTAACACCTGAGCTAGTAGCTATGAAATCTGAGCATAAACATAAATATAGCAGCTATATCCTAAACCATGAACATAAACATATCCTAAATAGAAGAAAAAAAAAAAAAATGGTCACCCAACCACACCACCTGATTTGAAAAAAAAGGACAATGTCCTCATTGAAATAAAAAAGATGAGAGCTCTCCCATCCGTCGGGGATCATTGCGGTGCGGTGGTGGTGTTGTACATGGAAGAGGCTGACGAGTTTGGGCGGTACGCTGCGGTGATGTTGGTTGCGGAGGATTGTGCGCATGTCAGCCTGAAGTGCATCCATGTCCTGGCTCATGGTGACGGTCTCATCCCAGAATGCATCAAACTTGGAAGTGAGGTTCTGAACCTGGTCCTCTAGGGTAGGAGAAGGGTTGGGGACATTCGGCTCAGCGGGAGGTGGCGGAGGGGGTAGATGGGAGGTGGATGGGTGGCCGGCCTCACCCGGGGTCTCCTCATGCATGCCAAACAAAGTTTGGTATCTTGTTGATCCTCATACGTCGAGGTTCGCGACTCGAGTCATAGCAGCGGATCGAGGAACACGGCTTATCCTTCTTTGCTACGATGGCCTTAATGGGATGGATCCATGCCTCGTGTCCTCGATGACACCCTGCGTTCTTGCAGACATAGATGAAAGGGGTGCTAAGGTTCATTTTTGGCGTCTAGGTTATAGAGGATGGTGTGTATGACCTAACGGACATCGAAGCGGGATGTCTGAATGATGGCAAATTGACGTGCACATTTAACATCTACCATAAGCGTTCGTCGTCGGAATGAGACGAGAGGTGATAAAATGATGCCACACATTAGGTATATAGGCCAAGTGTTTGGCCTTGAAGTGCACAACGTGCCCCTCATTGTTTAATTTCCACTTGCCTCGCCCGTTTGTGAGCATCCTGAGGACTTCCGGGTAGTTAGGGTTTTCATGAAGGCTATCATAGGCCTTGGGGTTAATCGGCTCAAGGTTATAATAGCGATTGATAGACTTCGCACTGAAGTCTACCAACACCCCATGGACTCAGACCTTCTTGAGCACATGAACTCTTGAAGTTGGTGTAGAAATTCCGCCCCTGACCATCGTGGCGGCCGTATCGGGGTGGCCTGATACACCCATCCTTTCTTAGCTATGGTTTTCTGGAAAAAATCATCGTGATGTTGGAATCCCTTCTCCTTAAGGAAAGAGCGATTGGCATAGATAAGGCTGAACTTCTCGGTCGTGCTCTCATTGACGAATTTATTGTGATCATAGGCCTTAGAGGGTTTGTCATTGACTACTCTTCGAGGCTCATTTTAAGCACAACAACATTGGGAGCATTTGGGATCGCGAGTTGGATGAACTTAAGGAGAAAGGAACTCTAGTAGGTTTACACCCCAATTGGGATTACTTTCTCTGAAAATACCCAGGAATCACGAAAATCACTTAGACGGCTAACAAGCGCTTAGTGGGCATAAGTGGGATAATGGTGAGCGTGATCTTGAGACAAATGGGTCTAGAACCCCGGCCAGCCCTAGGGGACCTTCTTGGACACAAACCACCCGAGAGAAAGAGGGTGTGGGAGGCAGGGACACGAACGGAGCCAAAATGGATATAGGAAGGGTCTCAGTGGCCAGTGGGTGCTTGGATTTTTCGGAGGCTGGGACGGGCTGGGGCTTTGGGAGGTTCTTGGGATGGCTAGGATGAGCTTTGGGAGAGCTTGGATGGGATTTAGCTAGAATACCTACAAAAAGTTAAGAGAACATTAGGGTTTTCAAATTTACGGAGGTGAGATTATAAACGCTTTTGTTCATAAATACAGGGCAACGTCGCGACGTTCCTAAGAGTTTTATTAACTTAGCGTGGCGGCGTGCGGACCAATGTCGGCGTTACGAGGAGAACGATTTTCAACGTCACGGCGTTGAAACCAACGTCAGCGACACCCGGCGTCGTGGCGTGGCGGTATTATTCGGCGTCGCGGCGTTAGAATCAATGTTGTGGCGTTGTAGAGGTATATTTTCAGCGTTGCGGCGTTGGAATCCAGCGTGCGGCGTTCGAGACCAACGACTAGGAAATTTTCAAAAATTTTTCTGGCGTAGAAAACTCCACTGAATTGACTCTCTTTGTGAAACACACAAGCTTTCCATTTATCTTTCCTTTTCCAAGGCAACCTTGGAACCTCAAAGCCTGTAACACAGATACATCAAAATTAAAACAAGAAAAATCAAGCCTAGCAAACTTAAAGCAGGAAAAACTGATGACCAAAATAATTTAAAAGCTTGGGTTGCCTCCCAAGTAGCGCTTTGTTTACTTTCATTAGCTCGACTAAGCTGTGTCCGCCTAACTGGTGCTTAACCATAGAAAAATTTTGGCAAACCACAATTTTGTGGTCTCGAGCATTTCTTATAATGGCACCAAACTTGTAGTGGATTTGTGCTTCTTGAATTGACCGCCAAAATAAATCTTCACTTGCTGCCCATTCACCTTAAATTGTATAACTCGGGATGCATTGGCTTCGACACTCTGGTATGGGAGAGAGACTTAGATGATCTGCGGCCTAGACCATCATGACTTGAGTTTCCTGGGTCAATTCAATCGAATTGAATAGCAATACTTGTTGTCCCGGTTTTAGCTCATTATGAATTAGGTGCTTGTCATGCCACGCCTTGGTCTTCTCCTTATAGATTCTTGAACTATCATATGCATTATGCCTAAGTTCATCCAGCTCATTCAACTAAAGCATCCCCTTTTTCCCCGCCATTTTGAAATTCATGATCAGTATTCCAGTTGCCTAGTATGCTTTGTGCTCCGAGTTCTGAGTAGGTGGTAGGCACTAAAAACGATTGATGCGGGGACATTCTAATGGGGGTCTTGAAGGCGTCGATAAGCCCATAAGCTATCATCAATTTTGTTACTTTAGTCTTTCCTTGTCACATTAGCTGTCTTTTCTAAAGATTTTCTTGATCCCACATTTGATACCTCGGCACTTGTTACTTTGGGGTGGTATGCGAAGTGTCGCGATGCTTCACCCGTATTGCAGCGAAGCGATCTGAGCATCTTATTCTGAGAAATAGGGTATGCGTCAACGATTACCGCTCACAGGAGTCCCTGACCTTGAAAAGATGTTACTCCTATTAAACGCGAGACCACTTTGGTATCCGCAGTAATGGTTGGAATGGCTTCCACCCACTTGGACAGGTAATCCACTGCCAAAAGTATGTACTTGTTCCCATAAGATGATGGAAACAAACCTATAAAGTCGTGTCATACATCAAAAGTTCTACCTCGAGAACATTACGTTAATAGCATTCATTTCTTAACTCCAATGTTCTCGGTCCTTTGACATACGATCCACGGGACTTTGCGAACAAGTGTGCATCTTTGACTATAAAAAGCAATAAAGCAGGTGCAGTACCTTGGCCCATTGTTCTTTGTCCATTGAGGCTGATCCCCACACACTCTAAAGAGTGGCGATGCGTCGATATCTCACCCACTTCACTTCAGGCATACACACCTTGAATAATGCGTCGGCTGCTTGTTTAAAGAGGATTAGGTCCTTCCCCAGAAATAGTGCTTCACTTATCTGAAAGAATCTCTTTTGTTGATAAGTGAGGTCAGGTGGAATGATATCGGCAGACAGATAATTGGCTATGTTGGCAAACCATGGGGATGTTTCATCAGGTGACAAAGATAGTATCTGTGTAACACCCCAAAATATACCCTAGTCGTTTTCAAGGTATTTTGTAGGTATAATTTGAATTTTTCGTAATTCAAATGCAAAACGTGAACTTTTCGAAACCCGAAATGTGTACAAGAAACAAGGGTAAATTTGTAATTTGTTAAAATGGGACATAAAAGACATAAGATAAGAAGATTATGGGCTAAAGTAGAATATAGCATAAGTTGATTTGCAAAAAGAAAGGAACTTGAGGACTAAAGTGCAATACAAGAGGAATTAGACCAAATAAGACCCACATTTAGGGTCTCGTTTAGACATTTGGAGAGAAAATGGATTGGAGAGAAGAGAGGAAGAAGAAGAGAAGAGAATAGAAAGGAAGGAGGAGAAAGAAGAAGAAAGGTATGGAATGCTATGATTTTGTATGGAAACTATGGAACTTGTATGGATTTTTGTACACTTGTATGGAATGCTATGATTTTATATGGAAACTATGGAACTTGTATGGATTTTTGTACACTTTTATGGAATCTGTAAGACCCTAGAAAATTCTAATTTTTTGAAAATTGATAAAATGGTAATTTCGGTCAAAATCCGGAATTTTTCTAGATCTTGGATGATGAAACGGACTTCACCGTTGGAATCATCTCGTGAAATCTAGCTGCGTTGAATTTAAAATTGGTCTAGAATCGAATTAGGAATTTCGGCGTTTTCAAGGCATAGGGAGTAGCTCGAAGGTGCCACGTGTCATGTGCGAGAATGGTCGATCATGAGCTCAAATGGGACCCATAGAGACATGTGGCAACATGTGATTGGGTGAAATCCATGGTAGATGGATGGGGATAAGGTGTAATCTAGGAGCGATGAGAGCTTACCGCCAGCGAGTGAGGAGGACCTTGAGTTGACCCTATCTTCTCTGACCGATTTGAGAGGGAAAAATAGAAAAAGAGAGAGGAAGAGAGAGAAAGAAAGAGCTTTTAGAGAGAGAAGCTCTAGCTTATCTCGAGATTTTCCGGTGATCGGTTCGTCAAATTCGAGCCAGACAAGAGGCAAAGTTGATCCCCACTTCTGAAGCTGTGCGTGGTGCGATATTGTGGAGTTTTGGCAACTCCGGGAGGTAGGGGTTTTCTCCTACTTGAGTTAATCTTTGGTTAAGAGCCATTTTAATGGTTAGGGATGTTCGGGGGCCTAAGTGGCCGTTCATTCAGTGCCAAAAATTTGGACTGGTTGGTGAAATCCCTAGAATCACCTTTGGACAGTCCCGAAACTGACCGAGGACTGTTTGTGTGTGGCTTTGTGTGTTGATATGTTATTGCTATGATTGAATAACATGTTGTTATGTTTTGTGTGATGCTTTGGGCAGTTTCAAGATGGACTGTCGGATTGTTTATTAGCCCATGTGAGCTAATTTTGGTATCATTACTATGAATGAATAACATGTTGTTTGTGTATGATTTTCGTTAATATATGCATGTGTGATATATTAACATGAATTGTGTGAAGCCATGTGCATTTCATATACCTTTGGGGTAACCTAGGCATTAGGTATGAGTGCATGACATGAAATACATGGTTGTCAAATGAATTTCATGGGAAGATTTTCCGAAGAATTTTCTTGGAGAGTTGTCCAACAATTCATCTCGGAGGAGGACCCATGACTGTTTTGGAGAGTTATCTAGCAATTCACCTCGAAGGGTTGTCCAATAGAATTTTATCGGAAAATTGGTATTATGTTTTCAGGAACAAAAACCTTTTGTTTTGAAAACAGTGTTTCTCACACTTGACTTAGGCATGTGTGGGGAGTCGTGAGCTCAGTGGTGGAAAGGGTGAGTCACATTCTCATTCATAACATGTAGACATTTGAGTAAGGACTTATATGTTTTACTTGAATGTTTGGTGTGCCATTACATGAACACTTAGGTGGGGAGTAACCCAATGTAGGAAAATTCAACTACTGGGCATTGCTCACCTTATCGATAGGATCCCACTTTGGTGCGAGAGTATTCGATGGGACGAGAGCTCACTGGTAGCTTTTGAGAAGAAAGTGGACATGTGGCTTTGATTATATGTTTTTGTGAAACATGTTTTTATAAGAGTGTAGTTAACTCTTGAAACTATTGTAATATAGTTGGTTATATTTTGGTGAGTATGAATGTATCGGCCTGACGTGGCCATTTTTACTCATGTTTGGGGTGTAGGAGTAGAGAGACACTAAATCTTAATGGTATTAGACCTCGATGGCCAGCATGTGATAAGATGAGTTAATGAGGGTTGTCAAGGGACCCCGAGTCGAGGCATCACAGAATCTGTTTAATATTTTGAAAAGGACTTTGGTATGGATTTCTATGGTTTCCATTTCTAGGGTTTAGTTAGGAATTAAATCCCCAACCTAGATTTGTTGAAAGTTGAGGGGGTAAAACCCTAGTTTGTATAAGATGAATATGGAATCCTTCCTATTTATATGGTTTTGTATAGATTGGTGGACTTTGGTATTGATTCTTGGAATTTTTGTCTGGGGTTTGGTTATGAGAAGTTCTAAACCACCATTACAAATGTTTGTGGAGTTGTTTTGGATGGATTCCATGGTGGGTTTTGATGTAGGATGGAAGTTATTTTAGTCGAGGAGGTTTATGGAAGAAAAGTTGGTATCAAAATGGAAAAATCTGCCATTTCTGAACTGATCATTAAATTAGTGCGAGTACCTAAATAAAGAGACAAATCTGGGGTACCCATATGTAGAAAGCAGATAGATAGAGTACCCATATGCGAGAGGCAAGATGGTGCAGGTACCGCCTCTCTGAAAGCGAATGGTGCAGGTACCAATCGAAGTGAATGTCTTAGAATTGCACTCACGGCTGAGGTTGAATCATGGTACCCGATCCAGTGAGTGCTGGTACCCTTTGCTTCACAAATACGATTTTTGGTATTCTTGCATTTGTTAAGCTAAGCTTCGGAATTCTCACAGGGTATATGAACCTAATAAATGATTAATGAGGATTGAATAAGAATGAAACTAAGTGGCATGCAGAGTATCTCGCGGAAGTCGAGGCGAGAAATGCGATGTGCATAAATAATGCCCCTATGATAGATAGTAAGTTCGAGAACACATATAATTGTAGAATGCCTAAGACCCGGATATTAAATGACACGACATACATTACGCAGGCGACGCGTCTCCCAACATTAGCCGGCTCACTGTTTAGTCTTTATTGCGCCCACGTGCGATGGAAGGGGCGTCGTCCGATCGGCGGCACTTCTGAGTGTTCACGACGCGCATTGCGTGGGCAAACGCGTCTTTGACGGTCGCCGGCACTCACCTTCGTCGCTGAACACTTTCTGATGCGTGGGCGAACCGTCTACGATAAGTCGCCCGACGCCACGATGGTGCTCGACATATTCGTGGCGGTATATGCTGATCGGTCTTGGCCTCTGTTTTGTGCTACTATCTGCGTACCTTGATACTTATTGTGTTGTATCACTACTCATTTCTTGTGCTGGTCTAGATAGTCAAACGGTTGCAGTAAAGAGGCGAAAAATGAATAAGAGTAAAGTAATGTACATCATTTGCTCTTGAATGTACCCTCTGGTACCTGCGAATGATATAAGCTGTAGTATCTACGGGTACCTCCGTATAAGTATAAATTCTGTAACTCCTACGGGAGATCTAGATAAGTTTAAGTTTACTATAAGTACAAGTATATGTATTAGTTTGCTATATGGTCCATGCAATTCGATATAACTATTGTATATATGTTCTTTGTTATATGCTTCTTTATCAAAAGTATTGTTAATGCATGTGTACATGTATAAGTCATATGTTTCCCACTAAGCGTTAAACAGCAGTTTAATCGAATTGACAGGTATGAAGGACGTCTGTGATCTTAGCATTACGGGCATTCTTGGGTGCGGGCATTACTGCCTGGGACCCCCTTTCGGAGTGCCGAAGAGTGAATTGTACGGGAGCGCTTCAACGAGGCCATGATTATGAAGAAGGTCGATGTGTAGCCTTGATATTACTTTTGTAAAAAGTATTTTATATAAGAGAATTGTAATTAAATTCTTTTGGGACTATTGTCTAAATAGTCGGGTATGTAATTATGGTAAGAGGGTTGTGATAGGACTCTTACGGACTGTAATTAAATGTTTTATTTTCATATTTTAGATTTAAATGTAAGTTAATGGATCCCGGTAAAGAGATGTATATTGGGGATATGGACAGATGGACCTATTAGGGAGTCAATGCTATACATTGAAACCACGAATGGGAGTATAATTATACTATTATACAGGTTGTATGTTGGGTGAAACTCCCCGAACAAAGGGACTCTGCCATTTTGTGAAAATGTGATCCACATAAATGGGACACAATAGTGTGGTGTGGGTCACGAAATCACGAGGAATTAGTGGAGTTGACGGGTTGTCAACAGGACCCCGGATTTGGGGTGTCACGTGAGCAGTATCGGAGAGAGCACAGATGGCTTGACTTCGTGAGGCTGGGTGTGGTATCTCTGAGTATGGTCCTATCTTAGCTAAATGCAGCTAGGTATCAGAGTCTAGGCTATCGTCACAGAAGTGATGTAACACCCAAAATATATCATAGCAGTTTATAGCACATGTTTAGGGTATAAAATAAGTTAAAATTGTATTCGTTCGAAAAAAATGACATTTTTATGAAAAATGGCAAAACAGTAATTTTGTTGCTTTGGAAAATTTCGGAAAATTTCTAGATCTCGGATGACGAAACGGACATCACCGTTAGAATCGTCTCGTGAAATATAGTTACCTTGTCGAATTTTATCGATTAAGAGCGGTCGAATTTTCACGAATTTGAGCAACGGGCGTGATTGAACCCCCCAGCGGGATTTTAGAAAAATCTCAAAAATTGACAATATTTAAGAATGTCCATTTAAGATTAATGAAACTTAAGCAGGGCGAAATAAATTGTTTAAATTTGAAATGAATAGGAGGGACAAGGGGGGCATGTGGGTCCCACCTTAAGCTTATATATATATATATATATATATATGATAGGGGGCCGAGATTTTGGTAGTGTAGACGGAGAGATGAGGCGTGAAGAGTTTCTTTATTTATTTTTATTTTCTTCTCTTCTGCGTACAGTAAATGTTATTGGTCGTCCATGTATATGTTTTCCCGCTCAAGCGTAGCTTAGCACGGTTACAATAGTGTAGGTACGAAGCGGAAGCGAAGGATAGGACGTCCCACATCGGAAACCTGAGGCCATGGAGATAGGTGCTCACTAGCATTTGTTTAGCCCGATCTACGATTTTCATTAGACGGTATAGGTATAGTTTTGTAATAGTGAAATTATGTAGAGCCAAGTAAAGGGGCTGAAAGTATATGTGTATAAGTACAATGAATACCGCTATGGTGGTATGTATGTAATTATAAAGAATTTTGTTATTACAGAAATTGTGCATGAATGAGAGAAAGCAGTGCAGTGTCGGCTCCCGAGAAAGAAAAGGTTAAGCAGGTCTGATTAAGTGTGACACCTCGCTTGGCACCGTGGTCTTGGGTTGGGGGCGTCACAATTTAGTGGTATTAGAGCAAAGGTTTAGGCATTTCTAGAATTTCCTAAACATAGATAGAGTATAAGATGCGATTCTGGAATAAATTATAAGAGATAGAAAAGTACATGTATATAAATGTATTGGCTGAATATGGATAATCCTTGTGTGTTGTATAGATGGATCATCTGAAGAAGGTGATGAGTGTTAACCAGATAAGGGTTGTCGACTACTCAGCATAAAAAGCAATGTCATGCACCAGACCAAATAAGCCTTGCTAAGAATATCGCAAGACATGGCTCGGTGTGGATGGGTGCATGAGTGCATCGAGAGCTATTTAACACTTGCGACTTCTCTTGTTGTGTGACTTTAAATTTGAAAATTCTTTCTTAGATTAAGTATTACGGAAAGTGATGAGGTAAGAAAGTCATGAATTTAGTTGGATATAGACGGAGTTTGTAAAGAGATTCTCTGTCATAGTATCTTCACTTATTAAGTTACTCAGGAAAGGATTAAAGCTGATTGAGATGACAAATACCAGTAAAGTTTTGATCAGTTAAAGAAATTACTGGGTTGATTTGTCTGAAAATTATGAAATTACATAGTTGAGTACCACCACGAAAAGATAATGAGGTGTGGATGTCTTAGATAGAAAAACAATTTTTGTTTCGTCTAAGAAATACAGTGTTTGGAGATTTGAACATGATGGAGCCTCGTTGGCTCAATTGAAAGTTATCTCGGATTTGAAACAGATGATCATATGATGATTAGAGAATAGATGCCAAGTTACAAGAAATAGAACGAGAAAGTCGAGGAAATAGAATGGAATGACTAGATAGAAAATGAGGATTTATTGTCTGAGAATAGATGAGGAGTATCAAATGTTCAAGAAGTAAAAACATAAGCTAGGCATGCGGAGGGCAAAGTACCCTTAGTTTTTCGGTTCAGGTAATAAAATTTCGAGGACGAAATTTCTTCAAGGGGGGGAGAGTTGTAACACCCCAAAATATACCATAACAGTTTTATAACATGTTTAGGGTATAAAATAAGTTAAAATTGTATTCGTTCGAAAAAAATGACATTTTTATGAAAAATGGCAAAAGCGATGAGTACTGTTACTTTGGAAATACGGAAAATTTTAGATCTCGGATAATGAAACCATCAGTTGGAATCGTCTCTGAAATCTAGCTACTGTCGAATTTCTTGATTAGAATGATCGGAATTTCACGAATTTCGAGGCGACGGGCGTTGGTGAACCACAAAAGCGGGATTTTAGAAAATCTCAAAATTGACAATATTTAAAGAATGTCCATTTAAGATTATTGAAACTTAAACCGAGACGAAATAAATTATTTCGAAGCTGAAATGGACCGAGAGAGACAAGGGGGGCATGTGGGCCCCACCTTAAGCTTATATATATATATATATGATATGGAGGAGCAAATTTTGGCAGTGGCCGAGCAGAGAGATGAGCGTGAGAGAGTTTTCTTTTCTTTTATTTTTTATTTTTATTTTCCTCTCTTATATGCTTTTGATACACGAAGTTTTGTGTCGAGTCGTTTGGGCCGTGAATGAAAGTTCATACAACCGACGAGGGCTGTGCGTGATCGCAAAGCAACGGGATTTAGTCGAGAATTGATAAGTTCGGAGAAAATCTAAGTTTCGGTATTTTCTCAAATCTAAAGCATTCGCCGAGAATTGGTCGGACGAGGCAAAGTTGATCCGTAAGTGCAGTACGTGGATACCAAAATCTTGGAGTTCCCCAGTCAAACTCCCACGGTGAGAATTTTCCCTACTTGGAATAAAAAGCCATGTAATGGCATAGGTTGTTTTCGGGGTTGGAATAGGCCGTGTGATTTAGTCTCAAGATTTTGGGACTGAATATTGGAAATTTTTAGGACTGGATTCTAGACAGTCTCGAACTGTATTGAAGGGTATAAATTAGATAAAGAATAAGAATATATATATGAATATATGATATGATATGAATAGATGAATAATATGAATATAGGAATATATGAAATGAATATATGATAGAAATACATGAGATTATGAAGTATACATTGAACTGACACATGCAGAAATACACGAATGATAGGAAAATAGTTACATGTATGGAAAGTATGGAATTAGTATGGTTTTGGGTATGGAAACTAAGATTTTAGTATGGAAATATGGGTTTTTATGGATTAGTGTGGATTTTGTATGGACTTTGTTAGACTTTAGTATGGAACTTACTAAGGTTTGTGTAGAACTTGTATGGAGGCTATGCTTTGGTGTAGAATTTGTATGGATTTTGAATTTTTGGTTTTATTCATACTTTTGGGGTGATTTTGGGATTGATTGTAGGATGGTTTTATGCTGTGTTTTTGGCATGTTTGGTGTCATGTTTGTGGCATGTTTTGTGGCCTCAATTGGGAGGATATTGTGGTCGGTGGACAAGGGTTGTTCCGAGATGGTTTCGAATTGAGGTGGTGTTTATCAGGCACATGAGGGCTCTACGGCTGCGCCGGTGCATGGAAGCCACTCTATTGCGTGGTGGGCTCAAATTCTGCGACCATGGTCACCTTGATGCGTGGGTTTCACCTGCAGTGCGTAACCCCTGCACACCTTCAAACCCGACTTCGGATGGTCACCTTCTTAAATGAACTCCGTTTGGGTGTTGGGCTACATGAAAAGCCGGGTGAGTCAATTCCAACCATACCTGTGGAGGACAGTAGGTGAATATAACCTGATGAAATCTAGGGTTTTTCTAAGTACTTGTAGATTTAAGTTGGCTAGTCATGTGTGACACTCCAGCTTTGGATGGACATAACTTCTTAATTAGAACTTCGTTTTGGATGTTCTTGAACACATGGAAAACCATTTAGTCGAGAATCCCATCCCGTATATGAGTATGATAGGTGGAACTCATCTTAGATCAAAAATCATGAAAAATAGTAAGTCTTTGCTAGTAGTAGTTATTCATGTATATAACAAGATATGAAAAATGCAAAGATACGAATAAATGATTGTACATATCGCATATAATTACCGGATGACAATAATTATTCGGGAATATGAGATACGTACTAAACATCAAATACACATGGATTGTCTACTTAGATCCTGGTAGAGGGATAGATGGACATGCCTATTAGGGAAAACAAGTCTGTAGTATACTGATCAGTTGGCCCCGTTTGGGTCATTACAGCGCCTTCGGGCCCTTATAGATGGTCATTGTCGTACAATGAGTACAATACCTTTGGGCCCTTATAGTTTCCTTTATCCACTTCTAAAGTTTATGCGGGCATGAGGACATAAAGCGAATGCCAGTATATGCACATGATTCGAAATGATAAAAGTCGACATGATATGAGAAGCATAGCATTGCTATGGTATAAAAGTCTGAAATAAAGTGTCGATGACACGAAATGTATATGATAAATAAAGTATATGAAAAGCATGAAAATGCGGTATATAGCACAGTATATGAAAATCATAGGAAAGTATAGTATATGAAAATTACCGTGAAATGAGAAAGTATATGACAAAATATGCAGTGCATGAAATCCCACATTGCTGAATGACAAACATGATGAGATTCCCTCTCGAATATGTAGTGAATGTCAATTCTATAGTCAAAGTGAATTATCTGATTAAATGTGAATCACATTACTCTTGTGAATGACAAACATGACGAGATTCCCTCTGAATCACATCGTGAATGTCAATTCTATAGTGAGAGTGAATCATCTTTGTTAAATGAAATCCCATTGCTATTGAATGACAAACAGGATGAGGTTCCCTCTCGAATCTGTCGTGAATGCCAATTCTATAGTCGAGTGAAAGCATGAAATGCAAAGTATATGTGATACAGTCGTATAAGAGAATATATGATAAAGCGATATGTAAAGATATGAATAGTATAGCATGGGTGTGTAGCCACTACATGAAAGGAGACATGATATAGGTACGAGGATAAGAAATGATATATGTAATAGTACATAGAATGTAATAAGTCATGAGCGAAAGATGAAAAGACTAGAAAGCGGGTAAAAGACATATAGAAGCATTTGCATAAACTGCAGACGATCAGTATTATTGGTGGGTCCATGTATATGTTTTCCTACAAAGCGTAAAACTTAGCACGGGTTTTAATCAGGTGTGATCTGACGGAGGCAAAAGGATAGGACATCCCACATCGACACAGGAGCCATCTCATAGATGAAAGTACTCACCGCAGCATTTTACGATCTACGATTTCGTTGGGCCCAGTATATGTATAATTTTGTAATAGTGAAATTGTAATAGAACAAATAAATGGACTCAAGTATATGTGTATAGAATATAATGAATGCCACTATGGTGGTATGTATAATGTATATGTAAAGAATTTTTGTTATTCTGAGAAATTATGCATATGAATGAGAGAAAATAAAGTGCAGTGTCGGCTGCGAGAAGAAAAGGTTAAAGAGTCCTAGTCGAAGTGTGACACCCTCAGCCATGACACCCCATCGGTCTTAGGGTTGGGGGCGTCACATGATGGGCATGGAGTCCCAGATATGCATTGTTATTATTGTTAGATGTTTGTGCTTAACATGATGTGTGATATGTGTGTTGATTTGTGTGAATAATATACATGGTGGGTGTATATGGAACAGGGTTAGAAAAATATAACCTTAGAGGTTCGAAGACAAAATGAACATGATAGTTCGAGCTTGATGCGTATTAGTGTTTGGCATTATGCACCACTAAGGAAAGGGATGAGCAGTGTAGTTCGTGATGTTAAGAGTCGATTAGTGGATTTGGCACGTACCTTCTGATTAGGCGAGATAGAAATTTAGGGGCTCTATTGCTATCTAACATGTGTAGATGGCTAGGCGAGGGGAAGAGGGCGTGGGCGGTGGGGGCGGATGTCTTGACCACCGGCTGAAGTATGAACCTTCATAGGAGCTATTGTTGTTGCATTTGCTACCCTTATGTAGGCCAGTGTTGTTCTTTGCCACCACCATACGTGGTGCGAGTGGGAACGAAGTCAGTAACCTTTAGAGGTTTGAGGCACATCATCCTTCGGCCATTAAGGGAGGAGGAGACCCGATGGTGGTGGGTCATTGTTTCCGATTAGGCAGAAGACTTATGCTCCTCGAGTGTCTCAAGGACGGGGCCACGGCTATCAAGGCCAAGGCTAGACCAGGACTTCTAGTCAGTCAGATGATATGTTATTACTGTTAGCAGCTTGGATATATGAAGCGGGATTGCCCTCAAATGCGGGGATCCCAAAGTTATGGGACGGCCACGATCCCGGTCATAGAGTGGACGGTAGCGGACATAGTTTGTTCCTTCGCGTGCGAGCGGAGGGACGATATTAGTCTCGGGTGTTGCACGGGCTCCTACGCTACCTGAGAATAGGTCAGAGAGGCCATGGTATGGGTAGAGGTCGACGGGCTTTCGGAGCGGGCACTTGGGGACTAGGGGTTTGTCTACGTGTGATGCAGCGGATTGGGCTTGCGGGATTAATTACGTACGCGAGTGCGTTTAAAGCTCACAAGAGTGTTGTTTAAATTCGGATGCATCATATTCTTGCTTATTTCTGCATCTTGTGTGAATGTTTTGGGCTTAAAGGTTAAATACTTGGGAAAGTCGTTACATGTGAGTTCTCCCCTAGGGATTAGGGTGAGGATTGATCAGATATGTCGGGATTGTGAGTTAGAGATCTCAGGGATCCACGCTCCTGATGGACCCTAGGAGTCGTGCATATCGGAGTTCGATATCATCTTAGGATGGGTTGGTTGTGACCCATAGAGTGAAATATTGATTGTGATCGTAGGTGGGTTATCGCCTACACACAGGACGTTATTGTGTTACGTTTTAGAGGGAGAAGCATGATGCTTTACCCCATACCGTGCATGACTCCAGATGGAGTGGACAGTTGATGGGTTGGCTGGCCTTACTGCAGGATGAGGATGCGGGATTTGAGTACACCTCGGGTGGTTTGCGAGTATGAGGATGTCTTTACGGATGAGCTGATAGGGATTACCTTCGCCGCAGGGATGTGGACTTTATCATTGAGTTACACTGCTGATGCGTTGCCCATTTCTGACTCCTCTGAGGATGGCCTTGGTTGAGGTGCGAGGAACTCGAGTCCAGAATTGTTGGACAAGGGTTTTATTAGATCCAAGCACTTCACCTTGGAGTGCTCGGGTTTTTGTTTCTAGGAAGAGGTCGAGTAAGTGGAATGATGCGTATTGAAGGCATTCCGGGAATTGAAAAAGGAGGCTTCTTCACGGCTCTTTGACCCGATGATGCCAGCGAGGCCCGAGAGGTGCGCGATGTGCTATGATACCAGAGACCAGGGCCCGGGATGTGTCTTGATGCGATTCGGAAGGGTTATAACATGGTTCGAGATAGTTAAGAGAATCATTAGCCTGATTACCACACACATGACTTGGAATTAATGACCATAGTCTTTGGCTAGATTTAGCACCACTTGTTATATAGTGAGCAGGTTTGAAGTATTTTAGACATAGTCCCAACATATATTTCACCAGTGGGACCTCAATATGAGAGACAACACATATGGATATGAGAAGTATCTGGAGGACTATGAATTCACTTTGCATTCCCATCACAGTAAGAGCGAATGTAGTGGGCGATGCGCTTTCCGGTTGGAAGTCACGGGATTACTAGCTAGTGTAGTTTCGGGGTGGCGGTGCTCGGGGCTGTGGGACGGTTTGGGCTGCGATGCGATTGATCAGGCTCAGGGAGTGCTAGGGAGTTTGGTAGCTACGCTATCCCTACTGAGTAGGGTGATGGAGTCCCAGTCGGGACCGGAGATATCTTCTATCCCGGGGGCGGGTGCAATCGGGTATGGTGGTGGGCCGTCCACATAGATGGTAGTCTTCGATAGGACGTCAGGTGGGTTCCTACTGGACCGAGTTCCACTGCCTCCCGCTATTGGTAGACTCAAGTGGCACGAAGATGTACCGAGATCTTCGTTGCCAATATTATTGGATCAGAATGAAGCGACACATTGGAGATTTTATTTGACGATGTTTCATGTGTCAGCAGGTCAAGGCTAAGCATCGTAAGCCGCAGGCTACCCAAATATTGTGGCGTAAATGGGAAACAAGCGTAGAGCATGTCACTACGGATTTGCGGACCCGCTGCCACTGACACAACGAAGGCATGATGCCGTATGGGTTATGCGGACCTGGCCACCAAGTAGCACACTTTCAACAAAGGCGGATGACCCTTCACATCGAGGAATTCTAACGGCTGTATATTCGTGACATTATCCGCTACATGGAGTGGCACTCTATCAGACGTACGTGATCCTAGGTTTATGGCACACCCTGGGAAGAGTTTCCAAAAGGCCATGAGGACAATAAAGGAGATGAGCAATCGCTTTTTTTAATCCACGTGACGAAGGGTCCGTCTGAGAAGCATCGTGTGTTTTATAGGACATGCTGTGAGCATGCGTCTTGGATCTTAAGAGTAGCTAGGAAGAGCACTTACTCCTGGGACCTCGCTTACAACAATAGTTCACTGCTGAGTATAGATGGCACCCTATGAGGTTTATATGGGAGGCCATGTCGATCCCCCGATTCGTCGACAGAGGTGGGAGAGAGTTCCATCACCGGTCTCTGGATTCGACAGACACCTCTGGTAGCTGGCTTGATACGTAAGCCGCCTTCTTAAGGCTCAAAAACCTCGCAAAGAGCCACGCCGAGCGCACGACGCTCAACCTCTAGAGCCTGAGGTGGGCAATCACGCATTCTCGGCTGCGATGCCCAAGAGATGAGTGATCGACTGGGCAAGCGAGGGAAGCAAGGCCGAGGTATATCGAGCCCTTCGAGGTACCCGAGAGGGTGTAAGCAATAGCTGCATACTCCATTACGCTACCACCGAAGTTTATCGTGTGTCCATGAGGTGTTCCACGCTCCATGTCTCTGGCATAACGCGATCTAAATTCACGTAGTCGATTGGGTAGTGGATTATCATGATACATATGGGACCTTCGAGGAGGGACCAACGCGTATCTTGGATAGCCGGGATCAGGTTTTGCAACGCAAGACCGTGAGGCTAGTGAAAGTGCTCGCGGCAACAATCGGTGTGAGCCGAGGAGGTAGCTCGGGGAACGCGAGGACACAATGCGAAGTCACCTATCCTTTCTATTCGAGGATTTAGTTGCGCGCTGCCTAATATTGTTCAATATTGGAACTATTAGAATGACTATTGACATATGCAGCTGTGTTTCAGGTGTGTTATATGTGAATTTCGGGATCTAAATTCTATTAAGGAGGAAGAATGTAAAACTCCGTGTACCATTTTTCTAAAAGAGTAAAATCCAATTTTAGTTGAAAACTCGAAATTTTCTAGATTTCGATGATGAAACCCGACCACCGTTGAATTCAAATCACGAAATCTGGCTACCTCCGTCGACCACGTATTCCGAGACAAATAATTTAATGCTGAATCGGTGTCAAGGACATGGTCTTAGACATGTGGTGCATCAGGTGAATGGCTCCACATTGAGCCAAGTGTCAAGTAGAGGAAATAATGGGAATTATATAACAAGAAAAACAATAAATAAATAAATAAAGGAAAAAAAAAAGAAAAAAACAAAAGAAAAGTCAAATAAAAGGAAAAACAAACGAAAGAGAGAGGCAGTGTGGTGCATGGGAGACAGGAGAAAAGAGAGAGAGAAAGGAAAAAATTTTTCACTTCTCTCTAAGATCTATGGAAATCAGATCGTAGGTTTTCGTCTGAGCAAAAGACAAAGTTGGTCGACGCATCGAGAGATATGCGTGGGTACCAAAATCTTGGAGTTTTGTCAAACTCCACGAGGTAGAGAATTTTCTTACTTGGGTTATTTTTAGCCTAAAGGCCATGTAATGGCTTGGGGTTTTTTTTTTAGAGCCTTGTGAGTGGCCGTAAATTTAAGTCCCAAATTTTTGGAACTGAGTGTAGGAATTTTTATGAATTTGGACTGCTGACAACCGGCTAAATTTTCGATTGTTTTAGGACAACTGGGCCGTAATTTTCGATTGTTTTGAAAAACAAATCGAACATGATTTTCGGGACTATTTTCGAGTAGTCTCGAACTGTGTTGAGGTTTGGTTTTAATCCCAGGACTGATGTATTTGGATTTTGTGGTGTGTTTTGGTATCACAGTAATTTGGTGACGAACCATGAAGGGACCAAGAGGTGCCCTGTTTTATGTGAGTATGAGATTTGGGCCATTTTGTGTGTTGTTGTTGGAAAAATAAATAATATGCTGTTATGTGTAAAATTCATGTTAATATGTGCTTGCGTGATGTATTAACATGGAAGTTATGATAAATGGAAATTATATGTAGGAAATTCGAATTTATTAATGTCAGATATACCGATTACATGTAAGACACATAGCATGAAATGATTATTATCCGCATTTCATATGCAATGTGGATATCAACATATCGGGTGTGTGTGCATGGGTATGGTCATTCATCGCTGTTAATGATTGGGTAGTGAGCTCGTACTTTGGACGACGTCCAATCAATGTCTCACGATTTAAAAACATAAAAGTGAAATATAATTAATGTACTGGGCGCGTAGCAAGAAGGAGGTCGTTAATCCCCTCAGCTGAAAAGCCTGGAACATGGGTGTAAGAGACTCGCGGTGTGAAACGAAAAGTTCTGTATGGGTGTAAGAGACCCGCGTAGTAAGCCAAAAAGTTCTATTGCCCAAAGAAGACACACGCACATGGCTATCACATAGATTTCGAAAGCTATGTGATGTGAGTAGGATCGACTGGGATTAGTCGCCCATCACTCAGACAAGTACCGGTGAGCCGGTAAGGGCTTGGTATATGTGTGTGTCATTGGTACTACCGGTGAGGGTTTTCACGCTTGGCATCTGCATGTGTGAGGGAGTTGGGGTCAGGACTCGGGTTATGGGCATGACGAGTCTCGTCTCATGCATGACATGAAATATTCCATATAGGATTGCATTATTTATATGGAATGTGATTGGACGTTTTCATAGTTGCTATCAGATGCGCATTTTAAAGTGAGTAGCCCTTGTAGATAATTTTTCTATCAGCATTGCTCCATCGTGGGACCCCTTCTCGTGTACAAGGTGTAATAGGAGACGACGCCCGACGAGACATGATTACGAAGAAGGCCGATGTACTCGATATTACTTTGTAAAAGTAATTTATATAAAAAGAATTGTGTAATTAAATTCTTTAGGACTATTGTTTAAATAGTCTGCATGTAATTATGTGGTAAGAGGGTCGTGATCGCACTCTTACTGACCGTAATTGCGTTTTATTTTTATATTTTAGATTTAAATGTGAATTAATGGATCCCAAGAAGGAACGTATATCGGGGGATATGGACGTATCGACCCTCAGGTCAATACTACTATGAGACTCGATGGGGGTATGATTATATTGTTATACGTTGTATGTCGGTAGAGCTCCCGTAACAAAGGAGACTCTCGCTCTCGCTTAGAAAATATGGACCCGGAGCAATGGGACACAACAAGATAGAGTCGTAGTCACCCGAAATCCATAGGAATTCCGCGGTTGATCGCTGTCGCCAATCTGACTGGATTCGGGGTGGTGTCACACTTGCTCTAGAGGATTACCTGCATTCTTATTTTTCCATGAAAAGTTGGGATGGTTCTTCCACCCCGGATTGTAATTTTTACTATATGGATTGAAGTTATGGTTTTGAGGGAACTTCACCATATATTGAGCTTGTTCAATAGTCAAATCTCCCATGGCATTCATCATTAGGCACTGAGACGTGGGATGAGGTCCATGACATTGCTCGCATGCAAATGGGCTTTCTTCAACTTTATGCACAGATAATCGAGAACCTAATTGTTGAGAAGCTTGGAGAGTGTAGACACTTGAGCAGATAAGTTTTTGAACATGCCTAAATAAAACACCCTAGCTGGTTTCTTCAGTACTGCTCTCTCAACTGGCCATTAACAATCATTCAAGGCTATGTTCTCAAGAATTTGATAAGCCTCCACTTCGTTCTTCTCCATAATCACTCCTCCAGTAGAAGCATCAATAAGAGTCCTAGTGGGACGACTCAAACCATTGTAGAAATGATGGCCTTGCATCCATTTGGTGAAACTATGATGAGGGCATTTTCTCAACAAATCTTTGAATCTCTCCCACACTTCATAGAATGACTCTCCTTCATACTGATAAAAGCTACTGATGTCAATTTAACTTTGCCGCTTTTGGTGGTGGAAAGAATTCAGCCGTAAATTGCTCGATAAGTCATCCCATGATGTTATCAACTGGCGGTTCAAATGAGCCAATGCTCGGGCTTCATCCTTAAATGAGAATGGGAACAATCTAAGTCGAATAGCATCATCCCTCACCCCATTATATTCCACTCATATCACACACCTCCAAAAATTAAGATATGAGCATTCTATCTCATGTGCGAGCTCGCGGAGCTGGATTCTCATAGCAACTGAGAGTGATGGACTCAGCTCGAAATTTGCTCGCCGATTGCTAGTCTCCTAATCACAGGTGGAGTAACTGCAGACGGGTGACCATAATCTCTGATATGTGGCAACATACTATCCATATTTGTCGCATCAGGATATATACTACCTCCTCTAGTCGAACCAACATCATCGTCTCTATTTTCTTCTATTGGTCCCATAGGTAGCTGTTCCATTCTAGCCGCTTCTCTCTTGTCCCTCAGAATTCTTTTCAAAGTTCTCTCGATTTCAGGATCCAATGGAATAAGATTTTCAGCAGGTTCCCGTTGCATACAACCTAACGTACCTGCAAGCAAAACAAAGAAAAATAAAGTATAAAAAATTAAATCAAAATAAATGTTTGAAGTACCAAAGAAGTTCTTAGTGTTGATATTAGCATAAACACCACGAATAACAAAGTAAATCCCCTAAGCAATGCGCTTCAAACTTGATGTTACTTATGCGATTGTGTTTTCTTGTGGATGTGCAATAAAGAGTGCAAATGGCCTAATCGTGCAAGTATACCCTCGTCAAGTAATATAGTGTACTCAAGGTACCTGATTCGAACCACATGGAAACCTTAATCGTAGTACATGCTAAGTACCAAAATTATAATACTTCTTTAATATTCAAACTAGCAATCGTGATGGCTATGGAACTAAAAGCGGATTAAACTATTACTAATGCAACTGTGCGCTCAGATGTAAGAATGATCAAAATGGTGCAAAGAGGTTGTGGTGTCGGGTGTTGTCGACGTCCCACTATGTACGTCATAGCCTCTATTCCATTATTTAGTATACATATTCTCTAAGGCGGCTCTTATCTATTGTAATTAAAGCTTTTCTCAAGGTCATTTAACCTCCTTTTACCACTAGGTTTCTTTCTCATTGGCTCAACCCTAAGTAGTAGAGTTGCATGGAATGCAAAGAACTCCTAAGCCTCCTAATTATTGATAATCCTATATTATCAAGTTTATTAGGTCAACCTAACTATGTCTAATTCTTCATTCACTTCTCAAATCTTACAAAGAACCACTCACATATTAAGATTGATCATAAATTAATATGTTGATTTCATCCAAGCATGAGTTAATGGTAAAACAAATATATAAGATAATGGAATTATAAAAGGCTAACACTTTAATATAGTATCCATGTCCAAATCTCTACCAACACCCTAAACCACGAAATTAGAACCTCATTATGTTCTGTTCCAATACAAATGAAAAGCAAGACATAATAATAAGAATAGAGAAAACTTCAATGATCGAGGGAATGACGATCTCCCGGATTCTTCAAGTCTCTCTCTTTAAGATCAGCCTTCAAGTCTTCTTTCCTTTGTTCCAAACTCCATTTCCTCAAACCCTAGCACTGCAAACGATTTTTGAACCCCCTAAATTGGATTCTCCCGTTCATTTTATTGCTTTTCCAAGAGAATAGGTTTGTTAAGTCTTTCCCGTAATGTCTCGACGTTGGGGCGTCGCGATGTTAGGCTGATTTCTGTACCAATCTTCTCTAGGATTCATGCAAGGCTCCATTTCCAGCATTTTTCAGTATTTCTCCTACAAAAACCCAATAAAACTAAATATTAGAAAAGTAATCAAAACATGTCATATATAAATGAAATCGATCTCGAATCTCGCTAAATCCCGAGTTTGTAATGAGTGTTTTTGGGCACTCATCAATAACATCCACAATCAACTAATAATTTGTTTGTCCAACTAAGACGATGATTGATGAGCGGTAGAAGCTTGGCTGCCAATAGGATAGTTCGAGTCACCTATTGAAGACTGAGCAACAATTCTAAGTCTTTCTCTTGTCCAGGTTGCTAAATGGAAAAACACATAAAAATAGAGTTATACTCATCCACAAATTAATATTTGATCCACAAATAAATATATAGTAAGACAAATATCAAATAAAAACTTACATTAGTCATGCATGTTCCATCATATGCCATGAACACCCCAAACCCAATAGGCACATTTAGGCCTGCATTCCTTCCGCACTTCAACCCTTCCTTCCCTATGAACCTACCATTTCTTCCTATTCTAGTAGTGTATTATACCTCCGTCAGTCGATGAAGAGCCAGCTTGACTTGATGAAGGTGGTGCCCTATTTTTTCTTGGTTTATTTCTAGGTCTTTTAGGGGTAGGCTCCACAACCTTATCTTATTTGTACATTCTCGTGTGTTGCTTTGATTAACACACACTACAACTCATCTAAATATTGTGCTTAACAATAACCTCCCATATCTCTTGTGTGGTTTCCTGTGGGGATCTTTTCTCCCATTTTTCTCGGTCTACCTGTCCAATCTTAATGGCTGGGGTCAAGTTGTTGCTCAATCCTTGGCCAATGTCTCTCACCTACACAAGGGGGATGGAACCTGAATAAGCTCTAAGGTATGCCTCCCTCTTATAACAATCATCCATAAAGTCCTCAACATTCATAAGAGAGAGAAACAAAATACAAGAAACTGCATGGCAACAAGGTATGTCACTCATATCCCATTTACTGCATGTGCAAGTTCTACGACCCATGTCTATTATAAGGCAATCCATCTTATGAGTCACTTGGAAAATAAAGTTGCCGGAAGCACGTGGAAGCAATTAGTAGCTTCTTTTTCCTTATCTAACTTTGCTTGTATTCTTGGCATAACACAAAAGTCGCTTTCTCCATCTCGCCTCTTCATCACCACCTTTGTATTGTGGTTGTTATGATATCTTCCAACATATATATCGATGCTCGGTTCTGCACATTAATTATATACTCATTGAAGGTTTTAGCAAGGTTGTTAACAATAACATCACCCTTATGTCCCGTTCCCCTCAAAACGCCTTACGTAAGACTTTGGGACGGCCTTTAAACTCCAAAGAATCAAAGATGATTTAAATTTTCAATTTCATCCAAGGCTTCATTATAGTCTACCATGTTATATGCTCGCTACCTTCCAAAAACAAAGTAATTTGTTTTCATCCCTCTTTGAATGACTCAGGTCCATCGGGCAAAACGTGCCCGACACAATGTTTATGTTCAAGATAGAAGCACTGCTTGCACAACATTCACAATTAATTCGAACATAAAATAAACAAAACAATATCAGCTATCTAATTGTCAATATATACAATATCTAAAAAGTTAATGTAGACATTATGATTACATATCACTTGATGCTCATCAGAGATGACTGCAACCCCATTACCTTCATGCAATGCCAAGCACTTCTAAAGCTCAATGAAGAACCATACCTAAGAATCAATATTTTCTACCTCCACAATTGCCCATGTTATGGGGTACATCTGATCATTACCATCCCTCCCCACAGCCGCCACTAATTTTCCACCAAGAAAAGTCTTCAAGAAACATGTATCAATACATATGATCTTCCGACAACCTTCTAACCACCCTTTTTTTAGTCCATCAAAACAAACAAACAACCTATGAAAACTCGGTGGAAATGTTTTCGACATGGATTTGCTACCAATAACAAAGTCTCTACTGCAATATTTACAGCCTAAATACCTTCCAAGTCATATAACGGTTCGCATAAACCCATGAAGCATTCTATGTGCATAATATTTAAACTTATTTACAAGAGGGTTCTTAATACTCACCTTGTATGCTCTCCTAATAGTCTCAATAATTTCATTTGCAGGCCAATGGGGTCTTGCCTTAAACACTTCCAAAAACTGCTCAACTAGCCATGTTGACTTCATTTGCTTGTTATGTAAGATTTTCATAAAGTGGGCTCTATTAATTGAAATTAACCGATTTAATCGGGTCTAATTGCGAGACATATGATTCTTATTAATTAAATACGGGCTGGTAAGTGTGTGGGTCGAGTACGGCCCGCCCGTAATGAGGGCCCGTGGTCAGAACTCTATAAATTAATAGCTCAAGTCCCTCCCAAACCCTAAGGATACGTATTTTTCAGACTCACATACAGATTCAAGAGAAATACTTTCTCTGATACGTGAGAGGCATTCTCATTGAGCCAGTGTCAATAATCTGGGGGTAAGGAGAAGATCTCGAGATCATTCTTGCGTCTTCGCCGATTCCGCATCAAGCCAATCACGGATTCCAAATCGCATTCAATTTTCGCTCTCTATTATTATGCTTTCAGATTCTAACATGGTGATCTAGGTAGATTGAATCGTATCCTGGCGCTGCATCGTGAGCCAACCATGGATTAGAATTCAAAACATAAGGAATCGAGAATTTTATTTTTGTGTGGTTTTATTAAAATCGCTTCGTCAGCCGAGATTTTCTTCAAATCAAAAATTAAAATTTTTTGCATATTCGGGAATCTACTCAACGAGACGATCGGGACGGCGGTGGCACGTCGGGCCGGAGGTGGCCGCACGCGCCTCACGCGCCACGAGCCGCCACGCGCACGGGCACGACGGCTGGCTGGCTGACACGCGCCTAAACCAACCCCAACGACTACCGACGTCGCTGACTCGCCACCGCCCAACCCGCCCGCCCTATCCGCTGGCCCGGCCAAACCGGATGTCGACGCCATGTCAGTCATTTATGACCCGGCCCGAGCCCGACCGGACAAGGACTCGACCCGGCGTTAACCCGACCGGGTCAATCCACAACCCGATTGACCCGACCGGCCAACGCCACGACCCGCTTTTCGACCGACCGGCCAATCCAATAATCCAATAACCCAGATTGACCCAACCCGGCCAACGATCCACCGTCTGCGCCACGCGCTTCCACGCACTTCCACACGGCCGAAGCCTTTCCGTGGTCGCTGAGGGCTGCAGATGTCTTTCTTTCTTTTCAGCGATCTTGATATCTACGCATTCGCGACCGAGATTCTCTACAATGTGGTATATTTATTCTACATGTTCTTCAAGCTTCTTTACAGATATGAAAATGCGTATAGAACCCTGATATGTACGCCTAGAAATTAGGTATTTTTACGTAGTTTCAGATTTCTGGTTTCGAAATACATATGGTAGCTAACATGTATATCACGCATAAGGACTACGTATAGAGTGTAATTCATCGACTAATAATGAATTAAACAAGATAATCAAGCATTACATATATATATTGAATGTGATACATAAAGTTTATATCCCCGGGTATGAGAGATTTTCAAGGATTCAATCACCAGGACTCACAAAGTGGCGCACTCGATCGGTTCAGAAATATCGCCTCTCATATCAGGCGGATGTCTCCTGCTTTATTACGTGATCATACTCCCAAAAGAGGTGATCCTGTTAGTTCACGGAGGGATACATGTATGGCATGTGCTTGAGAAATGATCGATCTTAGTGGTTCATAATCTAAAGGTGGTGATTTCAATAAAGATTAGAATACGCTCGCCGGTCAGTTGCTACGTGGGAGAGTGTACAATCGCATGTCATATTTTCTCGCCTAAAGGTGATTATGCGATGATGTATGTAATTTTCTGCATGAAGATTCACATGATGCCGATTGTATTGTTTTGTTTTGTTTTTTCAAATAATTTTTCGTGAACGGCAATTCCATTTCACCGAGGTCCTTACCGATTGGAATTCTTAAGAAATGGAAAGAGGACTTTCTATTTGGAATGGAGCCGGCGATGTTCACATTGCTCTTGCTAATGGATAAGCCGGCAGATATCACAAATACCAGATTAAGCCGAAAATGTAATTATGCTACCTGGGAAAGGAGCAATCGGATTTGCTTATTGACAATGAAGAAATCCATTCAAGAACACTTAAAAAGTGGTTTACCAGTTGACTGTACTGCTAAGGAAATGATGGAAGCCATAGAGGCTAGAAATCGAATTTCATCTAATGCTGAGGTTGGAACACTTCTCCAAAAGCTCTTCAACATGAAGTATGATGGTACTGCTGGGGTTAGAGATTATGTCCTCAGGATGGTAGACCTAAAGACGAAGCTTCAAGCTCTTAATGTTACCATTCCTGATGCTTGCATCGTGCATCAAGCCCTAAACACCCTTCCACCTGATTTTGGGATTATAAAGACAATTCCTAAGATGAGACTCGTCAAGCACGACTTAATAGCAAGGGTGGTGGCGTATGAAGAGAAACTTAAGAAGGAGAAAGAGCATATGGCCTTATATGCTGCTAGTCTCATAAGAGGAAAAAAATAAGAAGTTCAAAAGTCGTGCACTCATAAAGGTGCTCAAGAACCACCTAATAACTAACACAATACGGGTCCAAAGAAGACATTCTTGAAAAGGATGATCAGCCGCTTCTTTGCAAGAAGAAAGGTCACATGAAGAAAGAGTGTGCAAAATTTAAAGCTTGGATGTCCAAACGTTGGCTTACAGGTAATGATTCTTTAACACTACTGCGGAATCCAACCTGACCAAGCACCATCCGCTTCGTGGCTCGATACCGAGCAACTAATCATGTTGCATTTACCATACTGTGGATTCATAAACCGAGGAAGCCAAACAAGGATGAATCAAAGCTCACCGTGGGAAACAACGAAGGCTGATGTCTGGAGATGTAATCTCAATTTAGATTCTCGTTTTAAATTGATGTTGAAAGACACTTTTATGTACCTTCCTTTAGACTCCGAATTTAGTTTCCGTGATCGTGCTCGATTCATATGATTATTCTTTGAAATTAAAAGCAATGTTATTTCAATATTTAATTAAATAAGGTCGGTGTCACATATGTCCAACTGACATATTGCATTGTTTATCTCCCAATGACATATAATGCCGCTATACGCAATAAAAGTTGTTTCTAAGAGACCATTACCTAAGGAAGAGTCTTATGTATCATATATAACGGCTCGCCATATCTCTAAGGATAGAGTAGAAAGGTTGATAAAGCACTAACATCCCGCCCGCTCTAAAAATGACTTGGGATATGCGTAGATTGTCGTGAGGTAAAATGACCAAGATAAGAAAGAAAACCGCAAATCCGTAGTTCCGATCATCGAAGTCATTCACACCGATATAAGTGGACCTTATACTAAGAACCTCAGGTAGAAATTTATTTCATCACATTTATTGATGACTATTCTCGATATGGTTATTTGTACTTGATTAAAGAAAAGTCCGAGTCTCTTGACAAGTTCAAGATTTTTCTGGACCAAGTCGAGAAACAAGCTTGGGAAAAGTCATAAAGGTTGTTAGATCCGACCGAGGTGGAGAGTATTATGGCAAGCATGGCGATGCGGACAAATTTTAAGGCCATTCGCCAAATACTTAGAGGATTCGATAGTGGCGCTTACTATGCCCGGGAGTCTCGAGCAAAATGGTATAAATTAAAGGCGCAATCGCATTTTATGGAAATGGTAAGGAGTATGATTAGTAGGACAAATTTACTTCGCTTTCTATGGGGGTGAAGCTTTGAAAACATTTTGTACATTTTTTAATCGTGTACCTACAAAAGTCGCTCCATCGAATTCAAAGTTATGGATCAGCGTAAGCCTAGCTTAAACCATCTTGCTCGGGATGTCCCGTGTGCGAAGTCAGATAATCCAACATTAAGTAAGTAAGTCGACTCGTGAACCACTCGATGTTACTTTGTATCTTACCCGAACATTCGAAGGATATCTGGGCTCTATAATCCCAATGGAGGCACAAGAATCGTGGAATCACGTACAGCCAAGTTTTGGGAGTTTGATGTGGCCGAAGAAAGTGGTCGTCACGTACTATCGAGGATGATAAGATGGTAAGTAATGTGGTATCTTTATCTCCTCCCATACGCATAATCGCGGGAACTCCCACACACCATATCAACCTCGTTGAGGACTCTGATCCTCGTCGCCGAGACAGCTCCTAATGAAGTTCATCAAGGCTCGTGCGTGGATGTGGCTATTACTACTCCAAAGAAGAGATCCACTAGTGGGTAGACGATCACTATACCACCGACTATTTAGTCTATAGGAGAGCAAGACTACGATATCTGCCTGCGGATCGGGATCCAATAACTTATGAGGAAGTCATCTCCGCGAACCGTGGTCGATGCAATGAGAGATGAAATTCAATCTATGAGGCATAATGGAGTTTGGGAACTTATCAATTACCGAAGGTCACACCATCGGGCCGCAAATGGGTGTATAAGACTAAAAGGGACCATAAAGGAAAGATTGAGAAGTTTAAAGCCGCATCAGCCAAAGGTTTCACTCGTGAGAAGGAGTAGACTATGAAGCAACCTTTTTCTCCTGGCCTCTTCTAAAGATTCTTTCGTAGTGATCATGGCATTGGGCTGTTCATTTCGATATGGAGTTACACTATATGGATGTTAAAACGCTTTCTCAATGGAGACCTTAATGAAGAAGTCTATATGATGCAACCCGAAGGTTTTGTGGCAAATGATTCAGGTACACTTGTATGTAGACTGAAAAAGTCTATTTATGGTCTCAAGCAAGCTTCTAGACAATGGTACTTAAAGTTTCATAGTGTTGTTGCTTCATATGGTTTTCGCAGAACAAAGTGTATCAATGTATATACCGTAAGGGGTCGCGGGAGGAAATTCATTTTCCTAATACTCTATGTGGATGATATCCTCGCCATAGCGCGACCTTGGTTTACCGCATGAGACAAAGCTTACGTCGTCGTTAATCTCGATATGAAGGACTCAGAGGCTTCTTTGTCTCGGGCGCTGGTGATTCACAGAATCGCTTCGACTATCGGTTTATCTCGTAGGGCATATGTTGATCGTATTCGTAAAGATTCAACATGCACAATGTAAGCCAGAATTGCTCCCGTCTCTCAGAAGGTGATAAGTCGAAATCTGGTCACAATGTCCCTATCCGGGATATCGAGAAAGCCCAAACGAAGCATCGCACCCATGCCACAAGACTCGTGAGTATTATGTATGCTCAAGTATGCACTAGACCAGATATTACGCTTGCAATAGGACTTCTAGGCGCATATCACCAAATCCAGACACGATCATCGGGTTGCTGCCAAGAAGGTTAGCGAGGTACTTAAAGAGGACAAAAGACTATATGTTGATTTACAAACATGTTCAGACCTACCCAATGGGTATTCTGATTCGCACTTTGCTACCGTCGATGAAAGAAGTCAACAACAGGTTGCATCTTTGCCAGCAGGAGGTGCGTGACATGGAAAAATGAGAAACAAATCAATAGCATCCTCCACCATGCAAGCCGGAGTTCGTAGCATGCCACCCACTACTCAAGCACTCGTTCGAAACCTCATTAAGTGAGTTAACCGTGTTTGATTTTGTGGATAGGCCTATACAATTAATAGACACACTCGCAGTTGTTGTTTATTAACAACAGAGGTCTCAAGGGGTCTAAGCACATGGAGGTCAAGTACCTGACTATAAAGGAAAAAGTTCAAAATCCAAGTGATTATCATAAATGAGCACATATCAACGTATGATATGATCATAGACCGCATCCAAAGGCCTTCGCCTTCCTTGTGTATTCGACGACATGTCATTAACATGTGGGCTTAGAGTATCATGGGATACTGTAAATTAGTGGGAGCTATTAAGTTTTATGTTGCTCTTATGAAGGTTGAATCCAATTTCATTACATTTGTAATAATTGAATTCAGACAATCCTGCGATTCAATAAGGCGCATATTTCAGGAATGTAGATTTATCAAGTCGAAAGTACAAATAATTGTTGAAAATCTCGAGGCATTGTGTAAACCTTGAGTACGTGCTATGGGGCATTCTTCGCATTAGCCTTAATAAAGATGTTTTGTTACACATAAAGTAAAGTTACCTATCAAGGTAACACATATATGTGTTCGCTTGAACCATGATGGATATTCCCTTCCGTGACACACTAGCTTCAGGACAATTTAAGGAGAGAGAATTTGACTAACAAAATGGATAACACATGAAGTATCACTCATTATGAAGTATTGTCCATTTAACACACTACCATATCAATCCATATCGCAAAGTTGAAAGCACTCGTGACCATAGCGGCCTCGTACGAGTACATGCGCTTACCGCCATGATTCAGTTGTTCGAGACTTTAAGGGATGGGATTGACTATTAAGACACCCTAGACTCAATATAAAGGTGTGCAATACGCTTTGTTTCACTAATATCGCCCAAGTGGGAGAATGTAAGATTTTCATAAAGCGAAGCTCTATTAATTGAAATTAACCGATTTAATCACCTAATTAAGCGAGACATAAGGATTCTTATTAATTAAATACGGGTCAGTAAGTGTGTGGCCGAAGTACGGCCCGCCTGCAATGAGAGGGCCCGTGGTCAGAACTCCATAAATTAATAGCTCAAGTCCCTCCTAAACCCTAAGGATACGTACTTTTTCAGACTCACATACAGATTCAAGAGAAATACTTTCTCCGCCACGCGGTAGGCATTCTCATCGAGCCGTTGTCAATAATCCGGGTAAGGAGAAGATCTGAGATCATTCTTTCGCGTTCGCCGATTCCGCATCAAGCCAATCATGGATTCCAAATCACGTATTCAATTTTCAGTTTCTCTCCATTATTATGCTTTGTATTCTAACATGGTGATCTAGGTAGATTGAATCGTATCCTACATGTTAGCCTCCATATTTATGTTACAACATTGCTCACCATCAATTGATTTAAAAACAAAACAAGCCCTTCATGAGTCCTAAGATGCGTACTGTAACGCCCCATCCCCTGCTTAAGCGGATGAGGGGACGCCACACGGGACTGAGACTTCTTAAGCTAGTTTTCCGACATTGGTGGGCCAGGTTCAAAAACATGATATCATAATAATTTAAAACTTGTAAAGCTACCATCGTAGTAGTGTTTAAATTGTTCTTTACATATATTGGAGTCTCATTTACTTGTACTTACACAAGTTCCACTATTACAAAATTTTACATAAACATTTCAAAAACAAATTCATGGACCTACATAAAAAAGACTCCTAATGTTGTGTTGGCCCTGGCGAATGTGGAATGTCTCGACGACCGCATCTACATGGACGAACACCCATGCTGTTTATAGCTTGAGCGAAAACATATAACATAAAATGACCACATGGAGTAGTCCTTAATCATAGTATACATATAACTTAATTCATATATCAGAGTTTTCACATCTCTCGTAGGAGTACATAATAGAAATCTTGTAACATAAAGTACCTATAGGTACACTACGAACATAACTGACTATTTTCAATTTCATATCTCATATATCATATTATTCATGTACACAAGATATAAGTATTTGCTCGAACAACCGACATAACAATGTGAATGAGAGGGACACAACACACAGTACCAAGGAATCCAGATAAGATCAATAGAGGTGCAGGCTAATAAACGTAGACGTGCTTTGTAACACCCCCCGAAATATACCCTACGCTTCTGACTTGTTTAGTATACAAGTTAAACAAGAATTTTCGAAATAAAACAAGATACCCTAAAAAAAAGGACACACAAAAACAAGGTAGTCACTGTGAATTTACTCACTGAGTACCTAAGTACATAAGAGTAGAAGATGAGAGGCCAAAATACAATAAAAGGAAATTGAAATATAAATGGCCAAGAGTGTGAAGGCCAAAAAGCAAATAAACAAAGTTAACCCAAAAAATGCCTAGTTTCAGGCCAAACAAGGCCTAAGAAAATCGGGATTATAAAGACCAAATTGGTCTCATTTGTGAGGGAGCAAATCGCAAGGAGAGAAGAGAAGGAGAAAAGAGAGAAGAAGAGGAAGAAGAATAAGATGGAGGAGATCAAGCAAGCCAAGGTATGGAACTTTGGATTTTTGTATGGAAACTAACTTTGGCTATGGATTCTAAGAGATTATGTATGAATTGCCATGCTTGGTTGGTTAGTAGTTTGTCCCCAAACATGGGGTTTTGCTAGGGTTCCATCTTAACCCAAAATTTATGGAAATTAAGGTGGGTAAAATCCCATATGGCACAAGATGATTATAGAATTCCTCTTTTAGATTGGATTCAAGGTTAAATGACAAGTAATTGAGCTAGGGTTTAGAATAAACCCTAACAAATCCTTGAGTTTGAATTATGTATGGGTTGTGACCCATATTAGAGTTGTGTTGGGGGAAATTCATGGAAGATTTGTGAGGAATGATAAGAATTGAAAGAGGATTTGAGTAGAAAGAGATGTCAAGAGACATAATACGAAATGATTTAGATGGGTGTTTGAAGTATAGAATTGATCTATGGATGAAATGGCGAATGGGAGAAAATACCCATTCCGGGCAATGTGTGAATTGTACCTGTACAACTGAGTTTGCACCACACCTTTGCCTCCGGTCATTTTTTGGCTGTTGTACCGGGTACAACTTGAGCTTGTACCGGCACAACCCGTTTCCTGTCAGCCACCGGCCAGATTTCGCCATAACTCGCTCACTTTATCCGACGGAGTGGATTCAAGTGGCCACTTAAAATAGACTTCAAGGAAAACAAACCATATTTAATATGTATCTCCAAATTCTGAATCTAGATAGCCCAAAAATTCACTCAAAGTGGGGCTATGTGCAAGCCCATTTCCTGCACCAGTTGAACATGGAGTAAAATCGGTTGTTTCCCTGACGCAACTTGAGTTCCTGGGTGGTTCGACCAGTGATTCCAGTTGGAATAGAACCCTTAGCACCTTAGCTTTAAATGATTACAAGGACCTAGTGTCAAATATGAAGTTAAGACCCTGGAAAATGAGTGATACAAACAGTCCTGAGGGTAATTCCAGAATGACTAGTTGGCATAAAATGCCATAACTTTATTTTGATGATCCGATTGATTGATTCCAATTCCTAAGTAAATTAGATTCATAGAGAATAAGAATATATGAATGAGGGTGTGATTTCATACACATCATACTATATAAAATATGGAAGTTATATGTAATAAATATGAAACAAGGAAAATAAAGAAAATTAACATGTATAGATGTGTCCAAGAAAACATGAATATGATATGAATATGGATACATGTCATAAGATATGATAGCCTACAATACCCGAATGATGCAAATATGAATATAAGAGTATACGTATGAACATATGATTGTCATGCATAAACGAATAGATGGAAACAGCGATAGAAATATAGAAAGTATATGAATAGATAATGACATGACAGCAATGTGAAAAGGATAGGAATATATGATAAGCTATACCGAATGAATAAATGGAATACGTTAGAACACATGGATAGAAATGTAACAAGTAAGAACAATAGAGATAAGCAAAAGATGACAAAGATAGAAAATGAGTACATGTTATTGAATGATAAAGTAATATTCGTATGAATATATGAATGAGTAAAAGTATACATGATAAATATAGAAAAGTACAAGAATACAATCATGATAGAAATGTATAAATGTTAAGGATGCATGACCGATAACGAATATGAATAGATAAAGATATATATGACTACATGAAATACAAGAGTGCATGAGTGCATTCATGATATATGATAGATTTACATATATGATAGACAAAATTAAATGATAGCAAAAGATATGAAATATGAAAACGAACTGAATCAGTAACATTAACATGAAAAGCAATATGTTATGAACACAGAATGTGATTAATATACATTATGAATTATGACAGATATATGATCATATGACTACCTAGGCCAAAAGAATGAATGAGTGGACGTCCGACAGTACTTCTATGATTCCCGATTAGTACGGCATTCTCGATTAGTGTGCCCCGCACTTCGATTGGGTACTTATTTCCCCGACAAGGTTCTAAGATTTTGATTGCTCGCACTGATTAGTACTTGGCAGATTCCCGATTATGCTCTAAGACTTCGACAAGATTTCCTAAGATTCCCGACAGTGCTCCCAAGACTCCTCTGTTGATACTCACGGCACTCTGATTGTCGCTCGGCTTGCACTCCACGGTCGATAACTCGGCACTCTGTTGATACTCGGTACTCTGGCGGTGCTATGGCACCTCGATGCTTGTGTACCTTGGTGCTTATTGTACGTCTACTCATTTCTTATAGTGAGTACAGATGATCGACAGATATATGATAAGACTCGAACAAAGAATAAAGTAAAGAATTTGAATGTACTCGGATTAATGTGGTACCTACGGTGCCTCGAACCCGTGTCTACGATAGTACCGTATGAAAGTGAAGAATGGAAAGCCATATGAAAACGCAATTATCGAAAAGCATATGGAAAGAAGTACAATATATGAAAAGCACGAGGCTCACATTTACTGCGAATGACAAACATGACGGAGGATTCCCTATCGAATGTGTGAGATATCAATAGTCTATAGTCGAGTGAAAGCATGATACAAAAATTATATGATATATGACATGATATGAAGCATAGCCTTTGCTATGCGATGAAATTATAGACAATTACAAAATTGAAGTAAAGTACCAAGATGATAGTATATGATATGATGAAGCGAGAATAAGTGTTATACTCCTATGGGAGATTTATGAGCGATGAGGATGAAATAATATAACATGAAAATAGAGATATAATGAGAGTATTGGCTAAGCCAACACGAGGAGAAAACACAAAAAGAATATGACAAGTATATGATAGAATAAGAGCGATATATAAAGTGTATGATAGATAAGGAATGATATGATATCGTAGTACAAAGTGCAATAAAGACATAGAACTACAAGATGAAAAAGACATAGACTAGAGACATCTTTGTGTGTAACTTGTGAGAATAGGAACATTGAAAAGACATATATGACGTGAAAGGAGATGAACACAGGACAAGTATAGGAATACGTATAGTACTCGAAATAGGAATACAGAAAAAAAATAAGCAAAGGATATGCTAAAGAAATAGAACATGAAATAGAAAAATATTGACATGAAATAGGAATATCAGATGATAAGGAATTATGTTATAGAAATATGTTATATGTATATGAAAATGCATATGTATAAGCTTGTAGCGATCGCATACGTGGTGGTTGTCATGCTTATATTCCCACTAAGCGTAATAAAGCTTAGCATGAGGTCAATTCAATCCGTGTAGGTACGAAGACAAGGATAGAGGGACGGGACAATTCATGCAGTAGCCTGAGGCCGACTCGGAGATGGGTGAGCTCGTGGCTGCCATGATCTACGAAGTTTGAAATAGTAAAATTGTAATGATAACAGGTAAATGGGAATGCAATATATGTGTATAAATTGTGATGGACACCACTGAATTGGTGAAGTTCTTTGTATATGTACAAATGATTTTTGTTATTACGAAATTGTTTGTGCACGATAGGTCTGAGGTATAGCTGCGAGATAGAGCAACGGTCGGAGGTCAGTCGATAAAGGGATATAGGCTTGACACAATATATATAGTATAGATTAGTCTGCGCCCGGACTTGATTTGGATCATGGCTTTCAAAGTCGGGCGGGATCGGGCGTGACATGCCATAGCAGAGTGTGTAACGTATCTTAAGTGTTATCGGAAAATTTTCATATAACTTATGTACATATATAGACCCTTTTATTCACCTATTAGGATCCTACATTAATCCAATTGATAGTTTCCAAAACTAACAGAATAAGGGAAGTAAAAACAGGATTTTAGGTTCGTTGAGGCGAGGTAGAGACTGGGAATTTTTGGGCTTCGTGTAAAAACCACAGGAAATAATGCAAAGAAAAATGAAGCTACTCGTATTGTAGGCACAGCAGTAAACCTAGCGTTCTCTAGGTCTCGGATGACGACATGGATTACGCCTTTGAGTTTGTCTACGGCGAAATCTAGTGCGATTAAATTTGTTGAATTCAGAAGCGATTCGAGAATTTCAGTAGTACAGGCGTTAGTGAGATCTGAGGTGGTATTGGCATAAGGGGCATGTGCCATGGCACTAGAGTGGAGGACACTTGGCACATGGGTGGGCTAAGTGTCATGCCCTCAAACATTGCATGAAGTGGATGGATGTGGACCAGGCGCTGGAAAACACCTTAAGCTGATGGTGGCAGAAAATGTGTCAAACTAACAACGAGAAGGTGTGAATGCAAACCAAAGTGGTTTGGTGGTGGAATTTAAAAAGATTGAGATTCGTTGAGTAAAGAGGAGAGGAAAGATAAGAAAGAAAGAAAGAAAGGAAGAAGAAAGGAAGGAAGCAAAGAAGTAGATTCTTTTCCTACTTGGGATATCCTTGTCTAGGGGCAGCTCCGTGGCGAGCAGACCAGCTGTATGGGGGGCTGGATTCAAAACGGTTTGGGACAGCTATGGTGTGTTTTGGGCACTTTTGGATGAAAACTGCCAATTTTGGTGTAGGTTGAACCTAAGCTTGGAGTTTATGTATAGTATGCTGGATTTGTGTACTCTTTGTTTCTTGTTTAGAAATGCGGAAAGGAATTTAGTTACCGCATGTGTTATATTCTTGATAGATAACATGTTGTTTTGTATGAAATGGTAGCAATACATGCTGATATTTTTAGTAAGGAAATTTGGAAAAGAAATCAGTTTGCATGTCTTATTTTCATTGGATAACATACGGTTTTGGTGTAGAAAAGCAGGTGTTTGGTAATGCATATTGTTTCCTAAGTTGGAAATCTGGAAAAATTTCCAGTTTGCATGTGTTATATTCTTGATTGACAACAAGCTGGCACGCGAAATAGTAGCGGTAATGCTGATATTTTATGATAAAAAATTTGGAAAGAAAATCCGGTTGCATGTCTTATTTTTCATTGGATAACATGCGATTTTATTTGGCAACTTGATGTTGGTAATACCCTCTTGTTTCGATTCAAATCAAAATTTCCGGTTCCATGTGTTATATTCTTAATTGATAACATGTTGTTTTGTATGAGAAATGGTAGCATGCATCTTTGATATTTTATAGTAAGGAAACTAGAAAAGAAAACCCGGGTTGCATGTCTTGTTTTCATTGGATAACATCTGATTTACGTGTGAACGATGTTGGCAAGTACATCATTTCACGGGTTTGGAAATGGAAGAACTGGGTTGCATAGTTTATTTTTCTAGTTGAATAACATTCAATTTTGTGAAGTGATACATGCATGCATGTAAATGAGTAGATATCAATGAGTGGGTTTTTTGTAGCTCACGTGCAGCAGGGACATCGCATATTATTGAGAGAATGCATGGCATGGCTTTGAATAAGCGGTTTTTCTCAAAAGGTTGTCCACCACATTTATCGGAGTGTCAAGTGCTCGGAGGGTAGACCACGGTATTGACTGGAGTCTATCGAATGAATACTTCGGGTGGTCCCGACGCATTTTATATCGAGATCATTCCAAACTAACTGCCTTCACGAGAACTAAAATAAAAACCTTTTGTTTGCAGAGGCGGTTTTCATACATGGAAGCAGCATGTGAGGGAGTCGATGAGGACTCGGGAATAGGGGCATGGCATGTGACATTCGTACCCAGACATCATGTGTCTTTACGTGAATGTGTGTGAAATTCTGAACATGGCATTGTATATTGCACTTAGGTGGGGAGTAGCCCTCCTTAGGAAAATTTTCTCACGGCAGGCGTTGCTCACCACATCATGGGAAGCATTGGAGTGTGGAGATACTAAGCGATGAGAACACACCGACCTCAGTCGTGAAGAAAAGGTTGGAAATGCATGTTTTGTATTCTAAATGATTTGGGACAGGCAGGTTTTTATAATATATGAACAAATGTTGTATTTAATTTAGTTTTGTATAATTAAATCGTTTTAGCAAGTACTGAGTTCTTATAGCCTTTGTATTAGAGGCTGATTTGTATTGGTGCCCAGAGTGTAAAAAAGAAATGAGCTGTTTGGGTTTTAAGGCGTTATACTTCGGGTTCGCGGCAAGCAGACCTTCGCTGAGCGAAGAAGCGTCTGGTAGGCTTTAAAATGGAGGCGATTTTCTCTTTTTTTCAGGAAATCTTCCTTCAAAGTGAGATGAAGCTCAAGATAACCACCAAAAACTGACAGCTGACAAAAATGCCTTTATAATGAGGATTAGGTTTTCCTATTACAGAACATAAACAAAGAGGAAGTTAGGATAGTTTCTAACAAAGAGTTCCATACTCTAAGAGTTCCATACTCAATGAGAGATTTTCATACCTTAATCTTCTTGAAACCTTCAAAGAGCTGGCTTTCTTTTCTTTTCTTCTACCTTCCTTCCACTTGAACAGGAAGCCCAGAAGCCCAGAGACGACCCAAGAATCTTGCTCTTCTCTAATGTGTGCCTAGCTCTCCCAAAAACTCCAAAATGGATAACTTCCCAATTCTAAGACAAGTTTGTTGTCTTAAAGAGAATTTTTGCCTTTTTGCTAATTAGTCCTTCTTCTTCACTCTATTTGCATGCCAACTTATCAATATTCTACTTTATCATATAATCTTTTAGCTTAATATCTCTTAAGTCCCTAATTTGACATTTCACTAATATCTCCTTTACTTCTTTAATTCCAGGAAAATCTAATTTTGACTTTTATTATACCATTAAAATGTACTAAACTACTAGGTTATAATTTTGGGGTGTTGTGCAATCTAAAAGGGCACCACCCCAGTAAACACTTGACCCCAAGTCTTTTTTGCCTATTCTTGTTACTGACAACAAAGCTCAAGTTTCTACAATTTCTTACAGCAAACTTAGCAACTGCTTTCTTAAATGCATCTCTATTTGGAAATCTCAATCGTACTTTCCACTAAAATGTTGAGAAGTTCGTGTTCTCATTCACAACATCTCCATAGAATCCCTTCCTCTCCCCTCAACATATCGTCTTCTTCGGCTCTCGTATAGGTGTGAACATGATCACTCTCTTCATATTCACTAACACACTCGGGTATGTAGATGTTGATGCCTCTTTCTCAGATCTAGAAGTGGTGCATTTTTCCTTACCACCTAATCTACCCTCAATTGCCTCTTTACATGCGTTGTGCTAAGATGTAAAGTTTGCTATTGCTACTCACTCTTTATCTCTGCAAAGTGTTATACTCCTTATCACTAGTATCATCTTCCACCACCAAATCCTCTATGTCATCATAACTGTCACCATTCTCTGAAGGCTCATAATCACCATCCTTAGATTTGCAATCAAACAAATCATAATAATCTGAAGGATGGATGGGGTTTTGGCTTTCAAGTTGGTTTGGTTCATTGAGAGTTGGATCGAATTGGTTTAGAGTCATGAGCTTGCTTTTTTTAGGTTGGTTTGGTTGCCCGAACAGTATATGAGATTGAATGAGGTTTTGGTGGTTGTTCTTTAGGGTTTCATGTGGGGACAGTATCTTTAGGGTTTTGTTTGGATGAGGTGACCGCATCATCTTTATGATTAGAAGTGAAGGGTTTTGTGGGCCACCGAGTTTTACGGGCTCGATTGAGGTATAGTTGGGATGTTGGCTTTCTAGGAGTCATTCCTTGCTATGTTGTTAGAGGCCTCTTATTAGGACTCTTGTTAGATTTTCTTGTGCTGATGTATCAATCATATGGGCACAACATTAGGTTCTGTCCTCCATGCAAGACCTTACAAGTCAATGCCCATATGCTAACACAATTTCAACCATGCGTAGAAGCTCATGTCATCGCCATCCTCGCCAACCCGTCCTCTAAACTTTTTTCCTGGAATGAGGTAATATATTTCTTCAATCTTCATATATGGGGCCATAATTTTTTGTCGGTTCCTCAATCCAGAACCAACATAATTCATCAGGATCCACGTTAAATCTCTTCTTTTCACCTCCAAAATAATGCAACCCATCTTGGCTCTTATTGAACAATCCTCTATGCATAAATCTTAAGGTAACACCCTCCATTTCCTTGAATCACAAACACAATCACAAAATCAATTAATAATCATGTAATTGTATACAATCACAAACACAAATCATAATAAAACTACATTTATAATATAATAACTAATCAAATAATATGTTGTAACTACCTACACTAATCACAAACACAACCACACAATCAAGTAATAACCATGTGTCTTTGTTTGGAATACACGGAAAAAAAAATCAAATGCTTTTGGACCACAAAAAACCCAAACAACAAAAGAAATAGGAAGAATAAAATGAAACAATGATGTAGCGGATGTACAGGCAGACAAAAAAACCCAATTACGAGAAGAAAGCGAAACAATAAATGTCATCAAAACCCCGAAAACGGAGCAAGTTTTGAGTGGGCCAGTATAACCTTGGATTTGAAATAGAATACCTTATTTATACATGCATGAAACTAAAACTACGGATTATCAGAGGCTTGATCGAAGGTTGAGAAAGGTGGTGAAGAGGGAAGGTAAAGAAGAGAGCTCACCGACTACGTGTTTGCGAGACAAGAGGTGGAAACTTGAGAGAAGAAGGCGGCGAATTAGTGGCTGATTACATGTTTAGTGTGGATAAGAGGAGAACCAGGAGATGAATGGGTTTAGTTCGTTGACGTGAATAAATCATAGCAATGGTGAAGAGGGAAGGTGGAGATGGAGGTGCAGGGAATACAGAGCATCAATGGAGATGTAGGTTGTTAGGGAAAAATGGCATTTGGAGAGAAAATGTGCCAAGTCATACTGTTTTAACTCATTCATTCGGTCTCTAGTAGGCATGAACCAATAAGATACGTGACCCCCAAAACGTGGGATTATTCCCAGTTAAATGGTAGGTGAGACTAATTAAAGAAGACCGACAAAACTATGAATTATTCATGTTAATTACCCCTTTAATATATTTAATTTGCTTATTCACTTGTAAAGATTTTTATTTATAAAATTTATATATAAAAGAATTAAAAAATTACGATTTGTGGCGATATATGCTGTTTGGACCCGAGTTTGGCGCGATCTGAAGCCGATAATTGATTGCACATGAAATTGAGCCAAAATCAATGCCCCCGACAATATATTGATGGGATATATTCGGGATGGTATTAAACAGTATATCGCGGCATGTCAATATTTTGTCGACATTTCGACGTTTATCGTGAATTTGTCGATATATTGAGGGTTATCTTGCATTGAATAGAATCATTGAAGTGAGAATCTTGGCGATTTGGAGATCATGTATAAGATGATCATATGCCTTGCGGGATAGTTAGAAGGAGATGATGGTTTTATATTTTGAGTGGAAAAGGTAGAGAATCTAAGACCAGATAACAATCTAAATTGAGAAAGAAATTTTGTTGAAGCTTTAGGAGCAGGGAATGGTTGGCGATAGAATAAGAAGAGGGGAAGAAAAATGAGATCTCACATGGGTGCCAAGTGGAACAGGAAAGAGAAGAAAATGAATAAATGTGATCACATGTAACACTTATTATATATATGAGTATATGATATGTACACCTATGATATTGTGGGAAAACTTATGACAAATAAAGTTTGATTTTATCAATTCGAAATGTTGTATAAAGCATATGTTTTATGGATATCATGTAACACCCCAAAATACACCCTCGTTGTTTTTAAACATAATTAGGGTATATTATAAGTACATTTGAAATTTTAAAGTAGTGTATTTTGCTAAGTGAGGGAAAATTCCGAAAACACGGAATTTGTCTGAAGATACCAAGGACAAATTTATAATTTGTCAAATGGGATTTATAGAAGTCATAAGAACCAAAGAGATTATAGGTTAAAGTGAAATATGCATAACTTGATTTGCAAATAGAGGAGAGATGGAGAGCCAAGTGCAATAAAAGGGAAATTTTAATATGAAAAGGGGATGAGACCAAAAATATCTCATTTTTGGTCTAAGAAGGAGAGAAAAGAGTGAAGAAGAAAAGAGGAGAAGAGAAGAAGAAGAGAAGAAAGGTATGGAAACTATGTGTGTATGGATTTATGACTTTGAGTATGGATGCTATGATGTTGTATGGAACTTGATAAGTTTTGTATGGATTACTATGTTTCTGAGGATTCTTGGGTTCTTAATCTAGTTCTTTGAGCTAGGGTTTGAGGTGTTAAAGAGTGTGAATACTTGTTTGGGAGTATGGAACCTCCCTTTGAGTATGGATTGTTGACCTCAAGTGATTCTGTTCAGATGCATGGATACATGTTCGGGCTGTTAGAAGTTAACCTAACTTAAGGTATTTGAGTCATCGAAACCCTAATTAATCTCCATGTTTGGTTTTGGTGAGGTTAGAACCCATTTGGGAGTTGTTTTTAGTGATGCCTTTGGATTGATGGAAGGTTTTTGTTTGGATTTCTGGAAAATGGATGAATTCAGCAAAAATCTGGAAATTTTTGGGGTCCTACGCCGTGGCGTAGGGATCCCTACGCAACAGCGTAGGCCCACGCCAAGGCATGGCATGTCCACACTGAGAGGAGGATTCGCCAGCCGGCACGTCATGGCATAGCGAGCCACGCCTCGCAACGGCACTACATAATCGCTAGTCAGAGTAGTGCTACGCCGCGCGAGCTTACCGCTCACGCGATTGAGATATTTTTGTTTGTTTTGTTTTGTTATTCCGCTGTTCGGTGACTTGTCTATCGGACTACCAGACCTTTTATAAGTAAAAGTGAAAGGGTCCCTCCATGTTTGTAAGGGAAAGGAAAATTAGACCGTACCTCGCCACCGAGGCGAAGCTTCTGATGAGGGAAAACTTAATGCCCCCATGAGAAGATAATAGTAAGTTCCCTAACACATATACTCTGTAGGATTTCAAGACCGTATAATGGAAATTGACACGACACTGTTACATGGGCAGCACAGCCCCCTAATTAGTGCTTCAAGACTTCGGGCTATAGTGCCACGACACCTCGCATCGCACCGCACCTTCTCGAGTACTTATTGTGTTGTGTCCTACTCATTTTTATTCTTGGTCTAGGTAGTCAAACGCTATATGATAAGTAGCCCAAAATAACGAATAAGAAAGTGAAAGCACATTACTGTTCCGTCTCTCAAATGTACATGTACGGTACCAGATAAGTATAAGCCTCGCAGTACCTACGAGTACCTCTGTATAAGTATAAGCTCAGCAACTCCTACGAGGAATTTGGATAAGTATAAGTCTGCTATAAGTACAAGTATATGTATTAGTTTGCTATATGAATTCATGAAAATTATGATATCTACTACTTTATATATGTCATTGTTATATGCTTACTGTAAAAGAGTATTAATGCATGTGTACATGTATATGTTTCCACTAAGCGCTAAGCTAGCACCTGGTTTTAATTTGTAGGTACAGTAGGAGGACGTCGCTGCTTCTTTTGCATTATGTCGGCCAAAGACACTCAGAGGTCCATCACCCGTAGGTTTTGCACTCGATTATGTAAATGTAAATGCACGCATATGTATATGTAAACGGGATCCAGATTGTATGTATTGACACTGTAAACACCACTACGGTGGTAGTTTTATTTTTGTATCTTTGGATATGATATTTTGATTCAGTTATAAGACTTGGAACCACTAATGTCTGAAAAAGCATGTAAAGAGTCCCAGTATAGTTCCTCACCCCCCCTTCATCCACCTAGGCGGGGGTTGGGGGCGTGACATATCATATAAAGTGAATGATTCTCTTGATTCATTAAATTTTGAGTCCATTTAAGAATTGACCACTTTTAATTGAACCATAAGTACAATTTTATGGTGTTGTATTTTCACTGAGAGATATCCATACATATTTGATTGAAGAACGTATACATTAATATTATGCCTGTATACATTTATGTTAATGATAAGTCTTATCTTGAACACATACCTAATTAAGGGTATATCATATACATATAATTACGACAAATTATTATAATGTATGTGTACATGGGATTTCTGATTTTGTGTCAATTATTAGTTGTATATTTGCTACATAATTGTTGATTGCTATTAATATAGAAATTGAATAAATTGAATTCCTTATACCTTTATATAATGAATTTTATCAATTTACGAAAGAATGACTAATTGTACAATTTGTGATCATAAAGTTTACGTGAATTATCTTTTATATTATGGTAATAGTCAAGGATGAAAATATCGATTTCGACAAATATATCAAGATTTGATTTTATCGATATATGTAGATATATCATGATATTTTTACATAAATATGGTTAATTAAAATTATTCATAATTTAAATATATATTTAATTTCATATATCAAAATTATTTTGAAAGTATAGAATGTGATAATATCAATTAGCTTTTAAAAAAAATATCGAACTTTACGTTATTTATATTTGTTTCTTAAAAAACAAAATTATTTTTATTAAAACATATATAATCACATTTGTGGGTACCATGGCTTTTGGCCCATCATCCCTATTCAGAAGGCCCAGACGGATCAAAGCCTACAGGAGGCCCAAGTATTCTCACACGAACATGGATCTGAACCACGCTTGAAGCCCGCATTGTGGGACTGTCCGATCACGTACCCAAGGTTTCTAGATTTCACGCCTCTGCATATCCTCTTTTAGCCAATACCGCCTCTAAGAAGAGAGCTGAAGAAATAATTTCTCGGTTGATCCCTCGCAGCTCATGAACACATCCTTCCACAAACCACGCACGTAACCGCCCTTAGGATGAGCAAACGATCCTTGAGGCGAAAGATTCGGATGACTTGGCTATCCAAAAGGAAAAACGGTTAACACGCAGATACAAAGTATCTTTCCTCCCTTTCATTTTCGAAACTAATCACCCACTTTTCCATAAAAATCGATCATTCTCCTCCTTCATAAATACAAAGAATGGCAATGCAGCGTACGCGAAAATACATCATCGCAAGACTGACATTTGTGCTCTTTATCTCTCTGTCTAACTTAAGCATCTGAAAAGTTCTACGAAGACACCACTGCTTCTGCCTTGTTTCCGTTTTACAAAGTTAATGCCCCGATGATCCTGAGACTCTAAGAATCCGAGAGACAACAACATTTAAGAAATAAATTATTTCTATGATTTATAAAAAAAATAATGAGTCAAAACTCTCAAAATTTTTGTTAAAGTTTAAATCTATTATTTTGAAATCATAACTGTAAACCTCAATTTCAAAATTTAAGCTTTTGACTTTACATAAAAATAAGCTTTTAACTTTACATATTCTTTAAAAAAAAACTTTACATATTAAAAAATAAAAAGTTATTAATTACTTAATATATTTAAAGATTAGCATTATTTATTTTTATCTCTTTTAATATATTTTTACTCAATATTTATACTTGGAACATGATAATATTTTTAGAATAATTGTTTAAAATTTTATTTTTAACCATTTTAAAACTTTTAAGGAATAAAATTTTATATTAAATTTTGAATGTAAAAATCATTTTTTAATTTATCTTACGCTAATATATTATGGTTAAATTTTTCATATTTTTATTTATATTTTAGAATATTTAAAAAATTAAATTATTTAAAAAAGATTTAGGTCATGTTTGGTTCTGCTGATAACTGGTAGCTGGTAGTTGGTGCTAATAATGGTAGTTGATAGTTGATAGCTGATAGCTAATTATAAATTACGGCTTGGTAAAATAGTTAATAGCTGGTAGTTAATTGAAGGTATATATATATATATATATATATATATATATATATATATATATATATATATATATATATATATATATATATAATGCACATGCCATAGACTTGAAAGAGTCACGTAAGGAAGAGAGAATTTTTACAATGATTATGTCATTATAAGACAAGAAAATAAAACTTATGAAATGTACTTATTTGTTGTTTTTATAGTGACTTTGAGTGATAATGCCTAATGGTAGGGATGGAGAAGAAAGTAAATTAAGAATCGGTCAAAATTCCACTCAAAACTATGCAAATATACAAGCAAAGACCCAAAGCGGATTCTTAAATTTTGTTCGAGAAAAATAACGTAAGAGGACACCCTAAAAGTATCTTTCTTTCCTATCTATAACCCTAAACTTTGTTCTCAGAATTCCACTCGAACCAACCATGTAAGATACTCCGCTTAAGCTCAAGGAACCTCACGACTTTAAAACATGTATACTGTTGCACAGCCTCATACTTATATGCGATCAAGAACTTTCTTCCCATCCTATGTGGGAGTCACATTGTCTACATTTTATTTGATTTCCTCGGTTCCCCTATATTTTCATTAGACCAAAATGTTAATAAAAAAACTAAAGTACCAAAATATTTCTAACAAATTATTTTTTAAATAACTAGAGAGATCTATTTTTATTATGATGTGTAGAGATTACTAATCAAGTCATTAAACATTGTCAATATATTTATAAATCATGTCATAAAAAATTCATTTTGAATAAGAGTTTATTTTGAGTCATAATGTTATCATATATTAAATAACTAAAATAAAATTAAAAAATTAATATCAAATTAAAATTAAAAATGAATTTTGAATCCGTATAATTATTATTAATAAATTAAAACAAAATTTTATTTAAAATATTTATTTGTATATAAAATAATTAAGGATAAATTTTGAATTTAAAAAAGATAATATGTAAATAAAATTATTGAATAAAAATATAATCTCAAAATTATAAAATAATTAGGTAACATAATAGTTTATAAAAATAAAATTATGTTTGAGAATTTAAAAACATTTAAATATATTTATATATATTTTAAAAACATAATTTGTATGTCTTTTTTTTTTTAATTATTTTCTATGCTTAGATAATTATTTTTAACATATATAAAATCTTCACTAGTGTATTTCATTTTTTTCTCACAAATTTTTTCCATATAACTAATTTCTTAAAAGATTTACATAAATAAGGAGTGAAAGATAAAAATAAAAAATATAATATTTTTATAGGGGTATTTCATAAAAAGCTAGGATTTGTAACTTTTTCCATTCAGGAGCTCTTTAGCACTAATCAACTATTAGACCTGATTAGATGTCTTTATCAAGTATCTTATAAGAGCTTATTAGGGATAAATTAGCTATCAACTCCTGATAGCTCTCCCAATCAGCCAAACAGGGTCTTAATTTAAGAAAATTTTTCCTTAAAATATTTGATAACCTAAAATCAAATATATTTTTTTATATCTCGTGTTAATAGTGCACGTGGCCTTTCCTAAAAAAAGAAATTGTGCTCATGGCCTGGTGGTAGCCTATACCATTTTAATCCTTGAGTCAAAACTCAAGCCTTTGATCTCTTCCACATAAAATTTTCCTTTTTATTCTTTTTCCCTTTTTTATTTCCCCATTTCTTCTTCGCTGCTCCATGCTTCCGTCTCTCACCGCAGGCTAACCCAGGAACAGCACCGCTAGTGCCACCAGCATCTCTGGCGCCGACAACTCAAACTCCGGCCAATCTTCCTGCTCTGACTCCCTTTTCTTTTATTTTATTTCTTATTTTTCTTGCATTTCTTCCATTGTAAATTTCCATCTATTTGCCATTTTTATGTTTAAAAATTTGGTGCCCTCGACACACGCGACAGTGTCACCATATCTTCTTCCATTTCCTCCATCATAAAATCTCAACAATTTGCAATATTTCTATTTTAAATTTTGTGCTCCTCGCACACTTGGATGCTAGCCGCTACATATCGCTCTAAAACCGATATATATCGACACAAATCTGATTTTTGACCAATTTTTCCGTCAAACGGTAATCAATATTGTGTTTCATTTTGAAGTCGTCCAACACATGATATACCATCGACATATCGCGATTTTTTTAACCGTGATAACAGTAATATCTTTATGAAGGTTATAAGTTATTTTGGATAATTATCTCTTATGCTTGGTAATGGTATTGTGAAGAATTTTATATGACTTAAAATTTTATTTAATTTGTATATTATGTATGTTTGTAGCCACCAAAATGACCAAACTCTTATGTTTTGATTATCAAATTATAAAACCTTCATCAAGAATTTTGTTCAATTTGATATTCATATTTTGTTTTGTTGTAGTCATCAAAATGATCAATCCTCAATGTTTTGAACATCATAGTTCTTTATTTTATCCAATTGAAACTTATGAATGTTCGTTAGCCACCAAAATGGTTAAACTATAAAGTTTTGTGTATTTAATTGTATAATATTATTGTTGATTACTCATCATGAAATGTTTATAAATAAGGTGATATAATGTCACATAGAATTGACTAAATATCCTTTTATAGATAACTATTTATTTGAATCATACATTTTGGAAATCATTGTCAATATGATGCAAATTGACAATTATGAAATTTTGAGGTATTATTCGTATAAATCTAAATGTCTCTATTATGTGAGATTTTCTTTCCAATCTCAAAGTTCTCATTATACTAACATACTTGATGTGTCTATAATTTTATCTTGTTATAAAAACCCTTGATATTTTTCATATTTATGAAGTTTAATTAAGTTTCTTTTATACTTCAATATTTTTATGATAGTTGTGGTAATAGTATGATTTTTTTCAATAAAATTGTATGTTTAACTTTATTTATTTATCACAATATAATGTTTATCTGATTATTATATTGTCATGTAGGAGTCTATGTTATTTATGGTATGTTACAAAATGACTAAACTACAAGGTTTAATTTTCACATTTAGCAATGTAAAATATTGTTTACTATAATATTTTGAAATTTATATAATGAAAATTTTGTTAGTCACCAAAGTAGTCGAATTTGAATGTTTCATGACTTTCAAATTGAGGAATGTGTAGAAAATTATTTACTGAAACATTTTAAAATTCATACAATGTAAAGTTCGTTGGTCATCAAAATGATTAAACTTGAATGTTCCATGAATTTCAAATTAAAGAATATATACTTATGTTATTCAATTACTCATTCCTTATGAATGCTTGCAACATATTTAAGTACTTGATGAATGAGTCTATTGAAGTTCATTAATTATAAGATATTTAAGAATTTACTCAAAGGTAAACTAACCATCTAATAAAAATGAGCATGATGAGATAAATCTTGTAGTTTTGTTAGACTATATTTGTACATTTAAAGATTACAAATATAGTTTTAATATGGACTATATATGAAGATTATCCATTAAAGAAATATGTCTTAAAAACAATATCATAAAATTATCTTATATTGCAATTTCTACCCAATGGAGAATTGTGGTATATATATATTTTTTTGAATTAGATTATGGATTTTGCTTGTAGTTTATTAAGTTTAATCATGAAAACATGATATCTTATGTTACATTATCATCATCAGATTTACTAATTATTTACAATATCAAGTTTATTACCATTCCTCTAAATAAAATTATCCTTGGTCGAGGGCAAACTACTATCATATTGAAATTTGACGATATGTAAGAGAAATCATTTATAAATGGTACAACTACAAATGACGGATCCGAACCGGCCCTAGCTTTATTTCCGACGTTACTTATCTTATCAAAACATTTTATTACGCTATTTGTTGCGAGCGTTTTAGCTGGGCAAGCCCACAATCCTTTACAAATTCAATGCAATTCGGTAGGCCTATAAACATTTAACAAAATACATTTACAAAAAAGGCATTCATGCCTTTTCAAAATGATATACAAAATCAAAGTTCAAAGTTTAACTCTTTTGTTTACAAAATACCACTTGTTCAAAAGAGATGATATGCAACCACGGGCATACACTTATACACCGTACTCTCTCTCTATGACTCATACTGCGGCGACATCTCGCCTCTTCTTTTCCCTCGCTACCGATACCGTGCATATAAACTACACGCTAAGCATTTTCATGCTTAGTGGTTCTATACGGTTCTATTTCAATATTCAATTTAACTCTGCATATTTAATATTAAACAATGCCTAATATATCAACATATATACTACGTTATTCATTCAGATGCTTTCAATATACAAATCATTTTACTATATCATAACATGCATTTTCAATGCAACAATTCATTTCACAATTCAACTTATGAGATTTAAGCATATACATAAGAATCCCATTTACACTCGTCAATGTTGATTCTTTCACCTTGACTATTCAATTTACATTTTCGACGGATTCCGTTTGAAGAATCCCGCCCTTATTATCATTCGGTAATGTGCTTACACATTTAACAATTCGATCTCCCATCATGATAGATGTCAAGCTGTGGCAAGACCCCGATACGATATCACCATTTGGTCTCCCATCATGACGGATGCCGTTTGGTGCACCCCGACATGTGGTATCAATTAAATGTCATACGCCATCATGACGGATGTCGATTGGTGCATCCCGCCAAGTGGGACATTGGACAATTTCGAGGTCCTTCGTGATGGATGCCGATTTGTGCATCCGCATAAAGCGATCTTATCTGATATATATCAATCAATTCATTATTTATGACGGATTCCGCTTAATAATCTTTGCTCCTACTATCATTCACATTCATTCTGCCAAATATCACATTTTCAATTCCATATTCACTTTCGTATATCTTTTCAAAGATATACTCAATCTATGTACTTATTTCATATACTCATTTACGTTTACTTCGCTTCATATATACTCATTCATGTACTCATTTCATAGTTATCAGTAAACTACCGTATACTTGAAATAAGAATAGAGTTAGAGAACAAACCTCAAGCTTCGTCGAATCTAGCTTCCTTCTTCGACCTCGCTCCCAGGTTAGGCCATCATCACCCATCCCTAGTCAATAACATTCATGCCACTCGTGATAAACAATTGTTAAAACAATTTTAGTGAATTACAAATTTATTTTTTTAATACCAAGTTAAGACACTAAGTCTCGTCGAAGACGACCGAGGTGGCGAGGTACCTGCATTTTTCACTAGTTCTATCCTTATTTGAACCCCCATTAATCAAGCTTCTCAGTGGTCTCTAAACAATCGTATATGAATACAGACTTAATGGTGCTTAAACATGTCAAAACAGTGGCCGTTTGAATCCATCAGACGCAGAGACAGCCTTTAACTCCAGACGAGACAGTTACCTTAATCGTGACAACCCGCATCAGATAATCCCTTGACCAGACTTGATGTTACTCCATCAGACAACCTGTATTCTATATTAACTCCAACCAGACCGGTACACCCTATGGGTTTTTGCCTTAAATATCTCGATTTTTGGCATTTTTCTCTCATTTTTCTTTCCACAAATCTTTCTCCAATTCATCCCATATCAAAATCCACCATGGAATCCTCCCTTCCAAAACAACTCCAAAAGTGGTTTAGAATCAATGAAAACTTTTTCTCCCTGCTGTGGCTTTTCCAAAAATCCAAATCAAAATACGAGGTTGTGGTTTTGATTTTTCTTACCTTAAACCTCTTCAAATCTCTTCTTGTATGTTGTTTGGTCTCTTAGGAGCAAGAAATGAGAAGCAAAGCCAAATCTAAACCACTCTCCTTGCAAACTCCTATATTCTTTCTCCTTTTCTCCTACTTAAGTGTGGGGCCTTGTTTAGCCTACACACTTTATCATTTCATTTTTTATCTTTGGTCTTAAATCATTTATTCTCTTAAGCCATGTTTGGCTCAAAACTCATTATTTCATTTTGGTCTCCTATTCTTTCACTTTGGCCATTCATTTATCATAATTTCACCTAGACATTTATTCTTTATAACAATTGACCCTTAAGCCCTCATTTTACAAATTTTCACATTTGCCATTTTTCACTTGGGTTATTTCTGGGTTCGATCAATTTTCTTATTTTAGCATATAATATTAAATCATATGCTCATGCCTTCAATTTATATTTCATAATTTATCAATTTATCAATTTTCCTGAAACTCAAGTTTATGTCTCAATTCATAAATTTAATATATAATAAAATTATTATAAAAATTCTAGTGGTATTTTTAAAGGCAAAAGGAAATAAAGTAAGGGTGTATTTGGAAATAATGTAAGGAGACTCTACCCAAACATCCACGCCATGCGCACTGGGAAAATAAGTTCAAAGTGGCAAAAATACTAGGGTTGTGTTTGGTTTCCGAAAAATACTAAGGAAAGAAAAAAAATGCTAAGAAAATAATTTTCTCATGTTTAGTTGTCTAATAAAAAAAATTATATTGTGTTAGGTTCTTAGAAAATACTATGGAAAGAAAAAAAATGTTAAAGAAAATAATTTTCTTGTATTTGATTGTCTACCAAGAAAATCAAATATAAATAAAATTATGTAGAAATTCTTAAGTATTTTAAAATTATATAATCTTTATATGGATGAGTTTAAATAAATAAAAATTGATTTGATGTAGTATATAAAAATATCATATGGAATTTAATTCCTATTTTTATGTTCTTTCATATTTTCTTTCCTTTAATTTTCCTTCAAAATTTATGGGAATCAAACATAGCCCTAAATAAAATCAAATATAAATAAATTACTTAAAATCTTATAAATTCTTAAATTATTTAATCTTATATTAATGAGCTAAAATAATAAATTTTGTTTGAAATAGCAAGTAAAAATAATATATGAAATTTAACTCTATTTTTATTTTCCTTTCTACCATTTTCTTGGAACCAAACTAATTCCAAGGGGATGGGGGGAGAATCAAAAGCATAAATTACTTGAATGGCATTAGGCAATGGGACAAGGACATGGTGGCTGACCCATTTAGCTCTAGAGATAGGTCATAGGAAGTTGATTCTTAACATCCCGCTGAGCTTCAGGAGTATCGGTGATGTGTGGTATTGGACGAAGGAGGAGAAGGGCTTGTATACAGTTAAGAGTGGGTACATGTCACTGTTGGGTTTTTGCTATAAAAGCAAGTCCAAATTGAATTTGACACTAAATGAGTTCACATATGGGCTTGGGTCCTAAGGTGTGGAGGCCCATTGGCTTTTAGGTTTTTTAGGGTTTGTAGTCTATAAATAGAGAGATTGTAAAACCTGAGAAAAATTTAATTTTTCTGAAAAATTACAAAATAAGAAATCAGCGAAATGATTAAGTGAAATCCTGAAATTTTTCTGATCTGATGATAAAATTGTATTTCACCGCTTATTCATCTCACAACCTACGCTATCATAAGATTTTGTCTAATTCCCAAGATAGTCGGATTTTTTTTCACGATTTTCGAGGTAACGAGCGTCTAGTGACTCTTAGGGACGAGATTTTTATGAGAATATTGGGAGTTAGGAAATAACTCAAGTTAAGTTCATTTAAAATAAATTGAGCTTGAGCCGAGACGAAAATAAATTGTTTCGGAACAAAAACAAACCTGGATAGGTCCTGGACACATGGCGTGACATGGGCCACATGTCCAACTTAAATGAGTTAGAACAAAAGAGGGGCAAAATGGGGATGAGGGCAAAGAAAGCCCATTTTCCTACTGCACGTGTGGAAAGATGAGAAAGTGAGAAGAGAGAGTAGAGAGAGAATGAAACCTTGAAAATTTAGAAATTCAAAATGGAAAATGATAATAATAATAATAATAAATTGTCGAATGGTTTAGTAAGCCTTAAAATTTCTGTATCTCTGATGACAAAACGAACCGTGACCGCAAATTGCCTCACGAAATCTAGCTTAATTAAAAGTTTCCTCGGTTTAATTTTGGAGATGTTTAAATATTTTACGATTTTATGAGTGATAAGCGCCGCTGATCTGCACAAGATTTTTACTTAAAATCTGTGGTCAAGAAATGATTTTAACCAAGCTCATTTAAAATAAACGAATCAAAATAACAAATTATTTTGGGGAAGAAAGAGACCCGAATGAAATAATATGAACCATGTATCCAAAATAATAATAATGATAATAATAATAATATCACACATAAACAACACAATGAAAAACAAAAAAGTACAGAAAGACATATACAGAAGGTCTACCCAGGGGTGAGAGAGATATAGAGCTTCTCTCCTCACATGTGGAACAGAGAATATTTGAAGAATAAATCTTTCCGCTGCTTTCTCTCTAAGATTTACACATAAATCTGAGATCATCATAGGTTTTCATCAGCGTAAGACAAAGTTGATCCACGCAATCCAGGGCCACATGTGGGTGGCTCAAAATCTGCAGCCATCAAACTCCATAAGGTAGGGAATTTTCCTACTTGTATTATTTTGTTTCTAAAAGGTCATTTAATGGCTTGGGATTTGCTTAGAGGTCAGAATTTCAAATTTCAAATTGGGCTGAGTGTATGAATTTTTAGGAATTTTCTGGACTGCTGCATACCTGAGTCAATTTCAGTCGCTTACGCTCAAAGCTGAATTTGATTCAAGTTTTGAACATCCGGACAGATTTTCTGGATCGTTGCCCGCGCTTCCTGACTGAGTTTGGGTTTGGTTTTAACCTCGACCAATGTCTTCTCGGTTTTCAGGGTGTGTTTCGTATCACAAAGAATTCGATGATTTAACCATGAAGGGACCAAGAGGTGCCCTGTTTTATGTGAGTCCAAGATTTGGGCCATTTTGTGTGTTATGGTCGGAAAATATTAAATAATATGTTGTTTTGTGTAAAAATCATGTTAATATATGCTTGTTTGATGTATTAACATGGAAATGATGATGAATGGAAATTATATGTAGGAAATATAATTATTCGAAATTTATAACGCTGCACGTATTTCTTATTGTGCATGTAAATATGACATCGCATTTAAATAACAGCGATTGCATTTTTATGCACAATCACAATGCTGCCAGTCAGGGGTGAAGGAGACTTAAGATTCACCATTCGTGAATGTATGGTGAGCTCAAACGGACAACGTCCAAAAATCGAGACTCCATACAGTAAAACGATAATAATAATAAATCACGTGTGTTTGGATGAAGAAAGATGGGGCAGATCCCCCCTCCCCCCAAGGGTGAAAGACCCAAATTTTATTCTTGGTCGGACATATGTATCCAGCGATGAAAGTTTGTAAAAGTGTTGGAAGGCGTTATAAGTCATAAGTGAGAGACCTCGAAAATTGCAACCCAAATAAACACACGAGATTTGATAAATTAAAATTGCGGGTCAGTCTAATGGTTTAAATCACGTTAAATACCAATGGTTGGTTTCCACTGGTACCAGGTGTGTAGGAGAGTCGGTTGGGACTCGGGTTGTGGGCATGAGGAGTCTCATTTCATGCATGACACAGAACATTCCATATAGGATTGCATTATTTATATAGAATATGATTTGATGTTTTATATACGTCATTTCATTTGCATTTAGGTGGAGAGTAGCCCTTGTAGGAGAATTTTTCTACTGGGCATTACTCACCTCGTTGTGGACCTTTTCACAGTGACGTATGCGAGACGACATCCGATGAGGCCGTGATTGTGAAGAAAGCCTTATGTGCCTCGAATAAGACATTTGTAAAAAAAATATTTTATGTAAAAGAAAAGAATTGTAATTAAATTCTTTTGGACTATTATATAAATAGTCAAGTGTGTAATTATGGTAAGAAGGCCGTGACTCCTTATGGATCAATATTAACTGCTCATTTTCATGTTTTTGATTTAAATATGAATGAATGGGTCCCGTGAAAGGTATGTATTGAGGTGGTGCTCTGCAAACTATATTAGAACAAGCTTGCTTTAACATATGCGTATAAGAGTGTTGAAATAAACTCTTATGGATTAATGCATGTGTTGTATGTTGGGTAGCCTCAAACAAAGGAGACTCGCCCGATTTTTGTGGAAATATGATCCCTGGAGCAATGGACACAACCATGTGGTATCGTATAACCCGAAATCTGAATTTCCACTGTGCTGATCTGCTGTCAATCCGGACCCCTCAGGAACAGGGTGTCACAGAGAAGCCCAACTTATTTCTACTAGCCACGAGCCCTGCTGCTCGGCTCGCGCCAAGAACCAAAGTCCACCACGCAAACGAGAGCCACGCCAGGTACCGAAACAAAGGATTTCGCCAAAGGTTCAAACGAATAGTTCGAGAGATCGTGGGTTACGGGTCTCTAGGACTTTTGAAAGCTTCGTCTTCGCTCCAAGAGGTAGGGATTCTTTCTACTTTGGTTGATTTTCCATTCTAGGGGATGTTTGGTTGAGTTTTAATGCCCTAAGGGGCTGTTTGGCCGTTTTTACCCTAAGGGGCTGTTTGACAAAATAATGGGTTATGGGAATAGTGCCATGTTTTGACCCTATGATGTCCAGTTTTTGGGGCCGATTTTTGGTAAGAAAAATAGTTAATTTGAACTAGTGTCCTGAATGAAAACTATAGCTTAAGTTGTGAACTTGAGGATAGGTTTTTGAATCACCCAAATTGGACCTCTATAGCTCAAGTTATGGTTCATTTAATTTCCGGAATGTCACAACTTAGCATGTTAACTGTTTGTGTCCAGGTTTTGGGACTGATTTTCGGTTGAGAAAAATAGTTAATTTGGACTAGTGTCCTGCATGAAAATTGTAGCTGAAGTTGTGAAATTAAGGTTTGGATTTTGAAGTACCCAAATTGGACCTCCATAGCTCAAGTTATGGTCCATTTAATTTCCGGAATTGTCATAGCTTAGGTTGTTAACTGTTTGTGTCCAGGTTTTGGGACTAATTTTTGGTTGAGAAAAAGAGGCAATTTGGACTAGTGTCCTGAAAGACAATTGTAGCTGAAGTTTTGAACTTGAGGTTAGGCTTTTGAATTACCAAAATTGGACCTCTATAGCCCAAGTTATGGTCCGTTTTCCAGGACTGCCACAGGCTGCCCTGTTTTGGCCGAACCTACTGTCTAGATTTTTGGGACTGATTTTTAGTTGGGAAAAAGTGAGAATTTGGACTAGTATCCTTCAAGAAAATTGTAAATCTATCTAATAAATTGATGTTAGGCTTTTAAATAACCTAAATAGGACCTATATAACTCAAGTTATGGTCCGTTTTCCGGGACTGCTATAGCTTAGATTGTTTAATGGTTTATGTCCAGATTTTGGGACTATTAGGGGGCTAGTTTTCTGAACCGAGTTTAGAACTATCCTATGGTTTGTTATGGCTTGTTGTGTGGAATGTTTTGTGGGCATCTCTATGCCACAATTGTTCTTGAGGATGCCATAGAAATAGAAACCTTTTTTCTTAGTGATTTAAGTGCCTACACGCTGCTCCATCACCCAGAGAATAGTTTGGAAGATCTACGGGTCTTGTGTGCATGCCTCTCTACCAATTCACAAGGTACTATCTTACTGGTTATGCTAGTTTAGTAATTAAATTGTGTATTCTAAATCACATGTGATCCTGGCTTCCGCTAATTAATCCTTCAATTGGTATCAGAGTACCGTGTGATTAAATATATAATTTGATCTAAACAATTATATATATATTATTTTGATGTCGATTAGCACATGGCACCTAGGCTTATATTTGTTGATTCACATGTTTGTATTGTTTAATATAATTTTGTTTATAAATGGTTACTTATAATTGTGGTTTGCCTCTTTAATCCATGGTAGCTTTATGTGTATTTTAATTTGCCAGAATAAGGAGGCTAATCATAAGATTAGCTAGGTTTCCTCCTTGATTTAATTTTATTTCAATTTTCTATAATTATTGTAAACCCTTTTATTAGGGTATAGGATTATTTTTGTAAATTTTTTTTGAAGACTAATGTGGAAAAGAAGAAAAACCAAAATTACATGAGAAGAAACTATCCCTTGTGACTGCTTTGACGCATTTTACGAAGGCTACATTTACTAAAATTTAAATGACCAAGGGTTAGAAGTATAAGGAAGAGATGAAGAAACTATCAAAATTTCAGCCAAAGATATTTGACGCACCGCCACGTTTTTGCCATGCATGGACTCACATCGCTAACACTTAGCCTGCAAGGAAGCGTCCCGTGGCGCTCCTATGACCTACGGTTTTTGCAAGTTTCCTCTCCGTATCAGCCAGGCTTCAATGGGTAGCTCAGCCAGGTGGCTGTTGCACGACGATGGTTTCACTCGCTAGGTTTCGTGTCTTTAGGTTTTATACATTAAGTTTTTTTTTTTTTTTTCCCAATTTTGGGCCTCAAAGCTCAATTAAATTGAACCTAGTTTGACCCAAATGGAGAAGAAAATATGGACAAGTCGGAACAATAATATTGGGCTTGTAAGTTTTTTCTTTCTTAGGAAAACCATGGATTAAACTATATTTGTTAATATGCTTGATTGCGATAACATGCTATGTGACTAGTGGTGTCATTATCTTGCAAATAATGATGATATATATGTGCATAATTAAATTTTGATTTTTTTGAAATCTAGATAAATATAATTATGGAGAATCCCTTAATTTTTGTGGGTCCAAATAATAGAATTGACACACCCCCACCCCTACTAGCAAGCGGTGTTCTGGCAACCCCACAGAAACCCCCAGCCGATACTTCCAACGACTAGAGAATCCTGTGAAGTTAAGTCGTGTTCTTTGTTGAAAACCCGTATAAAAATTTTCTCTTTTCTAAACTTGTGATTTTATAAAATTTCTAAGCATAACAAATAAGATATAAGACATGTCCCAAACCTCAGAATACAATTCTACACTTCCAAAATATGGCAACCAACAACACTTCAAAAGCCTCGACTCATCATATTTCATAAACAAAACTATATATACATATGCACAAACTATACAAGTTCAAAGTACTTTCTTACAAATATATACAATGGTGGGTAAATACAAAGACATATAACTAAAAGAGCCGAGGACCCCGATATGTCCCAATGCTCGCTGCATTCGCATCTTTAAAAATAATTTTTAAAAACTGTGAAAATAATGAGCTAAAAGAGCTCAGTGAATGTATTCTTCTTTATAAACGCCGCTTCGAAAAATGTCTCAAAACTGTAAAACTATCTTTTACAAAACATTTTCAGAAAACCTTACTTGCTTTGCTATAAAAGTTTCTAAAACTTTTCATAATCTGCTTAGTTGCTTTTCTGTAAAAGTTTTTAAAACTTTTCATAAAATGCTTGTTTGCTTTGCTATAAAAGTTCATAAAACTTTTTATAAACTGCTTGCTTGCTTTGCTATAAAAGTTTCTAAAACTTTTCATAAACTCGGTCATTGTTATTATGTTTATAAAACTTTTTATAAACTGCTTGCTTGCTTATCAGTGGTCAATTTAAAGTTGTATGTAAAACGCTTATAAAAATAAAGAACAACCACTGTAGGCCTTTCTTGCTTACTGTACCCCTAGTAAAACAATGGAAACCTGTGTCTCAACCGTGCCGATGGAAGGACCTTGTGTCCGCATCAGCTATTTCGGTAAATATTGTGGAAGGACCTCGTGTCCACATCAACATATAATAGCTGGGGCGTATAACCCTATATACTCCAAGATGCAAGCATCGTCCCTCCTCTAATATGCCAGTAATGCATGAGCTAAGTTTGGTCGACCGCTTAAATCTACAATGCACACCATGTCCTAACTTCACCGTGGCACATACTAATAATTCTAACCTAATGCTTCGCTTTAAACTGTAGTGGATTCTTAAGGCCCAACTTAAAAAATATAATTTTATTTGCTTGCTTGCTTGCTTTATAAAATATGATTTAACAAATCAAAACCATTGCTTGCTTTTTAAAATATGGTTTAACAAATAAAAACCATTGCTTGCTTGCTTTAAAAAACATATTGCTTGCTTGCTTGCTTGCTATACAAATATGGCTTAACAAATCAAAACCATAAGCTTGAAATATGGTTTAACAATTCAAAATCATAAGCTTGAAATATGGTTTAACAATTTAAAACCATAACATACCAGCGTAAAACGATTTATAAACAATACACTAGTATTGAAAATACAAAGTTTAGAACACTCACTTTTCCGTTTACAATAATCGAAAGCACCCACTTTCGTAATTTCTCTCTCCTCGCCTCCCGCTTTATCCTACATATAATTTCCATTTATCACATAATAGCATATTATTTATTTTTCTCACAATAACTCGAAAACATCAGTCTCGGGATCAAAACCAAACCTTAACATAGTCCGGGACCGCCTGAAAACAGTTCTAAAATTCATGTCTGGACTATCCAAAAACAATCCCGAAATTTCAACCCGAACTGTCCGAAAACAGTACCGAAATTCAGCCCGACTATCCGAAAATAGTCCTGAAAATTCCTAAACTCAGTTCAAAAATTTTAATACTGAAATTTACGGCCTCTCACGGCTTCTAAACAAATCCCAAGCCATTAAATGACCTTTAGGATAGAAATAACACAAGTAGGAAAATTCCTCACTCGAGTTTGAAGAAACGCTTAAACTGGGTACCCATTACTGTAGCCTCGTCAAAGGTGAGACCAACTTTGTCTTTTGCTCCGACAAAAACCTACGATCCGATTTCCGTAGATGTTAGAGAGAAGCGAAGAAAAGAAAAAATAAAAAATCTCATCTCTCTCTCTCTCTTTCTCCAGACACTCCTCTGTCCGTTTCACCTTCCCTTTTTTATTTTAATCTTTTTTTTTGGCCTCTATTATTATTATCATGACATACATGGCTATTTGATAAAATGACTTATATTACATCATTCGGATCCGTTTCTACGCCAAAAAATTTTATTTCTTTTCAATTCAATTTATTTTAAATGAACTTAGTTTAAGCCATTTCCTAACTTCCAGGATTTTTGTAAAAATCTCGTTCCTGAAGTCACTGACGGCTTATCACTTAGAAAATCATAAAATATTCCGACTATCTAAGAATTTGACAAAATTTTTCTGGGTTACTAGATTTCGCGAGACAAATTTAATGGCACAATTCGTTTCGTCATTCGAGATCTAGAGAATTTTCTAGGCTTCCCTGAACCATTTTGACAATTTATTATTATCCTTAACTAATTAAAGTTTACGTGATTTGTACTTTCACTCCTCCACTTTCCTTAATTGCAGTGCCACAATTCTTGAAAACTTTACGTCATCCTTTAAAAACAACTTCCAAAAATACTACACATGACACTCAACTAATTGCTGTAGTTCTCAGACAATATATGCAAACCCTATGGTTACACGTATCTTGACACCCTCTTGATCTGAGCGCTACAAACTTCCTTTAGAACATTTTCATTCCTCGAAATGAACAAACTAAACTCAAAGGAAACAAAAAGACCTCAATCAAGAAATAGTTGAGGATAATTGCCAACAAGATCTCGAGACTCGGTTCCTGTGTACTGCCTCTCTCATGATTCTTCCACAAGACTTTAACTAAAAAAAAAAGAATCAATCTTACTCCTCAACACTTCTATTCCGCGATCTACAACTAATGTGTTTCCCATAAGTCGCCCTCCTTTAGTCAGACCTACCGCCTCACATTACGAAGGATCCGAATGTATTTTCTTAACATCGACACATGGAAGGTGTCATGAATCTTGGATAACTCTGGGGGTAACTTCAACCTATAAGCTACTAGCCCTACCTTGCTCACAATCTCATAAGGTCCTATAGTCTCGACCGAGCTTCGCTCGCTCCCAAATTCCCGTAAAACACCCTTCCAAGGGGAAATCTTCAGGAATACCCGATCACCAATCTCGAACTGCAAGTCTCTGCGACGGTTGTCCGCATAACTTCTCTGTCTATCTCTTGCTATCCTCAAGTTATCACGAACAACCTCACTTTCTCCTCAAGTGATTCGCACTAACTCAATGGCTTCTTCCATAGAGTCCAAGAACACCCGAAACGGAGTTCCGACAAAGAAGTTATGACCTTCCGAAGTTGGAGGTCACACGTAGTCAAACCCAACCGAGCCGACCGACTCGCCGAGCCGACCGACTCGTCAAGGTATCCTAACCGGGCTGGAGCTAAGAAGCACCTATCTCGAAAGCACACTCCACGGCCTCCATAGGCACACGGATGGAATCTCGACCAACGGGCTTTCCATAGAGTATAAAAACACCCGGGAACAAAGTTCTGGACGAAGAAGTTATGACCTTCCTCGAAGTCGAGGTCACACGTAGTCAAACCCAGCCGCTTACTCGACTGTCGAGCCGTCTCACCCGGCCGAGCTGAACCCGACCTGGCCGAAGCCACCTATTGCCCTCCATAGGCACATGGCAGGAATCTTGACTCAATGGGCTTTCCATAAAGTCCAAATGTAAAACCCGAGAAAATTCTAATTTTCTGAAAAATGGTAAAATGGTAATTTCTCGGTCAAACCGGTGTCTTTTTTCTAGATCTCGAATCTACCGAAACTGACTTCATCATCAACGGCCCTCGCTAAATCTAGTTTACCACGCCGAATTGGCCGAATTCCGAGACAATGAATACGCTTTTCGAGGCACCGTGCTCGTGCCTTATGACTCATTGCAGGTATTACGCGTGATGGCAAAAGTCACCTACTGCTACGCACTCCATGTGACACATGTTGCATGATTAGCGCAGAGGATGAGATGAATGGTTTAGGATTAAGCCATGTGTCAAAAAATCAAAACTAAAGTGACACACAATTAAGTGAAAAGATTAAAATAAAGACAAAATAAACCACCTTCTTCTCCATTTACAAAAACACGCAAATGAGTACAGAATCCGCTTAGAGAGAGAAAGTGTGACTCTCTTAGATTTCACTGATCCGTCTGCTCGTCGAGCAAGAAGCAAAAGTTAATCTACTTACAAAAGTGTCACGCTGTGACACCGATTTCGTGGAGTTCACAACTCCAAGAGGTAGGGTCTTCTCCTACTTGGTTTATTCTTTGGGCTACAGCCATTTTAATGGACGGGGATTTTTCGAGGCCTGGATGGCCGTGTTTTCGGTCTCAAAATATTTGAACCGAGTGAAGAAAATCCCTATTATGTGGTCGTGAACAATGCCAGCCTAGTGGTCTCACCGCTCACGTGAGTCAGGTGAATTTTTGTGTCAGCTGCGATTCAAAATGAATTGCTTGAATTGTTACAGCCAATGTGAGCTAATTTCATGCTGGGTTTCCATGAATTGAACAACATGATTTATGTGAGTTAATGTTGTTAATATATAATGGTAAAATATATTAGCATGAATTGTCTGAAATGGCATATCGCATTCCATATGCACCGGCACCCTAGAACGATAGGTGTGAGTGCATGACATGAAAGAAAATGAAGGAAAAAGGAAAATGGCCGAAAGGAATTTCAAATCTTAAGATTTTCCGAAGAATTTGTGTTGGGAGAGTTTGTCCATCAATTCACGCCGGAGGTGCCCATGAATTGTTTTTAGCTTATCTAACAAATTCCGCCTGAGGTTGTCCAATAGATTTTACCGGCCTGCAGTAAGTTTTCAAGAACAAAAACCTTTGTTTTGAAACCCGCATTTTTCTCACATTTGGCTTAGGCATGTGTGAGGAGCCTGAGGACTCGAGACATGGGATTGGGCATGTAGACATTCAAGTAGATCATGTATTTCGTGGCTAAGTGTGTTCGGGTCGCATTACATACACTTAGCGGGAGTAACTCCATGTAAGAGACTATCACTATCAAGTACTGCTCACCCAAGCCGATCATTATTTCAGGTACAGCAGTGTTCAGAAGACGGCCACTGTGAGGCGTATTTTCGTGAAGAAAGTCGAATTGTGGTTTGATATTTTATTTTGTAAAACATGTATTAGAACTTTAAATTTTGATATATAAGCTTGCAAAGAGTAATGTATTAACTCAACTATGCAATATAGCTGATGTATTTTCAGGAGTATCATGCAATGTGGCCCAAGTGGCCATTTTTACTCGCACATGAACTGTGTGGTCAGCGTGTACAATGTCGATTGTGTTGTATTTCGTAGAGCTCCCGCATTAAAGGAGACTCCCGCCCCGATTTTCATTAAGTCTCGAGTCTTGCAAAACGGATTCAATGGGGTGGTGTCAATACCCACATCCACGAATATTCCGCGGCCGACGGTTGTCGAACTCGACCCTGAAATGGGGCCACACCAAGAACACCAAACAGAAGTTCGGGATTTAAGAAGTTATGACCTTCCCGTCGAGGTCACACGAGTCAAACCCAATCGAAACACTTGACTTGGTCGAAATGAGCTAAACTCGGCCGAGCTCACCTACTATCATCCGGCTGTGCCATGGCTGGAATTCGACCAATGGACTTTCCATTCGAAGTCCAAGATCAACCCGAAACTGAGTTCGACAAAGAAGTTATGACCTTCCAAAGTCGGAGGTCACACGTATCAAACCCAAATTCGAAGCTTACCCGACTCGTCGAAGCCGTCCTAACCGCCGAGCTAAGATGACTCCTCTAGTACCGACCTCTACATACCGAATTCTTACACCACCTTATAGGCTAACCTCTCTTCAATTAGACTGCTCAGGTGGTAAAGGACCATAACTGGTCTACAGAGATCCGACTGAGAAATCTTAAAAGCCTAACATCAAGTTCTCATCGAAGTGGCGCAAATTTACCCTCAAGGAATTCACTACCACTCCCTTTTATTTCCCACCCAAACCAGTTCTAAAGTCCTAAGCACGTATTACCATCACACATGACAGATTCCCATGGTTCAAAAATACAACCAAACATTCTCCTTGTGTGGTAAGACAAACCACCACACAACCCTTATGGTAGAAAATAACCAAAGTAGTGAAAAAGACCCACCTCTCGAACTCACGAACTCCCGATTCCTGCCTCTACTAGCTCTTGGCTCACGAGGAAAGACTTTCCCTCTTACTTCACCTAAACGACAACCCGATCAAGCCGAAAATCTAGAGAGAAGGTAGAGCCTCTCTCTCTAACTCTTCCTCTCAAATCTGGTTTGCCTTTCTCTCCTTCTTTCCCCTCTCTCCCAACCGGTTGGGAGAAGATAGAAGTCAAGTGAGATGTCCTCTCACTTGCCACTTGTCCAATTATAAGTGGCTCCTTGGATTACCCTTATCACCTTATCCATCTTCCTTGGATTTCCCTCCAATCATGTGTTGTCACATGTCTTTTCTAGGTCCCACTGGTGCCATTTGTTCGACTAGCTCCACTCGGACGCAGACGCCCCATCTTGAGCCACCAAATGCGCCAAGTGTACCCTGACTACTCTCGACATGCCTCAAAACGGAAATTCGACCGTCTTCTTAATTCACGAAATTCCCACGTGGTAGCTGGGAATTCTCACCGCATCCATCTCCAAGGTGAAACTGTCATTATCCAAGATCTAGAAAATTTCCATATTTTCACCGAATTATTATTTTACCACTAGAAAATCAATTTTTCCCGAGGTTTTTGCCAATTTATGATTAAATATAATGAATTAAATTATTTAATTGTGGTAAGTTCATGAATTATTGTAACTTACAAGATAATTACATATATCTATATATATGCATAGTGGTCATCCATGCGTAAGGATCCTCATTAAGCTTTATGCTTAGCAATGGTGTTTATTCGTGTAGATACCAAGGAGGCAAATGAAGAAATGTGACATTCCACATCATCATCAAATAAGGGTCATCTCGACAGTGAGCACCTGCCAAGTGTTTCTATTTAACGCTTTACTCTTAGCAATATGTTGTATATAAACTTTTGCACACAAACGAAGGATTTGTAAATAATATGTAAGTGATATTTTGAATGTCTCAAATGTTGAGGTATGATAGTATATGGTTTTGTAATATATATGTTAAATTATATGATTATATTTTAAGGAATGTTTTAGAACCGCTCGCTTAATCAGTTTAAAGTCTACAGCCGTAGCACCCGAGGTGCAAGGTCAGTGTCACACCTGCAGCTCCTAGCCGTCGTGAGGTCCGAGCAACACCGCTTCATACTCGGCTTCATTATTGAGGCAGCGAATGCTAACTTGACAACTTAAGCAATGGATAACCCTTCGAGGACTATAGAACCATACTGACCCTCCCTTCTACTACCCTAGACAAACCGTCGGTCTCAAGGATCCACAATGTCTCTCTGATGTCTCGAGATTGCACATTTGACATTTCAACGATGAAGCCGGGCAAGTGACCTGACCTTATAACGAATCTCAAGTCAGAGTTCAATATCAAACTTAACTCAACGACTCATTTGAAGCAGCCTCTCCCGCATTTGGTTTATGGAGTATGGCCTTATCAAAGTACTAGTGAGGACAACCATAGTATGGCCGGAAGTAGGGCGAAATTGGCCGCCATCCTGAGGGCTAACGCGATTGGCTCAAAGTCGGTGTATCTAGTTTTCACATCTATTAACATCTTACTCATGAAGTAAACTAGCTTCTGCTTGCCATCTTCATCCGCCCTTACTAGAGTTACGCTCAAAACCATAGCCGACAACTGTAGATAATAAGAGTAATTCGCCATCTATCGACCAGAGACAAAGATAGTGTGGGAGGAGCCATACCGATGGATTGAAAAGACCTCACACATTCCGCCCCCACCCTTTAAAGGAAGCCCCTTTTAACGTGGAGAAGAAAGGTCGGAGACGATCCAAATACCTGGAGATGAACCTATTCAAAGACTCTAATTTTCTGTGAGAGCCTCAGATTCCGTCGGTTATAGAGGGTCAGATTTTCTCAATGGCTTCAGACTGACCGAGGGCCATTTCAATTCCCCTTTGGCTAACCAGGAACCCAAGGAAATTCCCAAATCTTAACCCAAATGCTCACTTCCCATGGTTCATGTCGCGCCCCAACCCCCACCTAGGTGAAAGAGGGGGAACGCGGCACGGGACTGAGACTCCTTTACCTGAGTTACTAACATTAGTGGGCCCATTTCAAAATATAACCGAATGGATCAAAATCTAACTTAAACTTTATCCATAAGGAAATAAAACTTTTAACACTATCACCATAATGGTGTTTATAATATCCTATATAAATATCTGAGTCCCATTGACTTATACATATACAAGTCCTGGCTATGAAAAAAACTTACATGTACATATTCAAAATCAAAGGTGTAAACCTATGATGCTGACTCCTCGTCACGGTCACTCTCCCCGTGCAGCCGTGATCGCCAAGATGTCCTCTCTTCGAAGACCTACACGATGAAAACACCCGCAAGTGTTTATAGCTTAGTGAGAAACATATAACATATATGACCACTTGTAGTGGTCCTTAATGACAATATACAATTAACACAATTCCTATTTGCACATTAACTATTCATATATTCGACTACTTGTACACTATGTCATTTATTAGAGTTCTCACGTTCATTCCTCATAATACATAGTACTTTTTATTTTACTGTAGCTCTATCACATTTTTCAATTTAAATCATTGTTTTCATGTTACATGGTTCTTATAACCATTTCAATCGTTTTATCTCATCCTGTGTCTTGCCTGCATATTCCAAGAAGTGGATACGGGTATAAACTGTGCAACGCCCCAAAAATACCCTAGAATTTTTTTTATAATTTTATTATATATTTCGGGTATAAATTGAGTCAACTTGGGTAATTTTCGAGAATTGTTAAATGAATGTTGATTAAATTATTATATGGCTAAAATCCAAATGCAAATATTAAATGCAAATGAAATTGACGAACTCCGAAATAAACCTAAGTAAAAAGGGCAAAATTGAAATTGTGGGAAATAAGGACCTAAGGGTCATAAGTTAGAAAGAAGAAATGTCTAAGTGTGATTAATGAGAATTTAAATGCAAATAGAGACAAATACTGGTCAAGCTAGCAATTAGGAGAACTTAAACCCAAAAATGGATTTTTAAAGAAGGTCAAACAAGGCCTTATATGACATGGGATATTTAAGACCAAAAGTGGTCTTGGAAGCTCATTTTGAGCAAAACGGTTTGAGAGTGAAAGGAAGGGAGAGCTGGGGCTTGCAAAGTGAGGAAGTTGTGATTCTTGCTCCATTAAAGCAAGAGTTTAAGATATCAAGTTCAAGAAGAAAGCTTGGCATTGAAAATTGAAAGGGATTTAAGGTAAGAAAAACCAAACCCTAACCCCCTTTCTACTTGTGGCTTAGTTTAATAAAATCCCAAATGTGGTATAAAAAAGTTCTTGGATGGTTTTAGTTCAATTTGAGATTGTTTTTCATTGTTTAGATTGGTTTGGATTGGTTTGAATGAGTGTTAGTAAAAAGGGAAAATGTTGGGTTTTCAAAGAAAATGCTGTCAAAATTTTGTCAAGACCCCTATTCTTGTTTTGGCTATTAATTAAGTTATAATCCTCCAAATTAAGTGATTCTAATTGGTAAATAACCATACGAGATAGGTCTATAAATGTATAGAAGTGATCAGGAGCAAATTGTAGCTCTAAGGCTCCAAAATATGGGCTTAAAGGTGAGCTCGGGTAGCTCATGGGTTATGCTCTGTTTTGAGTATTGTTATAGTGTTTTAGCCATAAGTTGAGTTTTCCTCTATCCATAAATTGAGTGATTCAAATTATGGGTCAAATATACTTAGGTAATAATTTCACTTGAAGGAAGTGTATGCAAATTGTAAACCCAAAGTTCTCATAAATTTGTCAAAGTGGAGCTATGTGTAAGAACAGTCTGATTCTGCTTTGTAAATTGGAGTAGTATGGATGTAAAATGCAATAACTTGAGTTTTGGTGATCCAAATTTGATGATTCTACTTGGAGAAGAAACCTTAGAACCATAGCTTCAAATTATTAGAAGGAACTATTATCAATTTATGAAGTTAAGACCCCTGAAATTGGGAATAACAGTAGGTAACCGAGTGAGCTAGGCATACTGACCAGTTTGGTATTAAAATGTCGTAACTTGAGTTTGGGTGATCCAAATGAGATGATTCCAATTCATACTAAAAATAGACTCATAGAGATAAAATTTTCTTGAAGGAAGTATGAGCAAATTATGGCTAATGTGTCCCCAGAAAATTTTTCAAGTGAAGGGGTATCAAAGTGTACATAAACCTCAACTAAAAAACCCCTAACAACCTACTAATAATACGCTGATCATATCAGATTTGAATAGTAATGACGAAGAGGAAAGCTCCAAGATTAAATTTGAGATTCCGAAGATCGGAATCAAAGCGACGATTTTGGTTTGTTCTATCTTCTCCTATTCTCGTTTCAAGATTTGAACTATTTGTTCTAAATCCATAAGAAAAGCATATTGAATTGTTTTAATTGATTTGAAGAAATTGATCAGGAACAATGGTAAATGAAAATTTGCATGAGTATTGGAAATGAACTGCTTATACAAATGTACATATTGTACTATATGTTGCTATAAATATTTGAACACTTTAATCAACGGGCACCATTTGGTCAGACAAAGATAAATTGGTGATAATGGTCAGGACTGCAATAGCTAGTGATCGCGAACGATTGTATTGATGTGTCACTCCGATCAATAACCTAGCGGGACCGTATCAGTAGTGTTCACTAAATTTTTTTTTTTAATAACCAGTCAGCAGCCCAGCGGGACCGTGCCGATAATTCCGATATCCTGTATATCGAAAACATAGATTAGATTTATTAAGGGCATAACCGAATTGAATTGATTCGAGATTGTGACAAATTGGAATTGAAAGCATGATTGCGAATTGAAATGAAAAGAGTATTGTGAAATGCATGATTTGATTATCAATGACTTATTGCATTTGGAAGTGTATATTTGGATTTGATCAATGAACCATAAATGATTGTATATGAAATAAGTATATGTATTGTATTGACATTGATCATCCAAAAATATCTGAAAGTTTGTTTAGTAAAACTGCATATTTGATTTAAACTGAAACCGAGAATGGAATTGCATAGAACCACTAAGCATGAAAATGCCTAGCTTGTAGTTTTATCTATACGCTGGCACCGATTGAACATGAGCGACAAGCAAGATCGAGGAGCATTGAGTCATAAAGAAAGAATTGCGGAGTATGTTCCGACATATGCATTCACCCCATATCTATTTTTGAACATCGGGACATTTTGTAAAACAATTTCAACTCTGAATATCTATTTTGTAAATCATTTGGAAAGGCTTGATATGCCTTTATAGTAATTGTACTTTTGCATGAATGAAATGAAATAGGCTTAGCCCTTTAAAAACGCTTCCACATATTTGAAAAGGATTTTATGCCAACTGAAGTGTAACACTATGGCGTGTTTTTGATAAATGATTTTGATAAGGTGATCGAGCGACATTAGAGCAACCTTGACACTGACCCGCCAAACGGTCGCCGGAAAGGGGTGCTACAAATCGTATGCACTGAGGTACTATCATCAGACGGCATAACGACTACACAGACAATTCAAATCTAGGGTCAATGTAATAACTCAAATCTGGGTCAACTATATCATGTAATCCCAACAGCATGCCTACTTATCCATTTCTGAACATATGCAGACAATCAATCTTATTACATTTTTATTTGTGTCAAGGTATGCACATCTCATATACATGGATAATGTTAATCACATGTATTCACATGAGATAATTTCAGACAGTATTCCTTTATACATATATTATAACTGTTACTTTTATCATAACATGTATGATCATGTTATTAGTATCACAGATTGCTCATGTAATCATAGTCATGACAAAATGTCGCCACATATCGGGCCAATATTTAGATGATCGCCTTCCCAACACGATACTCCAGAACTACACCGATCGAGAGAAAAATCGAAAATATTTCCACAATACCTAATATATCTAAGATATCGATATATCTGACCAAAATCTAGAAATTTGCAACGTGTAGAAAAAAGCAAAAAAATAAAAAAAATCATTTTGGTCGATATATCAGCCCAATTCATTTCTTTGTTTTTTTTTTATCCAACTACTAGAAATTGTTGACACATGGAAGGCTGAGATTTTGTCTCATAAATTCAAATTTTTCAATGGCTAGTAGCTGATCTGACAATCAGAATTCAATCCGTGTTGATCCAACGGCCAGATTTGAATCTCTTTGATTCCAACGGCTATATTTTTTATCTGATGATGGATTTTGAATATTTGACTTGATCTAACAGCCATAATTGATTTATAACGGCTAGATCAAGATCTAATGGTCATATTTGATCCAAAATCAAATCCAATGGCCAGAATTCATTTTTAAAGGGTTTTTGACCAAAAAATGGCTAGTTTGACTCTGAAAAATCTATAAATAGCCCTAAAATCACTAGTTTTCATATTAAACTCATCCATTCTCTCTCAAACAATTCTTGATTTTTTGCAAAGTCTTGGATAATATTATTTTTGTCAATTTTTGGTGTTCAAGTCTTCAATTCAATACATAATTTCTGCAACTTAAGGTATGTTTCCATGTTAATTATTATTTTTTTTTTACATTTGTGCATTTTAGTAATTAATTTAAGTTTCTTATATTTAGATTAAGATTATGTGATATTTTGCATAAGATTTAATTTTTAGTTTATATTTCTAGATTAAGGTTTAATTAAATTCTATGTTTAGGATTAAGATTATGAAAATGAAATATGAACATATATTATGCATATTTTATGTTGTAAAAACACATTTTTATTTAACTTATGAAAATTAATACAACTTTATATTTATATTGAAATTATGAATATAAAATATAAAAAAAATTTTAATTATTAATAAACAAATTTGTGAAATACATATTTTCTTAAATTATGATACTACGCAACTTTATATTTCGACGAGATTATGAATATGAAATATAAAAATTTGTTAATTATTAATTAACAAATTTGTGAAATACATGCATTTGTGTATGCCAAATTTGTTAATCATCCATATTGGGAGAAGATCTCTAACCGAGTGTAAATCTATGAGGCATTATATACAGTTCTTCGCATTGTTGATTCCGAAATCATCCCAACAATGTCATTTGTGTATGAGTTGATTCAAGTGATGAAACAAAATTTACATGCACTCAAAGCCAAAGAATGGGTCAAAAACATCATCGCAGCATTGTCGGATAAAACCTCAAACACTTTCATGTCGCAGTAACTATTCCATATCACAATCACTTTTAAAGCATATTATTTTCCTTTTATCACATACTAATTCTAAATCACTTTTGTAGCATATTATCTTAATCCAAGATTTCAATATAGACCTAGAGTTAGTAGTGACCCTGAGCTACTCTAAGTCGTTTCACAAGATACTGGAAAATTATCTGCTACTACTGTAGGTCTTGGTAATATTGGAAATGAGGTACATCAATAGGCTATATTTCTAATTAATTACACATATCTTGATTTGTCAAGTTCATTTTAAATTCACAGCTTATAATGTTTTGAGATGTCAAAAGGGGATTTGGTGATCGAGTAGCAATAGTATCAAGAGATTTAATGGTTCTTGGTGAGTGTTGTTTCTCATTAAAAGTTTAAAAGTAAAGTCCATTACCATGTTATTATTAGATTTTGAATGTTAGTAATTTTTATTATTGTACGAACGGGTAGTCTGCGTATGGAAACCACGTCTCACATCGAGGAATTGACCCTTAAGGTTCTTCCCAAACAACATCATCTTCGTGATGTGAGAGAAATTAGAGTGTGACGCCCGATCTCGGGTCCGTCACTCACCCACAACCCGTGATAAACACTGTGGAAATGCCCGTGACCCGACATTCTCACGTAAAACCAGCAAAGTCTCTCAGACGGAGCTCTACCCAACAGCCAACACCTATAATATAACCCGTCCTAATCAACATCAATCACGTGGATATCTATATCCGAGCAAAACCGCCTCGGGCCCACACCACAATACTCATCATCAATATAAACCAACTATATCCAATAGTTTCAAGAGTTTAAAGTTACTCTTATACAACATATATTGAAATACTAGAATTTAATACACGTAAACCATCAAAGCCACATCTCTAGCTTTCTCTTCTAAAACCCAACTGTGGATGAGTCGTCCCCCGCACACCCCTGCACCCGTAAAAAATAACATCCCCCGACAGGTGAGCTAATGCCCGCAAATGAATCACCCTAAGTGGTTACTCCACCCATGCATATGCAATGCTCCACGAAAACAAGTATTAATCTAAGCAAATACGTGATCCTACTTGAATGTCTATATTCGCTCCCATGTCTCGAGTCCTCGATCGACTCCCTCACACTCGCCAAGCCATGTATGAGAAAATACCATTTTCAAAACAAAACTCGTTTCAATATACTAATGGTGGATCTTAAAAATACTGACTACCCTCCGAGTCTAATTGGTTATGAAGCCCGAAATGTACCATGGTCCTCATCCGAAATGATCTGCAATCACCTCCTAACTCCAATTCCTCCTGAATATCCCCGTGAAATTCCTTTCGCAACCATGTCCGTTTACAAAACCATGTCACGCACTCACACCTAACTTCTGTGTTACTCAGCTAGTACAAGGAAAAATGCATTATGTCATTTTCAAAACCATTTATACAATATGTCAATATGCATATTTCAATCAACCAATTACACACATGTAATTCAACACATCAACCATCACCCAATTTAGCTCACTTCCAATGGCTTACAAACACAATTTAATTCCATATAATTGTGTCATTGTGTTAACACATTAAATCATGTCTTAACCTATCTATTTCCACACATACCAAGCCATTCACATCAAACAATTCCAATGCCAAAACACATGGACATTTATGGTCCATTTCATACAAACTGGGACTGTTTTTACAGTCCCAAAACAGAGCAAGTGGGCTGTCCACGGGCAGCCCACTCCTCTTACATCGGTTCCTCTTGATGGAACCGAATTCCATACCCATTTTCTGCCTCCCATTTCACCAAAACATAATTTATTGAATAAATTATGATCCAAGGCCCCAAACAGTCCACACACACTGTCAGCGCACTGCCCACACCTACCTAAAATTTTTCACATTTCGCCTCTAAGACTGGGATCGACAAACGGCCACTCACTACCAAACCAACACACAAACATCACAAAACACTTAACAGAGTAAATATGCAGATGAACCCATTTGACGCTGAGTTTGTCGAAACCTCTAAAACTCCGAGTCCACGCATTGCCCTCGCCACAGAATAAATTCCTCCTTTTGGCTTCGAAGAACCGACCATCTGATTAGTCGATCTTAGAGAGAAGTGGCACTTTCTCTCTCTAAAAATATCAAAACCTAAATATCCAGCCTACTGCATCTTTATTCTTTCCTCCTGCACGTTTTTGGCTCTTTTAATTGAAGGAGATGACCACTATGCATTATTTTGTCTTTTCCTCATTTAAAATTTCCAAATTTACAATTATGCCCTTCTTCCCATTAGTTTGACTTTTCTATCCAATGGCATCATGCCATGTGTCAACGTGGGTCCCACCTTGAGCTCAACTTGATTGAACTGGAGCTTGACATCGCGGCACCCCGTACCACCGCAAATTTCAGCCAAGTGTCCTACACGACGCCGCTTCCTCGAAAACGTGTAAATACCGACCGTTCCCTGACCACGAAATTCGATGTGGTAGCTAGATTTCGCAAGACGATTCCAATCCAAGTGGAAATCTGCTCGTTATCCGAGATCTGTGAAAAATTTCTGATTTTTACCGAAATTACGATTTTACCTCTTTAGAAAATCGAATTTTCCGGTTTCATGTGAGCACATTTGCTGATCCATACAAAACAAAGAAATCATCTAGCTTACTCCTACTCCAAATAATTGTTTTTGTTACTACAACATGAAACTAAAGATACAAGATATGCAAGCAGAGACCGATAAAGTTTAAAAAAGATTACTTTGATTTACTCAACATTTCAGCCTGAGTTTGGTGAAGAAAAGGATAATCAATTATTCCAATGGGTTAGACCTTTCCATTTAGATGATGAAAAATAGAAATCTGGATCCATGAATTGTCGCGCATGTCTCGGTAGCTGGAAGTATAGATGTTGAGAGGGTTTTATCCAAGAAGTTCAGAGTGAAAGTTTCAAATAAGAGACTGTAGACTCATTTCAAATTGCTTGTCACTGACCCCTCTTTGATTCAAGTGTTGAAACATAGTAGTAGACATAGTTTTGCCGGTACTTCAACTACAGCCATGATGGCTCAAGAGGAGAGGGGACCAATGATGGTAGCGAGTGGAAATGACGGGCGGGGATAATGCAGATCGACAACAAAGTGAATATCCATTGAGTCCATTCACCGGTGAAGATGATTTCACACATGCTACACAAGATGAAGACCATGGGTCTAGGAGAGCTGGTCCAGGTATTGGAGCAGTTGGAAAGCCATATAGAGGTCGACGAAGAAAGATGACACAACATAATGAGGATTCATTTTCGGCTAGTTTCGAGTCAATGAACATTGGCACTCAATACAGTGATTCATCCGATGATGCCAACCTTTTTCCTCCTTACATAATTAGTTATGGTCAGCCTCCTTCACATTCTTCAAATTCCATTGGTGAATATAGAATGATTAACTATCCTCATGATGCACAAATACCATTCCAAACTCCATATCAAATGCAACAAGAATTTCAAACAAGCACGTGGGTGAACCCCGACTTCCTATCCATAAGAGGTCATGGTACAAGTCAAGACATTTATGCATGGCATGTTCAATCTTATAATCAATATTATCGGAACACTATGTCTTGGTATGAATATTGTCTTCACCAAGATGGGATCCCTTCGTCAAATGCTGCAATTGAGCCACATCGATCTGCATTTTGGTGGTGAAAGACCATAGCAATGTAATATCAATGTCTATATTTCATTATTAATGTCATTTTTACACTTTTACAAAGTATTTCCATGAATTTCAAAGTATTTTTGTTAATTTATGATATATCAATATTCATGTAAAAATATCCACCGATATATCTCTGATATATCCGTAAAATCCAAGTACCATTATATCCGTCGAAACCGATATTTTTAACACTAATCATAGTTCATATAGCAATCACTTTTATAATTCTTGTACAATTTCATTTATTCACTTGAATCTTTTTTTATACTAGGAATTACTTCCCGCAAATGTAGCTCCCTTTGGGATGGATTTCCTCTATACAACTGGCCCAAATTTGAATACACTTATTTCAAAGAGATTTATTCTCCTAGAAGTCTAGTTTATCTAGAAATTTGAATCACTCAATTTGGATGAGTGATGGCCAAGTTATGGCCTAAACATTGAAGCTATACCAAAATAGACTAGAAACTGCATAAAAACAGAGCTTCACTTTGACGAATTTTCTAGGTCTAATGGGATCCAAATTTGAATATAATTATTTCAAGGAGATGTGTTTTCCTAAAAGTCTAATTTATTTATAAATTTGAATAACTTAATTTGAATGAGTGATGGCCAAAACAAAAACATAGGTTTTGGAAAATTTTTGACAACATCTCCCCTAAAACCCCAACATTTTCTTTGATACAAATATTCTCAATCAAGGACTACAACAAACTCAACAATCATATAACCGAACGAGACCAACAACCATCAGTAATATGCAAAGTTAGAGTTTTCCCTAAACCTAAACATCTTCAAAAAGGGTTTAGGTTTAGTTTCCATACCTTAATCTTTTTCTTTTCTCTTTTTTCTTCTTCCTTCTTCTTCTTCTTGATCACCAAAATCCTTGATCACATAGAGCAAAATCACCAACTCTCCTCTTCTTCTCTCAAATCAGAATCGTAAGCTCTAAAACCTAAAGGGAGAAATGTTTCTTACAAGACCAAATTTGGTCTTATCTCTTATCCTTCATAAGGCCGTTCGCTTCATTTGCTAAGTTTTCCATTTTTTTGCATTAAAGTCCTTTCCTTTCTCTTTCACTTACACTTCTACTTCTCAAATATTCTACAATGGCATAAACTTATTCTCTTATGACCCTCAGTCCTTAATGTGACATTTTACTATTTTACCTGACTAGACACTTCTGCTTTATCATTTTTCGTTCTTAGCAATATAAATTCCAAAAAAATACAATTTTAACTTATTTTATACCATAAACATGTTATAAAACTGCTAAGGTATATTTTGGGGTGTTATAGTTCAACAATAAGCAGTGTGCCCTCATTAATTGAAACGCATCTCGCAAGTGATCTAGATGGTCTTCTCGAGATCTCGATTTGACTAGCATGTCATCGATATAGGGTTAAAAAATACGGGGCATCGTGCGCTGGTAGGTGGCTATGACATTCTTGAGACCAAAAGGCATTACGTTATAACAATACATCCCTATTGGAGTTATGAATGTTGTGTTTGCCAATCAAGGGCAAACATAGGGATTTGATTGTAGCACGAATATGCATCGAGGAAGGATAGGAGTTGATGTTCTGTTGTTGTATCTACTATCTAATCATTGCGTGGGAGGGGGAAGGTATCTTTCGGGCAAGCGTCATTCAGATTAGAAAAATTTTTGCACACGCGCCATTTTCCATTCTTCTTTAGGACAACCACAAACGTTGAATAGCCAATTAGATACTGAATTTCTAATGTTCCAATCTAAGAAGCTTGTCAACTTCCGCTTTTATAACTTCTGAAAGCATGGAATGGAATCTCTCGCTGTATCGGCTACACTCTTCGAAGGTTCAGATAGTGTCAGGCCATAGTAGGAGAAACTCCAGGCATGTCGGTGTGGGACCATGCAAAAATATTAGAGAACTCTTGCAGAAGTGCTAAAAAGGAGTTAATTTCTTCTCGGGAAGGGAGGTTCCCAAGCTAACCTCGCTGAGCTTGCTCACGAACAGTGATGCAGCTAGAGGTTTGGCGCTTTAGTCCCTCATGCTCGGCTAAGTGGGCCCCGACCTATCATTGCTATTTGGTCGGCACGTCATCTTTTTGTTGTTTGACCTCATAGCTAAGTTTTACCGCTCGGCCTCTTGTCATTACGGCCCAAAGAAAGTCTAGAAACTTAGCATTTTGCGGGTAAAGAGGACGCCAATGTTTCTCATTTCAACTGTGTTCATCCCAAAATGGCGTTTAACGATGAGGGTTCATTGATCACCATGAGTGGGACCAAGGTAGTGACTGGTCCTACTGAAACCAGTAGCACTATCTCCCCTAATATACGCTTCATCAAGTCCTTCTCAACCTCTAAATTCATAACAAGTGCGTTATCATGGGGCGTAGACAGTTTCCATATAGGGGGATTCAGTGAAGGTTATCACTTTGTCGATGGGTTGGATGCTACACGGGGCAAAAATATAGTTAACCCCCACTACGAGGACACCCACGTGCAACTGACCTTGAATTCTAGGTGACGATGGACCAACAAGTATCGTGTCTATCATGTACAAGAGCCTGGCCTCCGCAAGGGTCGAGAATTGTTCTGAATCGCCTTCTACTGCACTCCTCGAGGTGGTCCTCGACCAAGAAATTTAGCAAATTCTCCCTGAGCCGACAAGCAACAATCATTGGTTCGATGTCCAATATCCTTGTGATACTCTTAGTACTAAGACTTGTCTCTCCCCTTCGGATCTCCCCTTTGAGGCTTAGGCCACTCAAACACCAAAGAGATCAGTGACTGGGATGAGCCCAGAAGGTGGCAACGTGAACCTCAGGTGCTCCAGTGTCGTCATTACGCCTCAAACTCAAGCAGGGCTCCAGCCTCTTAATCCTCTCCATCCTCATTATGTGGTGACTCTCGCAAGACCCGAATCTTTGGAGTCACTCTCACCCCTACCGGTCAATGTCCCGCCCCTTTCTTCCTTTTACCTCCATAGTATTTTTGAATTCAAGTCACAGAACCATTCGCTTCGTCAGCGTGACTATATCGCCATCGTGGTAGCATGGTGTAATGTTTCCTTGAAACAACCTTCCATCATTAGTCGCGGGAGGGATGCAACAATAATGAATGAAAAACTAGGTGGCTAGGCGAATGGCTTGTTTCATCAAGATGTAAGACAAAGTTGTTTGCCATAAAGCTAGAGGATCTCGGCTTCAAAGCGCTTCATAAAGTCCCTAATGGACTCGGATCTCCCCATTCAGACGTGAAAAAGACCGGTGACGCTTTGTTTTCTCCTGACTGAACACATATATTGAGTGACAAACTTTTTAGATAGGCAGCAGAAGGAGGTTACCTATCGTGAGATTGAGACAAGCGGTAATCCATGATAAGGTTAAATTGTTAGCCGGGAGTGGAAGATTTACATAGCAAAGCATCAAGTATCGACCAGAAAGCACTATTATCTGGCGGAAGTGCATAAGATGGTCGAAAGGGTCCTAAAGACCATCATACATTTGGAACTTTGTTAAAGTGAAGTGTGGCAAGGCATCTTGGTGCAAAATAGCGGGGACAAACAGGGAGGATGACATGTCGTCCGGGCGCATAATGTAGTGATCCAAACCTCTCCGGCTGAGAGATCTAATCTACTAGGATTACTGGTAAAAGTGGGGTGGTTCCGACCAGGAGTGTGGTGGGGAGAAGTTGTTCATGAATTCTAGATCGCGTTTCAAGGTCAGGCCTAGCTTCGGGTTGTCGTGGCGATCGAGACCACACCTAAAAGGTTGCATTTTCTTCGCGCAAAGCGGCGTTAACCGCTAAGAAAGAGGCTAACTGCTAGTGGTGGGATTCCTGCTGATTTTTCAGCATTCGTTCCAGCGACAACAATCGTTGTTCCAATGTAGGCTCGGAACTGGAAGGGGGGATTTCTCTTATTGAACTGTTTGGAAAAAGTTTCCGGTTGTCTTTGAAGTAATTTAGAGAAGTGTGAGATTTTTCGTTTCCCACAGACGACGCCAATGTAAAGGACTCAGGTTCCTTCCAAAATAATTTATATTATTTCCCTAATGAATATTGTTGAAAAAGAAGATCCTCCTCTACTTGGATACAAACTCACACATTATATAGTGAATGGGGGGGAGGTAAATAGTTATGAGGGTTTATTATTCCTGGCATAAATAATACATTACGTTGTAATTGTGGCATAACGCTTGTCGTCAGAAATAACGCATCGTGACCGGCGGTGTCTAGGGGATCCCTGAGGATCCATGTGTCCCACTCGTTTACCTTTGATGCTCAAGGTGACTGAAATTGTGGCATGCTCAACCTTCATGATTCACTTGCCCGACGAGTCTCTGTTGCATTATGGCCATCCATGTGATTGTCACATGCGCTACGACTTATCCAATTCCAAGATATTACTATTGTGACTATAAGATATATTGACACTATAGGTTTGATTTCTTGCTTATAATCGTATATATTTTCCTCGTCCGAATCACCAAAATATAAATAAACGCCACACCACGACAACAAAAACCGAACGTCGTAGTGAAATAACACAACCACTCGCCACATCAAAATGACGATAATCACATGTGCACAAATGAGACGACAATCACACGCGCATGAAGGCAATTATTAAATCATGAAAAAAAATAAAAACCTAAATTTGTGTAGAATAACCATTTATTGAGAAAGAAACATGAAAATAGGTGTAGATGAGTGATTTTAGGCCAAAAATAATTGAAAAATCACCCCTCGATGTTTAAAAAAAAACAAAGACTAATAAAGAAAAAATGGAAATAAAATTTTTTTTTTTCTCAATTCTACGTAGCCAATTTTTCCAATTTCTTTTTTTTTTATTAGTTTTTTTTTAACAAAATATCAAATTTAATATAAAATTTTAAAGAGTCTATTAGGGGATATGGGTAAAAAAAAAAAAAAAATCTTTACGTTAAGGATAAAATTTTCCATAAACGTTTTTCCTATTTTTATTTCTTATTTCTTTCAAAATTGTAAACTTTTAAATTGTATCCTTACATTTTCATAATTTTAATATTTTGTTAAAATTAATTATTTTATTTATTAATTTTAACAAAATATCATTCAATATAAATTTTAAAAATTATTTTGATAAGGGTAAAAATATATTTTGTTTTTTTTACTTTAACAAAACATCACCCTAATATAAAATTTTAAAGTTTATTAGATAATATTAAAGCTTTAATATCATTATTAAATTTAATATAAAATATTATATTATATTAGAGCTTTAATATTATATTACGGATAATATCTCTGTTTCGAAATATTTTTTAATGAACGCATTTTTTGCTAAGTGGCAATGGTATTTATTGGAAAAAATTGAAGAAGGGTATTTATGGAAAATAAAATTTGACAAACACATCGTGCTTTTTATATTAGTATAAATTATGGAATGTCTAAAAACTATTTCCTTTAAATATATTTATAGTAGATAAACACTTTAAAATGATACATATATAATATAAATTTTAAATATAAATTTTTTACATCTATTTACTCTGTGTTACATTGTTATATTTCCTCATATCCTAATTCAAAATATAATTTAAATTACTTAGAAATATAATAATTAGACTAGCATAAGAAAGTATAAATATAAATAGAATATATATATACAAGACCCCTTTGTTTTAAAGAATATGAAACTCATTGCATATTTCATAATAGCTAATTAAAGTGATTTTTATAAATATTAAAGTAAAGAAAAAAGTAAGGATAGTCTAAAGAGATTTTTTTTTTCTTTTATATAACATATTAAAAAGAAAAATAATTTTAATGATTCACTAATAATATATTAATAAAAATATAGAATTAAAATTATTAAAAGAATAAAATAATATCATAAAATAATAAATCGATTCTAAAACCTATAAATTTAATAATTAAATATATTTGATATTTAGATTACATCCAGTACAATAATAAATCCTATACTTTCGAATATTTTAAATTCAAAATAGAATTTAGTCAATTGCTCTCAAGCGAAACTCAAAAACACTTCCGGAAACCCTTGTAGTCATCATGACATTATCGTTATACCCAATATAAGAGCTTAGCCAAAGACTGGGGATTCATAAACACAACAGAGGAGAAGAGACTTCCAGAGTTAGGGCTACCAAAAGCGAAAGATGATCATCATTCCGCTAGGTGTTTTACCCGGCTAAGAAGGTACTCTGTTTTCTTCGTGCTCATCTTCCTTTATTTTCAACGGAACAAAAGTAGTACGATACGTATCTGTTTCTATACCTAATTTTGTTTTGTGGGGGTGGATGTATCTTTTAGGTCATGAGAATAAATGGGACATATTTGGATCTTACTCGGTGACTCGGGTAGGATAAGAGCACATGTTTTCTTTAAGCAGTAACTTAAGGGTTTTCCATTATCATTAAGTGAATGTAATTGTCATGCGATAAAATTACTTCCCATTTGTTAAAATTTCCTTTATTTCCTAGTTGGAATTATAGGCTTCGTTTGGAACCTGAAAGTACTGAGGAAAGAAAATAAGTGGAAGGAAAATGAAAAATAGGTTTGAAATTAATAAATTAATTTTATATGTTTATTTGGACTCAGTTTATTTGTTTCTTTGTTATTTATATAAGGACTAAGAAATTTAAAAATATATCGAACTTTGATTAAATTTGATTTTCTTTTATATTTTACATAGTGGAAACCAAACATTAGAAAATTATTTTCCTTAAGTATTTTCTTGTTATAGTACTTTCGGGTTTAATCCAAGCTTCTTTCCACTCTACTTTTTATGGGTTTGGGTTCCAAAAAAGAGCCATAGAGCTTTTGGAAGAGGGTTTTTTCCCCTTCTATTTGTTTTTCAGTGAAAGATGATTGGATTGTGAATGTTTGGGATATGATATTCAAAGTATTATGCTAGAGAATGGAAGCATCATTTCATGTTTCGCGTAAAGACCATGAATGGACCCCAGGCGTTTATGTATAACTCTTGTGATTTTGTGACCTTTAAGTGTTTCCTTATACCTAAAAACCTATTAAAGCTCTTTTTCTTTGTATGCTAACTTATTGGGTTTCTGATTGAAGCACCATGACACAAGTGGTATATGGCTAAAGCAGTTTTGCCAAGATCATTCTCAAATCGGCTGGGAAGTGGAGCTAGAGTGTGGTTCAAATCCATTAAAATTGGTTGAGTTATGGGTTATTACTAGTACCTTGTTTGCCAATTACTGTACGGATTCTTTTCTTTTCTTTCATCCTGAATTATTTTTTTGTTGCATTAATTTTCTGTTGTTGCGTTCTGTCTACCTCTTTTAGGGATGACTCCTTGATCTGAAGTTCCATTATTATTCATGAAATGAATGATTTATTTAATAAGCTGAAAATTGCCTATCAAAAAAAAAAAAATTTGTAAACTGAAAATTGATATGTGAAGCATAATCTATCAGTAAAGATGAAGCCAACATTATCCTTATGCTCGAGAACCTGGTTTTCAGTGGTAAATATAAAAAACTTTTGGTATGCAGAGATGCTCTTGATGCACTGGGGTTGGTTCGATATTGCTGTAGAAGAATGCTCATGACTCATGTTGATCTCATTGGCTTCTGAGCTACAATAGTATCTCTTTGATGCTCAGTCTTTGTATTTATATGCATGATATTCATAATAAAATGTATTTAAACAACGCTTTCTTGCAGCGCTGGAGGAAATCAGAGACCAGAGAAGGTGCTTATATAGGTGCAGGACTAAAGGGAGATGCGATTTATGGCATAATTCTGTTACATATATGGACTGTCAGATTTGTGTGTGGCCCTTTTCTAGTATTGAGTAATGATGTCCATGGTGCATGGGACTAAGTGAAATCAGACAGCAGATACATTTAAGATTGACCATGTAACATGATTTTTGGTTTGTGTGATGGATGCTCCCAGTCATGCAAATACTAAATCTTGAGAAAGTGGTGGTGGACTTGTCTGAAGTACGTTTGGTTTTTATTTTTATTTATTCTTTATGTCTTTAATTAAGCATATGGTAAAAGAATGTTTTGTGACTTATCCTGCAGTATGTTGAAATTCAACTTTGTCTTTTATGAGTGGTAGAAATTTAAATTATGGGTCATCAGCTTTCTGATAAAATTTAGAATCTGAATACTGAAAATATTAGACATTCAGTGGGATAGAGAGTATTAGACACACGGACTATCAGACCCTGGATGCTGAAAATAGGTTCATTCTAGTATTCAAAAAATGAGAGTCACAGATGAGAGGACCTGCATGAGCTTTTTCCGCAAATCCTCTTAACCCATTAATAATATGATTCCACTGAATGTCATAAATGTTAACCTTGTCTCTAAGTGGGTTTAATGATTTGCGGGACATTTTATTGCATTCATTTTATGTTTCTAGAATTTGGCATGCAATGTCTCATAAGCGTCTAGATTACGTCAAATTGGGAGACATGACATATCTACTTGGCTTATGTAGCAACTTTGTAAAATTGTTGTTGTCTCGTAATCTTGACATAAGAAATATCGGCTTTTATTTCCCTTTCTATTTGTTATCAGAGCAATTCATGGATCTGTATAGTGGTATATTGAATATTTGCTCACCTCAAAATTGTACATTTGGTGATAGGTGGTCTATAGCCATACCTACCCAGTCAACCCACCTCTCCTTCAGCGCCTTACTCCAGCTTCTTTTCTCTCTTCCCCTTCCCCAACCTGATTTTCTTGCTTCTTCCTCTTTTGGAGTTTGCCCTCCTCTCTTCTCTTCTCCTCCTCTTCCTCTAGTTTCTTCTTCCCCATTCTCATTTTCTTCCTTCTTATTTTTTCTTGTAATTTTACTCTTAAAAACCTGGTCAAGTAAACATCACAAAGGTAAGACTTATACTTTATTTATTTATTTTTATTTTCTCATTTTGTCAATCTCATTACACATTTTCTTTAACAAAAGTACATCATTAATAATTGTAAGTTAGATTTTCTTTATAAGGATATTATGAGATTTATGTATGTTGATATGAAAAATTGTTGTTGGTGAAACTTATATAATTAGCTTAAATCTTGTATTTTCTCTTATTTTATTGTATTGGATTTAATTTTATTGTTATTTGTATGTGTAATTATTTTTTAGAGTTAATAGTTATAACTTGAAATTTTTGCATAAACTTTGGGTTGTCAAATATTAAATTAGAAGTTTTTAAATGTAATTTGGGCTTTAATATGTATGAAATTGGTGCGAACCGCCATTGAATTTTTAATATGTTTTGTTTCAGTTGTACTAACTTTTGAAATTGTAATTGACATAATTTTATTTAATTTAGTATGATTAAATGTTACTAATTTATTTTGAATTAGGTTAAATTATTAAATATTAAATTAGACTTGTTAATTGCTAGAAAATTTTGTTTTTTCTTTGGGAATTTAAAGTTAGTTCATATATATTGATTAGTAATTTGGAGTTGTGGACTTATATTAAATGGGACTTATGAAGTAAGTATGAGAGTGGTATTTGTGGAATTTATCAAATGGGATATGTATATTAATCACTAATTTGAGACTGAAGTTTATGATAATGATAACTAGTCTATTAAGAAAATTTGAGTCAAAATATTAGTCTAGGTCCCATCAACACAGGCTCCAATCCATTAGTTTAAGCATAACTTAAGCACGACATATTATATACCCAATCTATTAGTCTAGGCTCAACTCTCATTGGATTTAAGTCCAATTTACTTAGGCTACAGTATATTAGACCAAATCATTCACAGACCCAAATGCTTAGGTATCAAATTAGGCACAACTCATTAGTTTAAGCCAAACTTACTTAGGCCCAACATATTAGATTTAACCTATTAGTCTAAGCCCAACATACTTAGGCCCATCAAATTAGGTTAAACCCATTAGTCTAGGTTCAACATATTTAGGTCCAATCTATTATAACTCACTTACTTAGACCCAACCCATTAAGTCTAACCTATCTAAGCCCTAATAATCCATTAGTTGGTTATGGTAGGGGTGTGCAGTCTGAGTGGATCGGGATTTGCGAAATATCCCGAGATCAAGGTTCAAATGTTAAAGGTTTTAGAATTCAAGATCGGGTCCCAGTCCACAAAAAAATCTCCGTTCGTTTTGTCCCCAGCCCCGGGACAAAAGCGGTTCAGGATTCTCGTTCTGTGAAATTTCATCGGACAAAGCGGAGCGGATATTCGGATAAAAATATTAAAACTTTAAAGAAAAAATTATTCGCTGAAAAGTTTAGCTACGATCGAAGCGCAACCCTTTGATACGATGGCGTCAATTAATATAAGAAAAGGGCTTTTGTAAGAAATTCTGTGTGTGGAGACAGCTGGCGTAATTTTTTAAGAAAAGGACAGTTTGCCTCCACTATCCCCTTCATTAGTGAGCTTAGTAGATCAACCAGCCAAAGAAATAGAAAGGTGGCATCCAAGGAAAATTAGCCAACCTGAGAGACTTAAGTTCTCGGTGAGAATGACTAAAGTCGATGATCATAAAAAAAAATCTAAGTGACCAATTAAATGATGCAGACCACCATACCATATAGTATGGGAAAAAAGAAAAAAAAAAGCATGCTATAGATACAAGCATACACTTGAAAATAGAAAGCAAGGTGTAACAAAATTTTATCAATTTTAATTTTCTAGTAGGCGCACGGCCACCATCTTGCAACCTATCACAGTAGGAAATTCTTACTATCTGAGTTTTCCATGGAGGATGCAAACGGGGCGTGGCCATTTGCTCGCATTGCTTTCCATTATAGCAGAAGTGGCCATTGCTAGGTATTCTTTCCATTACGTGAAGTTGAGAACCTATACGTTGGGGGTGCAAATTGTCCTTCATATTAAAATTCACAAACAAAGGCCTAGAAACTTCAAGTTGTCCCATATGAGCATCAATACAAATTACAAACAAAATATATATACAAAAAAAACAATTCTTCAAAATATCAACAAAGAAGATTTAACGTCTCATATGAACATCTTGATTCTCCAACTCTTCGTTCTATAAAAACTGAAATAAGTTTAAATTAGCAATATAAACAAAATAATTTAAAGTCTAACTTAATTTTCCTTAATAAAAAGCAGAACCAAAATAACTTAATATATATTTTCTTACATTTCTAAGGAGTTCAGCAATCAACAGCGTTCTTGGCATAACATCTCTCATTCTGGATCTTGAGTGATTTCTACGACAAAATTACGCGAGGAAAAATATATTTCAAAATCAGAATATATTCCATAGAAAAGAATCAATCAAATTTATAAAAAAGTCATGCACGACTCCAAACTTTCCAAGTCTTCAATGGTTTCGTTTAGAGTTGGATAGGTTCTTGACGATCTCAACCAATCTTAATGACAAGTGTTACCTCGGTAGTAGGGTCAAAGAACTCCTAAATACGTCTAGGATTCCTACCCTCTCACTGGGTTACTGAGGCGGACTCACAGAAGCCACAGGTAGAGATTGGTGCCAAAGCAACTTTGGGCAATGTGGGTATCTAACACAACACATTATTTCCTGGCCCAAAGTAAAGTCATGGGTATACTTTTAGGAAGTTCACCAAAATATCTATCAACTCCTTTGGAAACAGAGACTTTGCTCTTTTCTCTTTCTATAAAATAGTCATCTAATTCTTCATCCTCCTACTTCCATATCTTCTACATCATTGGAAGGGTTAATGGCTCCACCCATCCACTTACTCTATTATTTCCCTTGTACTCATCCATTATTGTCTAAAGAATTAGTTACTCAGTCACCAAATCATTTGCATCATTTTCGAATAAAAGTTTTTTATATTTTGCTGCCAAATAGTCCATTTATATCAGGATCAAGCACGACAGCAATAAAAAGCATAACATTCATCTTTTGGATGGAGCCCCAATACTTGTCAAATTTTTCTCTCATCATTCTACCCATTTCAGCCAAGTTCAAGTCATTGCTAAGAAAAGCTTGCAAATCTTTCAAAACACGCATAATTCGGAAAATACAGTTTGAAGTGAAGTCTGAAAGAACAGAAATCTTACAAGTAACATCATAAAACCTTTTCAAAATCTAGTAAGATTTCTAGCTTTTGTCAATCAACCTCCACTAGGCATATCATTCCCAAATTCGCCTAAAAATTTACTATCAACATCTTCTAACTTATCAAAGGCTTTTTGATAAACCACAGCTGATTCTAACATCAAATAAGTTGAATTCCATCTAGTAGGACAGTCTAATTGCAAAGATGCTTTAGACTTAATATTTTGATTCACAACACTTTTTAAACATTTCTAGCCTCTTGTGGACTCCCCTCACATACTTAACAACATCTCTAATTCTCCTAATAGAGTATTACAGGCACTTTCAAGGCCATACGGCTACTAGTGGAGAATAGGCAAAAACACCTCATATGAAAAGCTTCCCCCAACAAAAGCGTGACTTTTTCTTTAATTATTTGAGCAATGGTGTCATTAGAACTTGCATTATCAACAGTGATACACATAACTTTGTTCAAACCCCATTCGCCACATTACACGATCATAGCATTCCCAATGTTAATTCCTTTATGACTCTGCTACACACAAAAAATTCAAATTCTTTTATCACGAATTGTCGAATCGATAAAATGACGATTGACATAAATAAGAAACATTTTGGATACTTGTCCAGAAGTATCCGTGGATATCTCGACATTGAGGCGTAAGCAATGCATGCAATTTCTTCTTTTCTTGAACAAACAAATAGTAACAATCTCTACTTAATAGTATACCTAGATGGAATTTGAAACATGGGAAGACTAACTTGTATAAATTCCTAAACCCTTCCCTATGAGCCGAAAAGGTAATTCATCTTTTATAATCATTTTAACTAAAGCATCTCAAGCTTGTTGATGGCTTGCCCGGCAAGATAATGATTTACTTTTTTCGGTTACTTGCTTTCTGAAAGTTTAATATCTTTTGCATTTTATCTCGACTCTTGTATGCCTCAACAAATTCTTTTTTATTTGGAAACTTTTTGCAAGTATCCCTCAAATGTTTCCATAACCCTGAGGTCCCCTGCTCACTATTAGCGAGATAATCCTTACTACAATACACACATTTAGCCCTCCCTGTCTCATTGCTTAGTCATCCTTTAGTTTGACAAATGTACTGGAAACCTCTCGGATCTAACTTTTTTGCTAGCACAAGCAAGTGAAGTAGGTGAAGGAGTACCTTCATTTGGAGTACCTTCATTTGAAACAAAATTAGAAGCAACGGTTTGTGTATTGGCAGAACTGGGGCTGCTGGAATTCAAATTTTCTCTTGAAGGTGGTGGTGGCATTTGATCTCTTTGTTAACTTTCTCTTACTGTGAGATTGCCACTAATTCTCATGAGGCGCAAATGCAATGACAGGAAATATGTAAAAAATTACAAATATTTATTTAAAAACATATATATATAATATATAATATGTTTTTCATATAAAAATACAAATAAAAACTCACGAATTAGAAGAAAATTCTCTTATTTGGAATTTGAGGCCATGGGGAAACACTATAGCAATTTCTACGGAAAGGAAAAAAAATAAAAAATAGTTAGATGAATGATAAACGAACAAAATCAAAGTGAAAGAAAATCCACACATGCAAGTCCATCAACCATTCTCACAATATAAACAAAATCTTTATTTTTTAATTTTAAAAAATTGAAACGGTTTAGTTTATCAATTCTTAATTTTTTATTCAAAAGATCCTTAACTTTTCTTAAAAAAAAAAAAAAATCTATGGAAACACTATTGTCATTCAAATTTATAATTTTTTCATGAACATTCAAAGATCCTTAATTTTTCTTTTAAAAAAAAATCTACTCACCAATATAATCAATCCACCAAATATTAATAATTAGTTCCATATGCACAACAACGAAAATAAATAAATAATAATATTGAAGGGGAAATTACCTCAAATGTGTATAGGTTTGATTTCATGAAACAATCGGAGTAGCATGCTTGTGAAAAAATATCATGAGTGAGCATATAAAGTAGTCAAATGTCAACCTTGAGGTGTGATTTTGCTCTTCCGAAATCAATCTTGTTAGTGCTAGTAAAGGAAAGAAAAATAGAAGAAAGTGGAAAATGAATGGCGAGAGAAGAACACGATGAAGTGACAGCCTGAAAACCGCAAAAGTTAAAGAAAATGATGGCTGACAGATATAATTGATACAGGTAAAGGCAGGGTTGCTTATTTTGTTTTCATATCAAAACTACACTGTTTTGGTCTAAACTACGTAGTTTTGGACTAAGTTAAAATATTATTTTAATTGTATATTATATTATTTTAATTTTTTAATTAATTGAAAATTCAATTTAAATATTACAAAATTTTAACTATTATAAATAATTATTACGTATAATTATTTAATATTATAAATTATAAATTATAAATACAATTATAAACATAACAATATAAATATCAACTATTAATTAAAAGATAAGCTATAAACTAATATATATATATATATATATATAAAATTATCGGTTCTAATTTCGGTTCTTCGGTTCGATGCGATTCGGTGTGTTACAGTTCGGTGGTTCGATATGGATAGCAAGATCAGCAGTACCAAAAATTTTTACCGTGTACGGTTCGGTTCGGATAAGTCAAAAAAGTCAGCAGTGTTTTATGATTTGGCGGATATTTTGGGTGCCGGTTTTTCGGATCAGTTCGGTATTCCGTGTCCCAGCTACCTGACCCTAGTTTATAGACCTAATAGGTGATTCAGGCAAATCTTTTGGCAGCATTACGATTAATTTCTTTGGTCGAGTAATTTATTTCTTAATTTATTCAATTTCTCAATTTCTAAAATTCCTTTTGTTCAATTTAATCTTAAAATTCAAGTCTTTAAAATTCAAATACTAAATTTTCATTTCTCATTTTTCTTTAAATGTCCAATTTCAAATATCAAATTCTCATTTCTCTATTTTCTAAATTCAAATTTTAAAATTTAATTCCTTAATTTTCTAATTTCAATTTTTTCTAAGTTTTTTAATTTTTCTAATTTATAAAATTCTTAACTTCAAAATTTAAATATCATAATCTAAAAAATTCGAAATCTCATCTTTCAATTTAATTTACAATTTCCCTATTTCAAATTCACAAGTTTATAATTTAAATTCTTACAAATCTTCAAATTTCTAAATTCCAAATCTCAAATTCATAAAATTCAAGTTTTTTAATCTCCAAATCCAATTTCCAAATCTCAATTCTAAATTTACAAAACTTCAAATTCATTTCAAAATTCTCAATTTCCAAAATTTCCAAACTTCAAATTTTCCAATTTCGTCAGTTTTCAAAAATTTCAAACACATGATTAATTTGATAGTTCGAGAAACTTGAATCTTATTAGTTTAATTAGTACTTAACATATAAATGGGTTTTGTGGTGGGCCGAGCATCTCATGTATCATTTAACAAATAATTCATTTGTTGATCTATAGTGGAGTTTTTTAATTGAATGTGAATATTCTTGTAACCAGACTAATATGATTTTCTATTGATAGTGCTCTCGGTCGCATAGGGTACACATTTCTTTTCTTTAATTTTGCCTTGCATTTTCATCTACATGGTTATTAGTATCTATAATTAATTGATTAATTGTCATAGTTCTCTAAACTTGTTTAGTAGAAGCAGTTTTATATGGACTTAGAGAGGTGTTATATTTACGCTCTGTACTACCTTCTATAAGTAACATGGCCTTAGGTCGAGACTTGATTTTTATTGGACCGTCTTTTCTAAATAAGAGGTTACACTAGGTTTTATTTTTTTATTTTGTTTTCCCTTTAAAAAAATTAACAAAATAAGTAGCGACTCCAAAAACCATTTTAAAAAAATGGGTTTTCAAAGAAAAAAAACAAAAAAAAAACAAGTCACCATCGAATGGGGGCCTTGTGTGAAAAATGCGGGTCCATATATGGCTTGAAATTAACTTCAACATTAAATCCTATGTTCTTTATCGAAAAAAAAAAAAAAAAAATATATATATATATATATATATATATATATATATATATATATATATATATATATTGTTGATTTGAAGTTGATTGGTGATAGGGTTTTTGAAAAATAAGAACCGTAGAAATTGCTCGTCGAGCCCGAAGAGGTCAATAGCAAAAACACCCGAGGTCCCTAGCGGTAACCCAAAATGAAGCCCGAGTCCGCTTATCCCAAAGGATGTGAAGTTGAAACCCGACCCCTGAAACCAAAAGCTGAATCCTTTCAATATGGAAAATAGAATAATCCCAATAACGTCTTATCCTTGAAATCAAACTAAATCTCAAAGGAAGAAAGATAATTCACGATACTCTTGACTCATCATGCGAGATCCGCGGATCCCCCGATGGGAAGGAGATTATCCCAGATAAGCGGCTCTTTCTATATATCTTTCACAGAATCCAATGCAGAGTAAAGGCAAGTAATACCCAATGGGAGAGAATCTATTCACCATCCAGCGGGAAACATATGCATATTAAGGCCACCCCATGGTGAAAGATGCCTTAAACACTCACATGACGTCGCCTCGCGGTCTATCTTTTCTCGAAAAGCGCTTAGGCATCGGGCGTCTAAGGCGGCTTTCTTTTCTTGTCTTTGCAGAGGAGGGCCTGATTCGGGAGACTAGCAGTAGTAGGTGCACACCGGAACCGACGGACGGACTGCGACAACTATCTCCGGCCGGCTGACCCCCGATACGGCTCAGGCCCGGTCAGGTTGAAAAAGGCATCATCGGTTGGCGTACCGATGCGGCCGGGCAGCGGTTCCTTTACAAATAAAGGCCCGATCCTTTCGATTCTCGATGGTATCAGCTTCGAACACAAGCGAGAACCGCGCCCCGATCCGCTTCAGGATGCGAGGACCCGCCCGAAGGCGTACTAACGCGGCCGACCTCCGGCGCGTTAAGCGTCTGAAGCCAATACGGATGAGGTGGAGGCACTCGCGCGATCAACGTCTAATAGAAGAGTTAGAACAACTCACCGAAGACGAATCTGGCGACCACGGGGCGCGACCCAGTTAAGAAGGCCGCATGACATTCCACACTCGCGGGAATGACACAATCCTTGGCTCCAGGAGTGCAAAACGAGACGAGAACCGGCGGGGCCGGGCGCGGACCACGTCCCAGCCCACACGGAGAGGCGGCGCGAAGCAACACCGAAGGGCATGTGTCGGAGCAGCCACGTCCACCCTCGGCCAAGGATGGGAGAGCAATCATGGGAGCGGAGGTTGAGAGCCTCCAGTAGAAGCTCGGTAGGTGAAGAGGAAGTTGCAGAAGGACCGCCCACGACGCCGCGGACACCTTGAGTACGACAGGCGAGTCGCATTCCGCATTAGAGGTGCTCCACTTCCCTCTTCGGCCATTCGCAATACCACGGGTGGAAGCATTCGATGGTGTCAGTCCGATCGACCACTCAATACTTACAAAAACCCAAATGGGTGCATGGGCATCGGGACCACGTGCGATCACGGAGCTTTCGCTACCACACTAAAGGGCGACCTTGGCACGTGGTTTTAACGAGCTTCCACCTTCATGACCTCATTCGGAAGAACTATCCATTCGTTAGGTCTCACTTCGCCGGGCCGGAACATCCCGGCAGGGTGCACCACCTGTTGTGACCTGATCCCGCGGGGCTCGCGGGGAGTCTGAGATCCTACGTGCGGAGGATGACAAGGTCTCGAGATAGACATGCCTGGAGTGAAATTCGCGATCAACGCATTCATTCTTTGGGTTAGGAGTGCAGTCGAAGGATCTGATGTTTTCCATCTCGAAGAACCCTCAAGCAAGCATGGCTGAGGTGCTTGTTAAAGCAAAGAAGTACATCAATGGAGAAGAAGCTCTCATATCCAAAAGCTCCTCTGACCCACAAAAAGAAGCGGGGCCCGACCGGCGACGGGGCGGGCGAATAAGCGACCGAAGGTCTCGAGAAGAAAGATGGAGAGCGGTCCCGAAAGGCATAGGAACCTCGAGATGCGTGCAGGCCACACTTAGCAGGCGGCGTTGTCGCCTCAGCGGATTCACGCGTACACCGATGCTCCAGCGAGGTCTTGCGCTGAAATGCGAAAGCGAGTGGTTCACGAAGGTGGCCCAACTCAAGTAAATTGACCAGCCACGAGATAATACCGGTGTTGCAAAGTCCATGGGATTATGGGCACCCTTTCGTGATTGCATCTGACTCGGGAAGGAATAGAATGCTTAATCTTGGGCGTGGGCATCTCAGGCGCTGCACCCAAGCCTCGGAGATCAAGCTCAGGTCGGGCCCGGGCTCAACGGCCACCACCACCGCCTCGGCGGATAACCGTCAGTACCGCGGCCTCCGGAGAAATCCATGATCTCGGGAGGATTTGGAGGAGGGAGGTCGGCCTCGAGGCCCATTTGCGCGCGGCTATCAGGTCGGAGATGGGCGGAGATTAGAAGCGATGTCAAGGCGCGCCGACGTAGCGTCCATTACATTCTCTTTCGGATCACGGAGGGATGCGGTACCCCCATGGCTGACCCACTTGGTAGTCGGGCGGTGGTGGCCAAAGCAAAACAATCCATGGGTCCTACAGTGACAGCGGGGTTGGTAGGCATCATTTCGCCTTGGCCTTTGATAAGATAGACATCGGAAGGGAGAAACTGGAACCCGTCAGCACTCACTTGCGAGGTTTCTCTGGAGAAAAGGTGCTACCCGTGGGCTCAATACAATTAGTACTCACCGCAGGAGACCACTCATACCAAGCAACGGCGTGTGAGATTCGTTGTGGATGCCTATCAGCTATAATATGCTGTTAGGTAGACCCTCTCTCAATGCAATAAGGCCATTCCCTCCGCTTACCTATTGATCAAATTTCCTACCATAGCGAATTGGGAATGTTCCGAGAGACACTTGGTGTGAGGGAATGCTATTCGGCATCCATGGAAAGCAAAGGCGGTCGATAACATATGCACAGACGAGCTCAATCTTGCTGACGAAGTACTCACTTTGACGAGCCCTCGGAAGAGTTTGGAACCTATACGAGTTGGATAGCGTGAACACCTCGCTCATCGAAACGGCTAATGGAAGAACTCAAAATGGCCTTTCACCCAATTTTTTGAGGGCGGGAGCAAGAAGGCGTCTTAGCGTGGAAGCGAAGGCGAGACATGGGAGGAATTGATCCTACATTAGTACCCGGCCCGGGTGAGCGTCGATTAGTGCCAAGCCGATCAAAACAAAAGAGGAGGAGCTTGGCGCTGCGACGGGCAAGCGTCGCGAGGAGGAGTTGACAAACTCCTCAGCCCGGGGGCAATGTCGAGAGAAGTGGAATATCTGAATGGTTAGCGGCGTCGTACTCGTCGAAAAAGCAGAAAGCGGCTGATGGCGACTACCGTCAACTTCACTGACATCAAACGGAGCGTGCCCGAAGGACGGTTCCCTGCAAGTGAATTGAACTCATCGTAGATTGCCCGCTGCGGCCATGAGCTCCCTCCCTACGGTTTATGGACGCCTTCTCGGCTAATCAAACGGCGCATGGACGGATGACGAGAATACCTCATTACGTCACGGGGTAGGAACTGTTGTGTTCTAGTGTGATGCCACCGCCCGGACTCAAGATCACGGGGCTACTGCTTTAGAGGTGGTGAACAAGATCATTCGAGCGGTTGGAGCGACCATGGGTGTACACATAGATTGACATGCGGTAAAATCCACCACTACCGGCCCACATAGCTCATCTCTGTCCGGGGCGTTCGGATCTGGGGAAATCCTGACATGGCTGAATCCGGCCAGATGTGCCTTCGGAGTGTCATTTTAGGAAGTTCTAGGTTTCCATAGTCAACAGCGAGAATAGAAATGGCAGACGAGATAAAGGCGTTGCTAAATGCATTAGCCATCAAGCGCAAAGAGTCCAGCGTCGGCGGGAAGGATTCTTTGCCTTAAGTGGTCGTGTCGAGTAGTGATAAATGTCGACGCTTTTTCGAGTTTTAAGAGGGCCTTTCAATGGACACAAAATCGAGGAAGCATTCTCGGCGTGAAGGCTGCACAGGCTCACCCCGGGTTCTAAGTAGTCCAGAGGGCTCCTCACTCTCATACTTAGCGATATCGAGACTTCCGACCGGCGGCCGCCCTCGTCGAGGAGACAGTAGTGGCCTTGAGTTTATTACGGTCGGAGCTGGAGGACGGAGAGAAGTAGAGTAATCTTTGGGCCCTAGTAACCGCGGCTCGGAAGCTCGCCCTTACCGGGCTCGTACCATTGAAGTTGCGAGAATGCTCCAGGTAAACGAGATACTACAGGCCGAGAGACCTCGGGAAGGAAGCTTATAAGAGGAAGTGGGCTATATAGAGAATTTATAGCGAGTTCGGCATCGGATATGGGCGAAAACTACGGAAGTCTGAGACTTGTCATGGAATTCACCTCAGCGGTGCGATGAAACGTAGATAATGACTAACCTCCACGAAATGCGGAAACCCTGCATAGATGGAGCCTTAAGCATACCTGAAAGAAGAGCGGAGCAAGTCTAATCGACCTCCCGGGAAGGAATATAGACATTGAATACGCACTGGTTGATTCAAGCCTCCAACAACATGTGGCCGAGTATGAGGCCGTCATAAGCGAGCACTCCGCCTCTCACCTATTCTTTGGAAGTTGACCCGAATTTAGAGGTCTGCGACTCTCAGTGGTAGTAAGACAAATAGAAGACACCTACGAGGCGAGTGGAAGAATGATTCTATACCTCAGGTGGGGACTTATTGAAGAAGTTCGCGATGGTCGGGTGATATATTCCCGAAAATTCGATCGATGCCTTGGCAAAACAATAACTGACCCACGGGAAGACCTCGAGTTCAACACACAGCCGAATGCGAGCCTTCTATAGATCTCTGTGGCGTGGAAGTTGCCCCGGTGGGTCAATGGTTGGATGGAGCCGTACGGGATTACGCAATAGACGGACTGCGGAGCGACGGCGGCGGGAAGTGGGGCGAGGTGACGGGTTACCGGCAATCGCCAAGGGAAGCTACGTGGCGGGTTTCTTCACACCCATCCTTAAATGCATCAGCGGGAAAAGACGCGAAAGCGTGCGCACAAAGAGTACACGAAGGTATATCTCGGAAATCATATCAGACTCGGGCATTAGCATGAAGGTCTTAAGACAAGGATGCTGCGGCCTGATACTTTCGGAGGCGCCTGTGACACGGTCGGGGAAATGCAAGATCTTGCCGGGAGCATGCCAAGATCTCCGCCTCCATGGTATGACATCAGCCCGACCCTTTGGCCTTTCCAATGAGTGGGGTTTGGATATTTTTGGGACCTTTGCCCCCAGGGGGCGATGTAGGAGGTCATCATGGTCGCGATGCTACTTGCAGTGGAGAACCTTTGGCCCGCAAATCACGGAAACGAGAAGATCACGTAATTTTGTGTGGCGAGCCATATGCGAGTTTTGCATCCCAAGAGCTACATGGTATCGGAACAATGGAAAGCAATTTGACAAGCGCCAGTTCAAGGATTTTGTCTTAGGAGCTCGATTAAGAATTATTACTCGTCCCACAGGCACATCATGATCTAATGGTCGAGACGAGAAGTTACCACTAGGACCCTTAAGGCCGCGCGAAGACCAAATTGGAAGATCTTAAAAGGCAAATGGGTAGAATACCTCCCAGGGTGCTATGGGCCTACAGATACATTAAGTCGCAACCCGGAAACCCCATTCGCCTCAAACTTCGTGACCAAACAAGAAATACTGCCGAGGCTCCGGTTCAAACTCCAAGGATCGAGTTACGATGGGAACACAATGACGAGGCTCTATTTAAATTTGACCTAGATGAAAAACGTGGAGCGGTGCGTTCTAAGGCACACCTGAGGATTACTGTGAGAAAGACTCGCCAGTACTACAACCAAAAGTCAAACTCAGAGCTACATGCCTGTGCGGTCTAGTCTTAAAGAAGCTCCCGCCAAAGAAGGAAGAATCCAAAGACACTAAAACTAGGGCCCCAATTCAGGAAGGGGCCCCTTACATCATATCTCGAGTCAAGCCGACCAGCAACTAACAGCCTGCATAGCTGGGGAGTGGAAAAAATTCTACATCATGTCATTGAATCGCGAACACCTTAAACGCTTTTTATCGCGAACATCGACGGTAATCTTAAATAAAGCATTATCAATTCTCAGATGACTAGTCGAGTCACATCGGTTATTTTGTTAGACGCCCCTTGTGCCTCGTATGCCAATGCTAAGAAAATTACATGCAAATGTAACGAAAGTTCATAATCATAAAGAAAAGTCTCTCTTATTCAAATCATTATCCAATTACAATCAGGCGGTCATCCCCTGCATCTCGGGGATACATAGTACAAGCGCCTCTCAAAAAAAAAAAAAAAAAAAAAAAGAAAACTCCAGGAAGAAAAAAGGAAAACGAGATGAAAATAAGTGGAAAAGAGGAGAAGAAGAAAAGGTATGGAAAGAGTTTGTGCGAAAGGAAAGAAGAAAATAAGAAAGGAAGGAAGAGAGAATGAAGGGAGAAGGAGAAAGAGAAGAAAGGAGAGGAAAGAGAAAGAAGAATAGGTAACAAAGAGAGAGCCACGCAAAGAGATGCACCGCCTCTCTGATCGCATTCCCCTGGGGAAGATGAAGCTGGGGAATAACATGACTCCTATAAAGGGGAGACTAGTGGAAAACACAACTCATGCAGGTCCAACAACCGAACCAAAGACCCAAGTGATCCCTACGAAGACGCATCAAGCTTCGACGCTTCATCTCGCAGATCTCGCTTATGCACCAAAGGTAGAGCATCCAAAGTATAAACCCATAAAGAATGAAGCCGCCATTTATAATAGGCTGGCCAAAGCACTAAAATTCATAATCGCTTTCAAATTCTCCATAAATCAAGATTAAAGACGCCGTGACCTTCCAAGAAAACCGGGAGTCAAATAAATTGCGACGCAAATGTACCACTTTGGAAGAGTTCGTCTACTCGCATGTGTCAGAAACCCGAGTCGTGTCACCAGTTAGATCGCCACCAAGGCCTCAAATACCGAGCCTAAGAAATTTCACTTTGGAAGAGTCTGCCTACTCGCACAAGTCAAAACCTGAGTCGATCACCAGCCGATCGCCACCATGCCTCGGGCCGGAGCCTAGTAGGCAGCTCACTCAGTGCCTGCTTTACTCGCACAGTCACGCAACCCGGGAGTCGATCAAACAGGCCGGGATCGCCACTAAGGCCTCGCCCGCAGCCTGGGCACCACTTCAAGAGTCTGCCTACTCGCACAGTCACGCAACCCGAGAGTCGATTAGTTTCAGTCGATCGCCACCAAGGCCCACGCTCGGCCCGCAGAGCTCACTTTGAAGAGTTCGCCTACTCGCACAGTCACACAACCCGAGTCAGATCACCAGCTGGATTGCCACTAAGGCTCAATGGTTCTGCAAAGTAGTTTACTTCCTCAAGAGTTCAGTTTACTCGCATTGTGTCACGCAACATGGGAGACAGACGCTCAGCCGGATCGCCACCAAGGCCTCGCCGCCTGAGCCCGCAGAGCTCACTTTGAAGAGTTCGCCTACTCGCGACAGTCACGAACCGAGTCGACGCCTCAGTCGGATCGCCGCTTAAGGCCTCGCCGCCGGAGCCCAACAGCTCACTTTGAAGAGTTCGTTTACTCGCGACAGTCACGCAACCGGGAGTCGACGCCTCAGCCGGATCGCCACCATGTCTTCGCCGGAGCCCGCAGCTCACTTTGAAGAATTCGTTTCACTCGCACAAAGTCACGCAACCTCGGGAGTCGGGATCGCCCAGCCTGACGCCACCAAGTGCCTCGCCGTCTGAGCCCAAAGAGCTCACTTCAAGAGTTCGTCTACTCGCACGGTGTCACGCAACTGGGAGACAAATGCCCGGGGCCGGATCGCCACCGCCTTAGCGCCGAGCTCCGCAAGAGCTCACTTTAAAGAGTTCGCCTACTTTCGCACATGCTCGCGCAACCCGAGTCGATCAACTCAAAGTTGATCGCCACTAAGGCCTCGCTTCGAGCCCGCAAGAGGCTCACCCTCAAGAGTTCGTCTACTCGCACTGTGCTCACGCAACCCGGGAGTCGATCACCAGCCGGGATAGCCACCAAGGCCCGCCGCCGGAGTCCGGGGGCGAGCTCACTCAAGAGCCCGTCTACCCGCACACAGTCACGCAACCCGGAGTCGATCGCCCAGCCGGGATAGCCACTAAGGCCCTCGCCGCCTCCCGAGCCCAAAGAGCTCACTTCTCAAGAGTCTGCCTACTCCGCATAGGTCACGCAACCCGGAGACAGATCACCAGCCGGATCGCCACTTTCAAGGCTCACACAGCCCAAGAGCCACTTTCAAGAGTTCGTTTACTCGCACGTGTCACGCAAATGAGTCGATCACCAGCTGAATCAATTACCTTCAAGGCTCACAAATGAGCCCGCAAGAGGCTCACTTCTCAAGAGTTCGCTTCACTCAGACAAAGTCACGCAACCCGGAGACGATCACCAGCCGGACGCCACCAAGGCCTTAAATGTCAGAGCCCAGCAGCCTCACTTCAAGAGTTCGTCTACTCGCACAGTCATGCAACCTGGGAGTCGACTCGCTCATGCCGGATCGCCACCAAGGCCTCGGGGCCCGGAGCCTGCAAGAGGCTCACTTTGAAGAGTCTACTCTGGGCACGTCACGCAACCGGGAGCAGGATCACCAGCCGGATCGCCACTAAGGCCTCGCCGCCCGGAGCTCAGCCACTGTAACGACGAGCGCTCAACTACTCAGACAGCCATGCCCTAAGAGGCGCTTCCACCAAAGCATCTACCATGAACCCACCAAATTTCGGGCTAAGAGCTCACCACCCAACTCAAGACGTGTTACTCAGAGTCAACTAACTCGTATGATTCAAATTTAATTCTACCAAATACCGGGAGCCCACCAAATCGCGACGAGAAGAGCTCAAATTAATCCCAACTCGGGATCGCAGCATCAAAGTCAGCCAAATTTCAGACGTTCAGCCCACTCTACTAACGCCCGAGCCTAGCAAACAACACTTAACGAACTCAATCCACATCTCAAGAGCTACGCAGCCTCTAAGAGGCGCTCAACAAAGCATTCACCAAGGAACTCCACTGGGCCATAAGAGCTCAAACCCACCCAACTCAAGACGTGTTACTCGAAGTCGTGGTCACCGAACAGCCCGCCCCACTAGGTTCAGCAGATCTAAAGCCTAGAAGCTCGCCATACTCAATCGCAACACAGCCCAAGAGTTGCCCAGCTCAGACGTTCAACTCAGGCTATGCAAACCAAGAAATTAATTCGATGACGCTGGTAACAAAGTTTAAAATGCACCAAGAGAGACACAAGTGGTAAAATGAATATTTATTAAGGGAAGGCTACATATGTCTCTGGGTCCCAGCCCAACAAAAGAAAAAAAAAAATATATATATATATATATATATATATATTATAGCAGTATATATATATATATATATATATATATATATATATATATATATATATATATATATAAAGAAAAGTATAAAGTCGGTACATCGTGCATGCAAAGACGCACAGAGGATCGCATCGAAGGAGGAGCAGCATTTATGAAGAGGGGGAGGGGGTTTCAAAGTAGGGTACCCTTGCTCTTCGTAGTAGTCACAGATAGGGACTCCTCGGCCTCATCATGTCACTAGGTATGTCAAAATTGAAACTGTGCCTAGATGCATTACCTTTCTTCAAAGTTGAACACCCAGGCCCACGAGCATGTGCCCCATCCCTCAACTTGCCTATAATTTCGTCCTGTTAAGCAACTAGAGTCACTTGTTTATGAAGATCCCCACGCAGTCCGCGACATTCCTCGCCTCACTGAGCTAATAGCCCGGAAGCCCTCACGACGAGTCTGGGCCTATCGCGCATCAATACCGGGGCCGCACGTACTCTTCTTCGACCCTCGCAGCTCGCCCGGGATGTGAGGAGCTCATCCCGACCGTCCGGCTTCACACCGGGTAGATTGCAACCTCATCCCCGGCATCCAAGAGGTCAACCGCACACCGCAGCCGCCATCCCTATCTCCTCCGGGCCTCGCCTTCCTGGCCATCCCCGTTGTTTCTACTTCATCCTCTACCCTGTGCCCGGCACGCGGCGACGTGGTATGCTTCAAATCGACCGAAGCTTCACCGCTCCACAAATTACAGTCGCCAGACCCGACCCCACAGCCTCGCCGCTGTGAACAAGGGAAGCCACCCGCTTGTAAACTCGCAAATTTCGCATGGCCTTCGCTTGGGCTGGGCCTTCGCCATACTCTTCAAATGGGTAGCCACCTACCACATCCAACGCAAAGTCAGTATCCAACACATAATCAACACTCAATTGGGATTGAAATCGCATACCGACAAAATTTGGAACTTACGTAGGCGACCTCGAGGATGTGAGCCAAAGCCTCACAATCCGGGCAACAGGCTTCAATTTCGAGATTAATCCCATTACTGACGATCGCTTCCAAATTCAAGCAAGTCTGCGATTGAGAAGCAAGGAGTCGCTTATCTCCACCAGCCTCGAATCCTTCCTTCTTCAACCCTCCACCCTCAAGAAGGTGGCCTCACACTGGCAAGAAGTGTCTTGCATAAAGATGGCACACCGACAACCCGCTGTTCAACTACTCTTCCCGTGAACTTTTTCACCTCGCAACTAATTCCATAACGGGATCAGACTAAAACTTTAGGATCCTTAGTTTAAGAGGAAGATGCCCACTTCGAACTCGGGTCGGTCGGGCCGGTCTTTCGGGAGGAGTCCGTGGCTCGCTTCACGCTCCTAGGCTGAGACAAGCCTCCAATGAGCCAAAAGCTCTCCTCGTGGGCTTCGCGAAGAAAGTGTCTTGGTGGGAGAGACTTTCAGGTAGCGGGAGGAGGCGAAGATCTCGTAACAAAATAGAGCTGGGTCGACTCAACTCGAGGGGCCAAATATCCGATGAATCAGCCCAAGGTAGACAAGACAGTAGCACTCACCCACCCCCGTGACTATGGCGCTATCTTCAGGCTGGAGGTCAGTCGAACACCCGAGAGGCATCGAATGATGAAGAATTGTAAATATCAATAACCCTTCACAAAATCATATCGAACAAAGCAACACTCACGTGATTCTTCGGTGGTCCAAGCCTCCTAACGCCAGAAGTGGTTGTCCTTTGGCTGAAATAGCCCCACCGCGACCAATGACAGTTAAGTAACGCTCCTTCTGTGAATCCGATGGTTATAAGATCTGAATCACCGTATGAAAGGCCGAACGCCTGAACTCCGGAAAATAGAGGCAAGCTCTGAGGTTTCTTCACACAAAAAAGATAAAGGAACGCAATATACTAGGGGACACCGAGCCTCCTGGCCCCTAAAGAAACCAAGAACAACCAAAATGCCCCAGCCATTGGGCGAAAGTTGAGAAGGACAAACATTGAAGTGCTGCAAAACCCCTTTTATGAAGGGATGCAGAGGGAAGCGAAGACCATTTTCGAAGGCCACCTCAAAGAAACATACCATCTTAGGTACGGAAACCACATAGGAGGTCAAACGCCGGGAGACCAAACCTCGAACGCCAAAAGGAGGTCGGTAACGATGACAAAAGTAACTTTACTACTAAGGGACCGACCTTGTTAGTAGACCCACAACTAAAGCATGCCGAATCTACATTTTAGGTATTTCACCCCCTAGGATACTTAATCAGTTCACTTCCCCTGGCCTCGTCTGCGGAAAGGCCTTGTGGGCATCTCGGTTCAACCTCGTCAACTGAGTTCTGGAGATGCCACTCAGCCCATTAATCCCAAGAACAGCCGAGGAGTCACCTCCAATACGCAAAGAAGAAAAGTGACCCGGACCCATGATGGAAGCAAGTGATAAAAACAAAACTTGGACAACCTAACCCCTAATACAGACGCTCTAAAAGAGACCAAGGAGATAAAGACGCACGACCTGTGAATACAAATAGAAAAAGCTATCCTAAGAAAGAAGCTTAAAAAGACTCTCGCGCGAAAAAGGTTCGGGATGTGGCGACCAAGGGAGAGGGAAGTCCTAACTCGCTAAAGGCAAAGAAAAGTGTCCAGATCGAGGCACACAAGACAGAGGATGTCTGTGAAAGAAACATAAGGAAATTAAAAGGAGTGGGAGAAATGAGCGTGAAAACCGAAGAGTCGTCATTATCACAAGACATATGACGGCGACCAAGCCCTAACTAACCCAACCTCGAGCAGACACGTGGAAATTGCACCCGATGCGAGAAACGTTACAGCCATTGCCCACGTACACCGTGGCATATAAGTACCGGGGCAACCGATATGGTTTGAAAATAAGGCTCACTGTGCCCACTCACAAAGCCTAAGAAAGAGGTCACTCAACGAAACACCTTGTGTTCCTAAATACTAACCCAAAATGAGAGCTTCAAATTCGCTTTTATCCCAGCCGACGATAACAAGTATTGAAAGCCCACTACCACAAAACCAAACTAATCCTTTCAAATGCAAATATCATCCCTAATAACGCCTTATCCTTCAAATCAAACTAAATCTCACCAAAGCAAGAAAGAAAGATAATTCACGATATAACAGTACCATCATGTGGGACAATGGATCCCCCCAATAAGGAAGGAAGATTATCCCAAATAAATAAATTTCTTTCTATATCCTTACCGAATCCAATACCGATAAAGGCAGCACACTCCATCCAATGGGAGAGAACCTCATTCACATCCAACCGGGAAAACATATACTATAAATACAAGGCCACCCCATCTGAAAGGTACGTGCAAACATACGCAACACACTGACCCTCTAAGCAGCCCATCTTTCTCTCGAAAAGAAACCGACTTAGCACGGAGCGGCTACTCGCGGGCCGCCGCCTTTTCTCCCAGAGGAGGGCCCGATTCGTAAACCGAAAGTCAATAACAATAATTCCTGAATCCACGTGACTAAAGGTGAGCAAAGAATTCTATCTCCGACCCAACGACCCCAATACGCTCCAGCCCAGTCCGGTTGAAAAAAGGCATCATCAATTGGATTCAAACCAAAAATAAAAAAGGCATAAGGACTTGATAGGCAAGTCCGACAACTCATCGCTTGATGAGGATGGCTTCATTATAATGTAATTAAAATGTTTAGTCAGAGAAAAATAGAAATAATTTTTATTATTTAAAAATAAATTGATATAAGTATATCTAGCATCTTTAAAATATTTTGGAATAATTGATGTGATAATCCCATATTTCACCCATCTTCTTTTTAAATAGACCACACCTTTCAATTAATTGGGAATGATCCCAAGTTTATGTATTCTTATATCTGGCCCCGAGGCATTGATGATAGGTTAAATGAGTTAAAATAATAATGCTTGACATCTCTATCTTTTTTCACATGTGTCATTAATTAATTACCTCAAATTTTTATTATTTTTAAAATGGTTAAGCTATAAAAGCTTGCTTTTATATAAAAACGAGTTTTACAATCAAGCGATGGTGATTTTATTTCTTAAGATATGTATTTTCTCAAATAAAATTTTAATTTATATAGATCTAACGATATAAAACTCGTTTTTATATGAGAACGAGTCTTTTATAACTTAACCCTTTTAAAAATATCAGTTTTAAAAATTTTAATCTACATAGATGCAAATGCCTCACCAATAAGAGCATACAGAAATTAAGTTTCACATCCTTTGGTTGTAGATTTTATGGATTATGTGGTTTTTTTCCCTTACGAAGATTATAAGCTGCTAGTCCTCCAATTTTAGGCACTTTCATTTAATCGTGATATATACCTCCCGCCTCACTCGTGGAGCATAATCGTTTCTAAGACTCTTGTTTGTACTTATCAAGTTGATTAATTGATTTATCTCGATATTTTCGATAAAATATCGATAAACAATTATTTAAAAAATTATAAAATACTTAAAAATATTTCAAAATAATAAATAAATAAGAATTCATATATTAAACTTATTTTGTAAATATAAATTTATTCCTAATCTTTTAATTTATTTATGTTTCTTATTATAAAATTTAAGAACTTTTTTTATTAAAAAGCAATTTATTCATTTAAATATTTTCGATATAATTTTTAAAATTTTATTATTTAATTTATTTGAATAATCAAAATTATTAAAAATTAGATTGAAACCATATTTATAAAATTAATCATAATTTTGTATTTTTGAATAAATATTTACTTTTACTATTTCAAAATAAAACATTTAAAATTTAAAAAAAATCATAAGATAAATAGAAAAATAAATTTTAGATCATTTCCTAGAATAATATTCATAAAAAACGATAATATAGTTTATATTAAATTTTTTAATTTATTTAACTAATTACATTAAATAATGTAAATAAAACATGATAAATATGGTTAACTAAATTTAAAATTCAAATGTTATAAAAATACTTTTTCAAACAAGTATTTCAAAGACAAAATCATAGCCCAGTGATTCCTTCCCTACAAACATGTTTTTTTTTTAAACGGACCGAAACCCATAAAAATGTGTCTGGATCAAATTTATCTCCCGAGTATATTTCGACATAGCAATATTTCTAAGGATATAGCGATATTTACGGATATAGTATAAAATCCTAAATACATTTAAACCAAATCTCAATATTTTACCTCAATAAGACAAGGCTAGAGATGGGTTATAACTTAGAAAAAATATAGTTATTTTTATTTAGTTTTAAATATGAATCTTAGAAAAAATAAAATCATATATCATTTATTTATTTATTTCATATTTTGTTACATGCATTAGCACTCCACCACTTAATAGTAATATTTATGAAATCCATATATATAAACCTTAAATCAATATTTTTACCCTCGATAAGACAAGGGAGGGTTATAATCTAAAAAAAATATAGTTGTTTTTATTTAGTTTTAAATATGAATCTTAGAAAACATAAAATCATATATCATTTATTTCATATTTTGTCACATGCATTAGCACCTGAACCACTTAATAGTAATATTTATGACATCCAATTACATATAAAACCCAAATCAATATTTTTACCCTTGATAAGACAAGGCCAGGGAGGGGTTATAACTTAGAAAAAATATAGTTATTTTTATTTAGTTTTAAATATGAATCTTAGAAAAAATAAAATCATATATCATTTATTTCATATTTTGTCACATGCATTAGCACTGCACTCACTTAATAGTAATATTTATGAAACTAAGCATATATAAACCCAAATCAATATTTTTACCCTCGATAAGACAAGGTGAGGGAGGGGTTATAACTTAGAAAAAATATAGTTATTTTTATTTAGTTTTAAATATGAATCTTAGAAAAAATAAAATCATATATCATTTATTTATTTATTTCATATTTTGTCACATGCATTAGCACCTGCACTACTTAATAGTAATATTTATGAAATCCAAGTACATATAACAATCTAAATCAATATTTTTACCCTCAATAAAACAAGTGGGGATGGGTTATAACTTAGAAAAAATATAGTTGTTTCTATTTAGTTTTAAATATGAATCTTAGAAAAAAATAAATCATATATCATTTATTTATTTATTTCATATTTTGTCACATGCATGTCGTACCACTTAATAGTAATATTTATGAAATCTAAGTACATATAAAACCGAAATCAATATTTTTACCCTCGATAAGACAAGGCGAGGGAGGGTTTATAACTTAGAAAAAAATATAGTTGTTTTTATTTAGTTTTAAATATGAATCTTAGAAAAAATAAAATCATGTATCATTTATTTATTTATTTCATATTTTGTCACATGCATTAGCACCTGAACCAGTTGATAGTAATATTTATGAAATCCAAGTACATATAAAACCCAAATCAATATTTTTACCCTCACCCTCGATAAGACAAGGCAAGGAAGGGGTTATAACTTAGAAAAAATATAGTTGTTTTTATTTAGTTTTAAATATGATTCTTAGAAAAAATAAAATTATATATCATTTATTTATTTATTTCATATTTTGTCACATGCATTAGCACTTGCACCACTTAATAGTCATATTTAATTATTTGTGAAATCCAAGTACATATAAAACCCAAATCAATATTTTTACCCTCGATAAGACAAGGCGAGGGAGGGGTTATAACTTAGAAAAAATATAGTTGTTTTTATTTTGGTTTGAATATGAATCTTAGAAGGAAAAAAAATCATATATCATTTATTTATTTATTTCATATTTTGTCACGTGCATTAGCAAATACACCACTTAATAGTGATATCTATGAAATCCAAGTACATATAAACCCAAATCAATATTTTTACCATTGGTAAGACAAGTTAGAGAGGGGTTTAACTTATACCGAAATTTTGTCTACAAGCCTAGTTCAATTGGTTAAAGGGCCAACGTATAAAAGTGTTGGACATGAGGAGGGGAGGAGTTCGAGTATCCGTTGAGACAATTTACTACATTATATTAAAAGTGATTAGCTTTAAAAAAAAAACTTATGCTGGAATTTTTGAGGTTGGACTTAGTCTCTGAGCAAAGGAAGAAGAATGAATCCAGGTGATTTGATTAAAATACCCTTTAAACCAAAATTTGAAATTTGACCTCTCGGTGGACTTGTATTTTTCACGTGTGTTCCCATCTTGGATGGTGAGACTCGCTTTATTATGAAAAAACTCTTAAAAAAATAAAATTCCGAAATAATATCATTTTTGTTTATTTTAAGGAAAAAACCTTGTGAGTGACTTCTTATTTAAGAAAAGACGTGTCTGAGAAAAACCAAGTCCAAATCCGAAAGTGAAGTTACATATTAGGAAGATACGATAGTGAGCCTTTACGCCCCTCTAAGCCCATATAAAAACCGTTTCTATTGAACAAGTTTAGGAAATTATGACAATTAATTAATTAATTATGGATATCGAGACAAAAAATCGCATGACTCAATATATTAAAAATAAATTAAATTTTATTCACTTATAAAAAGAGATATCCAATTTTATTTTAAAAATTTATATGATCCAATTTATTTACATGATAATTATTTCCGCATTTATTTTATAAAATATTATAAAAAAATAAACTTGGTCAAAGAGGATTTATTTAACTAATTTATAAAGGAAATTGAAATTACAACTTTTATTTAGAAAAATATTTTTTATTATTTGAATAATGATTTTTAAAAATAGACAATATTATTTAAAAATAAATGAATGAAGTGACTTTGAGTAAAAAACAATTGACGATGCTTTTTCAACCGTAACCTACTGGAGCGCGGTTGGTCGCTGGCTGACTGAATTGTCATTGGTCGGTCATTGGCTCGGATGCTGCGCCCTCGCAAAACAAGTGATGATGGGGTCGGGCGAGGGTTTCACTGCACGCTCCGACGCTCTGCTCGGCCTTCTTCTCAGGTAAAGATACTACTTGGGGGCGGCGAATGTGTCATGTACCTTTCACCGGGCTGGGGTGGCTTGATATTAATGCGATATGTTTTTTCCCAATCGAGGGTGATAAGGATTCTTCCCCATTGATGAGATATTTTCTCATTTCTTTATCGCAGAGGATTCGATTCAATAAGTGATATCGAAGGAGTAGTTTATATTTAGAATTATCTTTCCTTTATCACTGTGAGATTCTAGCTTTAATCTACAGGATGAGTCATGATAAATAATTATCTTATTTTCCCATCAAGTAGATTTAGTCAGACTGTAGGATGCTTTCAGGTTAATGGGGGATTTCATCCTACTCTTATTGGTGGGATTTAGTTTGATTTGCATAATGGGAGTCTTCCCAATTACCCATGTTATCACCCTCAGCGAGCTGATCGGGCTCGCTTTCAAATGGGCCCAGGACTCGGTGTTTCATCGGGCTTCGCTTCTTCTTCGCCTCGCGCCAGACGCCATTTTTCAAACTTATCGCTTGCCCCCAAATTTCAGGTATGGTGGCGGTAAAGAGTCGTAACGCCAGATTCGCAATTTCCACTCGCTCACGGTCAAGAAGGTGGCTTGTCGCCATATGTCTTGCGATAATGATGACTTTTCGGCCGCGCTCATTCCTCCTTGGTGCAGGTCACTTCTTTCGCTTCCTTCGTTCTTCCGCTGCACACCTTCCGAATCGTCACTGCGGTGCCCCCCGATCCCGTTTTTTCGCAATGTAGCTCGTGCCCTTCCTTAGTATTCCGTCCAACCTTCGCGGCAAAGTCCTTTTCCTCGCGCCTTGCTCGAGATAAATTTTTTCGCTTTATTCTTTGACGGGCTCAGTTTTTCGAGTAATACAAAGAAGGCGCTAAATCGCAGATTGGCTAAGTTTCGTTTCTACTGCTATCACCATGGGCCTGGCCGCTCTTCTTCTCTACGTACGGGAGGTGACTCGATGGTTGTCTGTCAGTATGACCGGCACCCCCTCCGCCACCGTCTCTCTACCGAAGCTGGATCTTCGAGACGCCTCGTGAGCCCCTTCCTCGAACAAGGGAAAGGGGAGAATTGATGAGATTAAGTATCCTGGGGGGTCAGAATATCTAAAATCTGTCGTGCAAAATGCTGTCAGACCAAAGAAAGCCTGACCCTTGTATGGGGCCACTTTTCCGTGTTATAGACTCCTCCTTGTGTCCGGGCCCGGGGTCCCCGACGTTTTGACCTCTTACGTGGTTTCAGTACCTAAGATGGTGCTTCTTCGAGGTGGCCTCTCGACAAACTGGGCTCGCTTCTTCCTCCGCACCCCTTTATAAAAGGGCTGACTTCAATGTCTCCGTCCCAACTCCTCGCCCCAATTGCTGGGTATTCGTTGGGCTATTGGTTTTCTCTCAAGCGACGTGGCCCCTGTTCCCGCATAGCTCGTCTTCGATCTTTAGTGCGAAGGAAACCGCCGAGGGCTTCCTCTATTTTTCCAGCGCATTCTGCGCCTCCGTAATTTCGGGATCTTCCATCTTCCCACAAAGCTTTGGGAAGGAGCGCATTTCTTCTCGTCACGTCGCACCGGGGAGTATGACCCCTCTCGACAGGATGACACCCTCGGGCATTCCGGCTTGCTGACCACCTCAAGAATCTACGTGAGATCGCTTGTTTTTGGTAGTCTGGTGGAGGTCATCGGGCATCCTAATTCCGCATTGTCTCGCGTGCCCCTGCGCCCGACCCGGGACCCCGCCCCGAAGATAACGCGCTCGTAGGAGCTGGCTGAGCACTCCCCCCGCGCCCTACGCGTGAGCCGATCAGCCTGACATTCCCGCCCCTCGAGCTCGAGGTCTATTCGCTTCGTCGCTGAGGCCTTCACCTCCTTCCACTATGAGTCGCCCCATCTGACCTTCCGTCGTTTAGCCTACAAGGAGAGCCTGCTCTGTGGGATCGCCCTAAGTCCTTAACGTGGAACGGAAAACTTTGGATTCCGTTGAGAAAGACCGTCGACCGGCAAGGTCTGAAATCGGGCGCCTTCCTTCCCCTTCTACCCACTTTCGAATACCGAGGCAGGTGTTGTCTCCTCCGGCTGAGGCCCCTAAAGCCTTGAGTTCACAACCCCGTTCTGGCTCTACTGCAAAGGCAAAAGGCTCCTCGGGAAGGGCTGTTGAGCAGATGAGTCTACCTCGGGTGGTTTGCGAGTACGAGGATATTTTTCCGAACAAGCTACCGGGATTACCTCCACCGAGGGATGTAGACACTTTTCATTGAGTCAGATCTTTGGTATATCGCCCATTTCTATGACTAAGATAGATGGCACCTGCTGAGTTACAGAGCTCAAGGTCCACTACGTGGAGTTACCGGGGGCAAGGGTTTCATTATACCAAGCACTTCACCCACTGGGTGCTCCGATTCTATTTCATAAGAAGAAGTGGTAAGACCCTTCGACTATGCATCGATTGCATACGAACAGGTTACAATCAAGAATCCCAGATTCATTACCGAGGATTGATGACTTATTTGGATCACCGAGAGGGATGAGCTCCTCCAGATGTAATCTTCAGACCGCTACGCTGCTGAGAGTTATGGAGGCGCATATCCTAAGATACGCTCGTGACGCTAGATGGCACTTTGGGTTTACTGCGTGATGCTCTTTCGATTGATTAATGCACCGACAAGATTCATGGGATTCCCATGAATGTGGTGTTCCTACCCCATTTAGACTGGACTCGGTGGTCTTTGTCGATGACATCCTCGACCTACTCCTAATGAGGGCGGAGCATGAGGATCACTTGATAATCAGACACAAACTGAGGGATCATCAATTCTATGCTAAGTTCAATAACTGTGAGTTTTGGCCATCAGGTGGGTTTCTCGGGGACACGGGTATCGCCTTCCAAGCGTGGCCAGACCTCGAGGCGGTTGAGGCTGTGATGAGTTAGGAGATCAAGTCGGCCTTCGTGATACGTAGTTTCTCGGATCGACCCGGGTCTTACTGTGAGGTTTATGAGGATTTCTCCCGGGCTAGCATTCCTATGACAAGATTGACCCGAAAGGGAGGTCAAGCGATGGATGACTCATGTGAGCGAGCTGCTCAGAATTGAAGAGAGGCTTACTTCAGCTCCTATTCTAATGGTCCTAAAAGGGACGTCAGGTACACAAAGTAGTACCGCGGATGCTTCAAGGACTGACCGATGTCTCCGATGCACCGTGAGTTACCAGGTTGTACACCTGGGCAGCTGAAGAATCACTTATAGAATTACCCCACGCATGACATGGAGCTGGCGTACCGTAGTCTTTTCCCCTCGAAGATTTGGTGCCACTACTTATATGGTGAGTAGTTCGAGGTGTTTTCAAACCATAAAAGTCTGAAATACATCTTCGCAAAGGAGACCTCAAATAATGAGGCGCCGTAGTAGATGGAGTTTTTGGAAGATTACGACTTAACTTTGCATTACCATCCCGGTAAGGCAAATGTGGTTGCTGATGCGCTTAGCCGAAAGTCACAGGGAGTACTGGATAGTATAGCTTCCCGGGAGTGGCGGATGCTCGAGATGCTGGGGCGCCTGCATCACAGCATTTCCATGAGCGTGCCTGGGGCAATTGAAGTATGACGGCCACGCTGCCTCTACTGAGCTAGCAGGATAGAGTCCCAAAAAGTGGATCTAACTAGTATCCATCAAAACCGAATACATCAAGTACAAATGGATTTAAGGTCAGCCATCCACACAGATGGTAGTCTTCTGGGTATAGGGGATCAAGCATGGTCCCCCGACGGATTTTGAGGAGGAGGATCCCCTCGTGGAGTTCCATCGGCCCCGATTCATTGCGGCATCCAAAGCGAAGACGGGGGCACGCACGACCTTCGTCACGCGACATCGAGCGGATGAAGAGGCATGTCTGGGGATTCGGTCTCGACTGTCTCACGCGGCCAGCAGGTCAAGACCGAGCACCAGAGGGTCGCCAGGCTACTCCGTACCATCGAGATAGCTGAGTGGAAGTCGAGCACATCACGACGGACTTCGACCACCGCTACGACATCGCGGCTAATGACGTGATAATGGTTATAAGGACCGACTCACCAAGTCTAATATTTTCTCGCCGTATGATAACCTTCAATACACTGTGAGGAATTCTGCGCAGTTGTATATATACTGGAGATAGTACACAGCTGGAGTTCCAGCTTCTCCACATCGGACGGATCCCTACACTGGCCATTTGAAGAGTTTCCATGTCACTGGGACACACTCCGACTATTCGTGATTTATGTGACATGTCGCAGCATACCCCGGATCTCAAGGGTAGATGGAGGAGACGGTCTCTGATAGAGTTCGCCTACACAATGTGCTTATCAGCGAGTATCTCGACGGCGCCCATGAGAAAGTTTCCTACTTGAGGCCATGTCGACCACCGACATGTCGGGATGTGAGGTGGGAGAGAGCTCCATCACCGTCCAGATGACTAGGAGACACCTCTGGGAAGAAGGTGGGTATGATCCCGAAACGCCTCCTTACGCCGAAGCGTAATGCACGACGACCCTCTAGAGTTCAAGGCGTGATCATGTCTCTCAAGGTGATGCCTAAGAGAGGAGGATTAGATCTTAAACGTAGGGAAGCTATCACCGAGGTATTACTGACCTCTCGAGGTACCCGAGAGGGTGGGCACCTATTAAGATCGTTAGCGTTGCCGCCTGCACCTTTGTCGAGCGCCCATGAGGTGTCACCGCCCTATGCTCCTGGCACACTCCGCATCCAACTCATAAGGGATCGGGGAGAGTCATTGGTTGACGCAGACACCTTCGAGGAGGGACCCCGCTGCGTATCATCATAAATGAGAGCAGTTTTATGCTGGCAAGATCGTGGAGGCTTGTAGCGTGTCGGGCAAGACCGAGGAGTCAGGAGGCTTGGCTATGGGGAGCGGTGACACCAAAAGTGAGCCAATTATCCCTTCTTGTTCGACGGGGAAGGTGCGTTTTCTAATCATTAATGTTTCAAATGACTGTAGCATATGCATGTGTTTGAATGTGTATGTATGCGAAAATTTCGGGAAGAAATTATTTTAAGGGGGGGAGAGTGTAAAACCCGTGAAAATTTAAATTTTAAAATTTTCAGATAAAAAGGGGGCAAAACGATAGTTTACCGGAATAGTCTAAAGAAAGTCAGATTTCTAGATCCTGACGGTGAAACTGACAGACCGTCAGAATCGTCTCACGAAATCTGGGTTTACCTAGTCGAATTTCACACTTCGAGATAACTGAATTTCCACGTATTTCGAAAACAGTAAGCCTAAGTACACATGGCGAAATATGTGGATGACACATGGGGAGGCCATGGGTGACACATGGCAAGATACAGTGACACATGGTGCCGTGTCATAATGCATGGGCAAAGGCATTTATGTGTGTGACACATGGCACGCCAGCAAGTTACTGCACGCACGGTCTTTTTATGAAGGCTATATATATGGGCCCCAAATTCAGCTTGTAGAGGAGGGGGCAGCAGCCTTCAGTCCGTGGAGCAAAGAAGGAGGAGAGGAAGGGAAAGGAGAAGGAGGAGGAAAGGAGAAGAGAAAGGGGAGGAAAGTGGAAGGAGGAAGGAGAAGGAGAGTGAGAAAGGAAAAAAAGAAGAAAAAGAGAGAGGAAAGGGAGAAGAGAGGAAAAAGAAAGAGAAAGAGGAAGGAGTGTTGCGCAGCGAGTGCACTTAACGGCAAAGAACCGTGAATCGCGCTACAAGAGTGTAGGTTTCCTCCTACTGTTATTTTACTTAGGGCCGTGTAATGGCTTCACGTTTCGCCTCTGCTTTTCCGAGCGACTCTGATAAGCTGTGGTGGTTTGTTTGGTGGATTGTGTGATGGCCAAAGACCAGCTTTTTTACGGGGTTTCGGACTGCTTCGAGACCGAACACCGTGTTCTCGGGATGGCAAAACTTTGAGCAAAATGTGGCAAATCCGGTGTGCCCAAATCTCCGCACACCCCGTGAATCTGGCCAAGGTCAACTCGACGGCCAACTTTCTCCTCCAAACTCCGATTCGCTGCTTCGACTCTACTTAAAGCTCGCTGAGTCTAGAATTTAATAAAATAAAGTGCTCATCCAAAATATAGGCTGAACATCAATGGTCACGTACGCTTGAGGAATGGTCCGCTCTGCTTCCGAAACTGCTGAACCGGCCAGAATCGAAATGCTTGGGATCGTGATACGGCCCTCGAGCGTAGAATTGCGTGTTGGATGTTTGGTGTGGTGATGATATAAAACCGGACTTCTAGACTAAGTCCAAATTATTTTCGAGGCTGCTATGGCCTGATTTCTATATCGAGAATGACTAATGTGTGTTATCGCTTATAACCAATGACATAACGAATGTGAAATTATGTGAAATATGTGGATAAAGATGGTGATAAAGATGGAAATAATTATACGCATTGGTCAGAAGGACTCGACATACTATGTCCTCACTCAGAATATGAATTATGGCATTAATTATTCAAGTAATGGCTAAAATTATTTTAATACATGCTCGAATGATGTAAATGATATGAATGAACGGAATGATAGAAAAGATGTGTAGTGCATGCTTATGTGATGTAATTAATTTGAATATGTGGAATATTAACATGACTCGTATTGTATGTTAAATATGAAATGTCAGGTGCATTAGACATGAGTGTTCATAGCACACACATAGTGTATGGTGTAGAATGTCCATGTAGAGGTCTTCATACATCGTCAGCGTGGTTCGGTTTCATAGTGGGCAAATTGCATTGCATCAAAAGTAACACTACATTACATGAAAGTGTGTTCATGGTATTGACGGCACTACGCTTCGTTGAATCAGCGCTGGGTCGGGAATGGGACGGTCCAATTGAGTTTCACAATGCTAAAACGAAAATGGAAAATGAAATGTGCTCAGCGTGAAAGTGTGGGATAGATACCCCCCCGTGTGAAAGCCCGAAAACCTCGTTAGACAACAGATCCACCTATGGAAAGCCCGAAAAATGCTCCGATAAAGGTAGACCGCGCTGAGACCCCGAAGCCTGCCGCCTCAAAAAGACACGTAAACAAATAAATAAATATCATATAGACTACGGGTTTCAAACGGAGCCTGGATCGATTCGACATTAATTTCCTATCAGACCTCAGATTGGGTGGTGGGCTTCTGAGGGTCAATCTTGCCTGGGCATGTAGAGTGTCATCTCATATGCGAATAATGTGATTTTTCCATGATGGGGACAACATGTATGCCTCTGGATTAAGTTGTTGGTTTGATCGTGAAATGATCACCGCATATGCAATTGGGTATGTGAATAATTTCGTAGATTTATCTCACGGGGCATTAGCTCACCCTCTGTCGTGGGACCCCTTTCAGTAATGCGCATTTCCGCGCTCCTGGGAGTTCTTGAGTTTATGTCGGGCCTGATCGTGGCCTTGATTCTGTTTTACATATTGTGAACGAACTAGTTTTAATATATGTTTTGTATTAGAAGTGATGAATAAATCCTTTGACGAAATACGGTCTTGTAACCATATGAACGAGTATGGATGATGGGCCCTATCGGGTCATTTTACTATGTACGGGTCTCATGATATGAGACACACAGTGTTTCCGCAGTCGATTCCGTGGTCAACGGACCCGATTGGGTGTCACACGCCGGAGGTTATGCCCATCACTGCTGGGATCCCCCGCCTGAAAGTTAAGCCACCTTCTCGAGGGCGAAGAGTTGGAAGAGGAAAGGCCCGAAATCGGGACGCAGATGGCCACCGTCTCACGCCGAGCCAGCGGATCGGCCTCATTCATCCTAAAGATCCCGACTCAAGAGGTCAGCGCACCGCCCATTGAGAAATCCGCTCTATCCTCTCCATGGTCGCTCTCAGAAGTCTCTACATTCGTCGCGGCCCGATTTCAACCCGAGTTTGCGTTAATCTTTGTGTTTCGTATTAATCTCATATTGACGTGGGGCGTGTGGCTACTATTTGAAGAGTCGCCAAAAGGCCCACCTAAACGGCAACATGCCAAAGCCGCCCGAGCCATAAGGCGAGCGGCTTCTTACTTTCAGCGGCCGAAGCCATAGGACTGTGCGCAGTATGACCGAGGAGGCAGTGAGGCTCAAGTCCGATTTGAAGCATACCACGTCGGTGCGTGCTCGGGCCAAGGGTAGAGAAGACGAGGCAAACAGCCAGGAGCGTCAAGTCGAAGCCGGAGGTTCGGATTGGCTACGAGCCGTACAAAATGACTCATTGAGGGCTAGAGACGAAATAAGCCTGCCCAGCCCGAGCTTCCGATGGTCGTGATGAGCTTCTACGCCTCAGCGAGCCACGGGGTTTAGAGATGAGTCAGGTGCGGCTAGAGATGAGCCGAGCGATAAACAGCCGATGACGAGCCTGCCGCGAAGCCCGAGGCTATAAGCTCGCAGCAGCGCCCACCGAGGAATGCCGGGCCGCAGCCTCATCGCCAGAAGTGACTCGGGTCGCCAGGACAAAGCTATAAGGAGACTGAGGGACGAGGCCCAGCACTAATGGGCTGGGTGGCTTCGCTCTTCGTGAGAAGGTCGTTAATGTCTACCTGTGCCCGAACTTCAACTTCGAAGCATCCCTAGCGACGAGGAGGTATGGAAGCCCTCTCCTCGTAGACTATTCTCTGAGAACCCGATACCCTCGCCGAGGCTCACCCCATTTTCGCCCCGTTCCTTCCTCCGATGTCCGACCGCGCACATCTCGCTGGCCTGGCCGGTCATTCCTTCTTTTTTTTTCGGGCTGCTCGGGACCCGTGACATATGTAGCCTTTTCCTAATGAATATTCATTTATTATTTTACCACTGTGACCTTTACCAGGTAGCCTGTGCCATTCCCCCGCATGAACCGAATTAATCTCTGGGCCGCACGGCCCCGACAGAGTAGTGCAAACCCGAGTTGCCGGGCCCAGCGCCGAGGCCTTATGCAATAATCCAACTCTTGAAAGCCGCACGGCCCGAAAAAGTGTGAGTAGCCAGCTCTTCAATCGAAATGGCCGCCCGGCACCGAGGCCTATCGGCCAACCGCCGAAGCCGGATCACCTCTTGGCCGCATGGCCTGGCAGAGAAGCTGAAGCTTCAACTGAAGCCGCGGGCCTTGCAGCGCCGAGGCCTGCGGAGCCGAATCGACTTTCAGCTATACGGCCGAAAGTGTAGTAGCCGAGATCTTCAAACCGAAATGGCCGCTCTCGCGCTGAGGCCTATTGGCCGAATCGCTGAAATAATCGACTCGTCGTGACGGCCCGAGTAGAGCAGCTTGGAGTTTTCAAATCGAAATGTCGGGCTCCTAGCACCGAGGCTCGTGGAGCTTAACGCTGTCGAACCGACCCCAGCCGCATCACTCGGCTTCGGGAGCAGTAGCTCAGCTCTTCAAACCGAAGCACCGGTCCCAGCGCGAGGCCTACTGGTCAACCGCCCGAGCCGAATCGACTCTCGGGCCGCATGGCCGAGTGTAGCGCTGAGCTCTTCAAACTGAAAGCCAGCCACCTCAGCTACCGAGGCCCTCAGGCCAAACTAACTGAGCCGAACCGACTCTTGCTGCACGGCCCAGCAGTAGTAGCCAGCTCTTCAACCGAGCCGGGGCTGGGCTCCGGGCGCCCGAGGCCTTGCCTGGCAAACCACCCGAGCCGAACCGACTCGGGTCAGACGGCCCGAGCAGAAAGGCCAGCTCTTCAAACTGAGCCGCCGGGCTCCCGGGCGCAAGGCCCGTCACCGGATCCACCCGAGCCGAACCGACTCTTAGGGCCGCATGGCCCGAGTAGAGAAGCCGAGCTCTTCAACTAAGCCGCCGGGCCTGGGCGCCGAGGCCTTATGGGCTAAACCGCCTAAGCTAAACTAACTTTTGTCAGATGGGTCTCGAGTAGAGCAATGAGCCTCTTCAAACCGAGCCGGGCCCCGCGCCGAGAGGCCTATCGGGCTCGAACCGCCTCCGAGCCGAACCGACTCAGGCCGCACAGGCTTGAGTAGGAGTACCCGAGCTCTTCAACCGAGCCGCCGGGCCCCGGGCGCCGAGGCCTCAGGGCTGAATCGCTCGAGCTGAACCGACTCTAGGCCGCATGGCCCGAGCAGGAGAAGGAGCCTTCAACCGAGTCGCCACCCCGGGCACGAGTCATCAGCTGAATCGGGCCTCGAGCTAAACCGAATTTTGTGGGCCGCATGGCCTCGAGTAGAGTAGTTGAGCTCTTTCAAACCGAGTCAGCCGGGCCTCTGGGCGCCGAGGTTTACGGGCTGAACCATCGAGCCGAACCGACTCTTAGGGTCGTGATGGCCCGAAAGCCAGTAGTCGAGCCTGCAAAACCGAGTCGCTGCAAGTAGCAACTGCTCAATTTCCAATCTGGAAAGATGTGGCGTTTTACGTTGGTTCATGGAGAATCCAGAACGATCACGCCAGTTTCGCGTTAAATTTTCTTATAAATGGCGCTCCGCTGCGTGGAGCCTATACTTTGAATATTCCGCCTTCCGTGCGTGAATCGAATCCGCAATAAATGAAGCTCGAGGTTGGCCGTCTTCAGGGATCCGTCGATTCGTTCGGGCCATGGACCCTTGCCTCGTAGGGAGTTGTGTTTTTCCCAAGTCTCCCCTTTACGGGAGTTGTGTTATTCCCCCTACCATGCTAGTAATATGCCTGAGAGGGCTACATATTTTTCAAGCCGCTCTTTCTATTTCTTCTTCTTCTTTCTCTTCCTCTCCTTCTCTTTCTCCTTCTTTCATTCTCTTTCTTTTCTTTCTCCTTTTCTCAGAATACCTCAAATATACCCTAGCAGCTGACTTGTTAGGTATATTATAAGCCAAATATGAATTCTAAATAAAATTAGAGACCAAATGAATATTAGAGACAAGGGTAAAAGTGGCTACTACTTGAGGACAAATGGCATAAATCAATAAGTTGGTATGCAATTATGGAAATCAGGAAAAGAGATCAAAAATAGAAATTAATGTTGGGTGCAAATAAGAGAAACTGGGACCAAGATTCAAAAATGAGAAAAGAAATTGAAAAAATGACTTGGCCAAACATGGCCTTAACAAAACATGGATTTAAGACCAAATTTGGTCTCAAATTGGGAGAGAGAACCGTAGAGAGGGAGAGAAGGGAAGAGGAAAAGAGAGAAGAAGAGGAAGAGGAAGAGAAGTTCAAGCAAGATCAAAGGTATGGAACTTTGGATTTTGGTATGGAACCACTAAATTTGAGTATGGATCTTTGGTTTCGTATGGGTATTATCTTGTTCAAACTCTAGGGTTTGTTAGATTTATCCAACCACCAAAGATGTATTGAAATTAGGGTTGGCAAACTTAAATGGCACAAGATAGTTATAGAATCCTCTTTAAATCGATTCACGGGGTTAATTGAGAGTAATTGCCAAACCCTAACTAATCATCAGATTTTGGGGTTGTGTATGGGTCTAGAACCCATATTAGAATGGTTTTGGGAGAAATTCATGGAAAAGTTTGGAAGAAACGATAAGTGATGAAATATAATTTGAGTAGAAAAGAGGATTTCTAAGATGAATATGAAATGGTTTTGAAGTGTATAGAGAGGATAGAGTTGGATTGGGTAGCAAAATATGGAAATGGGGTGAAAAAACACACACTCGCATTTTTCTGACATGTACCAGACACCTTTGGAACATGTACCAGTACATGTTAGGTTCTAATATTTAATAACATGTACCGTACATGTTAGGTGTACTGCACATGTGATGCTCTGCTTTCCTATTTCCAACTGGGCTGTATTTTAGCCATAACTTTCATTTTTTATCTGATTTGGAGGATGTAAGTGGCTAATTAAAATAGACTTCAAGGAGAACCAAATATAGAAATAGCTACCTTCTAATTTGACTCTATGGCCCAAAAATTCACTCAAAGTAGGGCCATGTGCAGGCCAATTCCCGCATCAGTTTGATCATAGAGTAGTCCGAAGGTTTCCTGGACGTATCTTGGAGTTCCGGTGTCTGATTGGTGACTCCAGAAGCTGAGGAACCCTTATCACCTTATCTTTAAAGGAGTATAAAGAACCAGTGTCAAATATGGAGACAAGGCACTGGAAAATGAATATTGCAAACTGTTCCTTGGGTAAAATCGGTAAACCGACTAGTTGGCATGAAAATGCCATAACTTTAGTTTGGATAGTCCGATTGGAATGATTCCAATTTCTAAGTAAAGTAGATTCGTAGAGGAATAAGAACACTTGAATGAGGTGTGATTTCATAGACATCATACTTTACAAGTATATGAAGTGCCATGTGTATTGTGCATGAAACAAGGAAAATATAGAAAATGCAACATGTATAAATGTGTTCATGAAACATGAATGTGATATGGAAAATGAAAATGAACCGAAATATGAATATGAATATGAAGGGAAATATGTCATGAATACATGATGTGGTTAAGTTATATATAATTATTATCACATATAACCAGAAATATATGAATGAGTATATGAACGAGTACATGTAAATGGGTATATGAATGAGTACACATGAATGAGTATAGGAATGAGTATACGTGAATGAATATATGAATAAGTATACATGAATGAGTATACACAATGTACTACGTGAATGATTATATGAACGGTATACGTAAATGAGTATATGAATGAGTATACGCAAAAATGAGTATATGAAATAAGTACATAGGATTGAGTATATTCGAAAAGATAATACGAAAGTGAAATTGAATTGAAATGTGATTATGACTAATATGAATGCTATTTGTGAAATATATATAAGTATATATATTGATTTGAATTATGGTTATTCGAATGTTTGTCACATATGCATGTGTATGTATTTGAACTTATAAGCGAAATTACCGCATAAAAGTAATTGATTTGAAATAACATTGAATGACCGATACGACTGATTCACTCAACTAATCTACCAGAAGGAAATCAGATGTTTGAATGTGTGAAATCACATTTTATCAGATGACCGACATGACGGGATTCTCCAACTGAATTTGTCATGAAGGTAACCGTAATTGTTATTTAATGGAAACCACATTGTTACTGAATGACAAACAGACAGATTCACCAATCGAACTGGCCGTGAATGCTCTAATTTATAAACGTATATGTGAGATGGTAATAATTGAATATAGAAATCACATTGCTACCGAATGACAAACAAAAAAGGTGATTCCCTGCGAATTGGCTGTGAATGTCACTTCATACCATATATGTGAGACGATAATAATTGAATGCGAAAATCACATCGCTATTGAATGACAGATGCGTGATTCCCATGAACTGGGCCGTGAATGCCTCCATTTCTATAGCCATACGTGAGACTCGCATTAATTAAATGTGAAATCACATTACCGGACGACAAACATGACTATTCTCATCGAACTGGCCGTGAATGTCAATTCTATAGTCAAAGTGACTCATACTAATAAATGTGAAATCACATCAAGCATCGACGATTAACATGACGAGATTCCCATCGACCGGCCGCAAAGTTGACCCTATAACAGCACTCATACTATTAAATGTGTAATCACATTGCTACTGAATGACAAACATGACGAGATTCCCTATCGAATCTGTCGTGAATGTCAATTCTATAGTCAAAGTGACTCATACTATTAAATGTGTAATCACATCAAGCATCGAATGACAAACATGACGATTCCTATCAACTGGCTGCGGGATGCCAATTATATAGTCAGAGTGAAAAACGCGAAATGCAAAGTATATGATATGACATGGCGAGAAGTACAGTAATTGGCTATATGATGAAAGTATGTGTTATAGAACAAGAAGGAAGTACAAGATGACAAGATAATGGAAAACTGCATATGAAACGTATATGAACAAGCAAAGATAGAAAGTGTATAAAGAGGCTAGCAGAAAAGTATAGTATATGGAAAATATAGTACATGAAAAGTATCGAGGTTACTACAAAAGTACTGTGATATGAAAAGAATAAGAATGTAGATAAAAGTACGTGACAAGATAAGATACTTATATGAAAGTATATGATACATGCAATGATAATTAACATGAAAGTATAGGAAACTTGCAAAGAACATGACAAGAATAATATGAAATAGATCAAGTATACTATATGTTAAATGACAAGAAATAGCAAAGTATATGTGATAGAAACATATGATAGTATATGATATGATAGTAAAAATATAAGCCTTATACTCATATGGGAGATATGAAAGATGAGAAGTATAGGGATATGTAAGGTAGAGAAACAGGAATACAGTAAAAGTATAGATAAAAGATATGCCAAAGACATAGAATATGTACCGAAAGAGAGTGACATTCAATAGGAATGTAAAGATGATAAGTAATTAAAGTTATATGAATATGTATAGATATATGAAATGCATATGTATAAGCTTGTGATAGTCACCATTAGTGGTTGTCCATGTTGATGTTCCCCAATTAAGCCGTGAAGCTAAGACGCGTGTTCAATCCGTAGGGTACCTCAAGAGGAGGCCAGAGGACGTGACATTCCACATCGGAAAGCAGCCGACTGCAGATAAAGGCTCACCAGCCACGTCTCCGCACCTCGATGTTTTAAATAGAAATGTATAAGTAAATGGGACTTTGAAATGTGTATAGATTTTTATGGATACCAATTCCAGTGGTAGTTCTTTTCATAGATATATAAATGATTTTTGTTATTACGTAAATTGTTTGTATACTACTATGTACAAGTACGCCTCTATAAGAACAGTTAATAAGAGTCCCAAGATATAAGATATATGGTTCTCACACCCCGAAACCTGCCTGGATTGGGTTAATCTGCCTGACTTAATCTGGGCGTGACATTTCTTCCCCATCTCATTCTCCCTTTTTCCTTTCCTTTCGCACAAACTCTTTCCATCCCTTTTCTTCCTCTTTCCATCTCTCGAGGGTTTTTTTTTTTTTGAGGGAACTGCTTGTACTGTGTACTTCCGAGGTGTAAGGGATGACTCTACTAATTGTAATTGAATGTAACTTGATTGGAATAAAGAGAGATTTTTGAATCATGAACTTGCACATTCTGATGTATGTAATTTTCCTGCACATTCTATGGCTGAGCTGTTTGAGACATCTAACAAGATAACCAATAAACGCACAGTTCGTCATCCGAAAACTGATAATGCTTTATTTAAGATTACAAATCGAGGTCTACTGATAAAAACGCTTAAGGTGTTTAGCATCCTGCATGATGCGTAACTTTCCTCCTCCGTCCGGGAGTTCGCACTTCCTGGCCCGACGACGCGAGATAGCGATGTGTGGGCCCTTCCAAATGGGGTCCTAGTTTTCCATGTGTCGATTCTTCCCGCTCTACAGTGAAGCCTTTTAAGACTGGGGTCAATGCTGTAACCCGGGTTCGACTTTCGTCAGAATACCCCACGTCTCTCCTTGGTAATCTTCCGTGCGCTTTAGGACCCGCTTCAGCGCTTTTACCAGAGGTCCAAATTTAAAGTGAGAGCCTCGCCATTATGTTCCACACTTGCCAATCTGATCCTCGGGACTTTAATCCGACTCGGTCAGGGCTACCGCTCTGCCATGCCAAAGGCTGGCGTGGAACTGGTTTCCGGTTGTCACCACAGAAATCCCAGAGGGCCCATAACACCCTGGAGGTATTCCCACCATTTGCCTTTAACATCTTCCACTGGGCCTTCAATGTCAGCCTCATGGTTCGATGGTGACTTCGCATGACCATTAGATCACATGTTGCACGGCACACCCCGATCCTCGAGCTCTGGCACAAAAATCCCCGAACTCGCGCTATCAAATTGCTTTCCATCGTTTCACACCTTGCTTCCCGATATCAAACCCGCATACTCATGGTACGCCACACTAAATTACAGATCTCGTTTCCGTGATTGTATCAAAGGTTCACCAACCCATTTGCGAAGTAATCTACCGCAACGATGATGACTCAGACGGCCCTTCCAACGTGGGCGTAGGTCCCACATGTCCAAGCCCCATCGGCAGCGGCTGTACGGCGACCGACGCCAAGTGGCTCTGATGGGAGGTGAGATTTCGCGTGCTCTCGGCCATCTCGCGATTTCACTAGGCCGGGTCGACCGGTACTGTGGGCCACACATCCCCGCCTTAAAACTTTCCCTGCTAATGCCCGAGCTCCGATGTGATTTCCGCACACGCCTTCATGCACTTCCCTTAGTATTCGCCAAATAAGCCTCACTTATGCATTTAAGGATGGGCAGTGTGAAAAACCCCAACTGTAAGGCTTCCCTTTATGATTAGTGAACCCGCTCACCTCGTCCTAATCTTGGGAAGCCCTTTTGGTCAGTTTCTGCAGACGTCCGTCTATTAAGTAATCCTAAATCGGGTCCATCCAACTCCATCGACCCGATCACGACTTCTTCACCATGTAGATCTATGGGTTTTCATAAGGTATTTGACAGCGTTAATCCGCCGAGGTCTTCTTGTGAGGTCAAGCCGCTACTGCCAACGCACCGGCCGGGAGCCTACCTGGCATGTGTCCGACCGACCAAAGACGAATCCTTTCGGGCAAATCCCGGCACCTTTATACGTGATCATTTTTCACTCGCCTGTGAGGTTCATTTGGTCTCACTACCGGGAACCCATAGACCCTGCCGGCCAACTTCTATCACTGGGCTGTGGTCGAGGTCGGCTATGACAAACCGCTGCCGAGGCTCGAACCGAACCGGAAGCGCCGCGACTCAATATCTATGGCCCCTTCGGGAGGTCAAGATTAGCCCTAGTCTTCCTCGTACTGCGGGTCCCGTCACAGAGTCCCGACGGGAGGTCGCCGCTGGAGCACTCCTACCGCCTCGAGGTGAATTTGTGACGCAGCTCACAAGACCGCCTTTATCAGAAGTCAGCTATATCCGATGTCGAACTCGCCGCCTCTACGGCCCACTTCATCAGCCTTCTCTCGAGGTCTCCGCCAGGTAGCACTCGCTTCACTCCGACATTCCATTGGAATTTCAATGGCATGAGTCAGCAAGGCAGCCTCGCCATGCCACTAATGCCGTGATTAATTCCTCCATCC